>JAVHLV010000127.1:0-178402 GCA_036785495.1 Colletotrichum neosansevieriae | reverse complement strand
GTTCTAGCTAGAAAGCTTATTAAAGGTAAGGCTTTCTAGGACTTTCTAGACCTTTCTATCCACAGTATAGACAGTATTATTAATACTGTAATATACTGTGTTATATTATATAGTATATTATTAAGTACAATTAATTTAATAAAATAGAAGCTAGTAATAAGAAGCTATAAGAGCAGATAGACTAATAGAATAATAATAAAAACTATTTTAAAAGCTAAGTAACTTTAGCTACTATTTCTATAATCTTATCTAAGAATTTATAGACTAAGTAAGTATAGTTTAACTGCTATATAATTAATCCTATTTTTAAAATAAATACTATAACTAAGAAATAGAATTCTATACTTTTTCTACTACTAAGATATATTACTATTCTAGACTTTATTATAACCTATTAGTAGATTATAATTACCCTTTATAGCTCTATAAATATACTAATTAAGAGAATTATTAATAGTAGCTTAGTAATTAATCTTATTAGTAAAAAATATATTAAATATCTAGGCTTATAGAGTAATATAGTTAGAACTAATATAGAAATCTATAAAATTACTAATAAGAAGTAGAAAATCTAATTTATAGATATAATTATAGATAATATCTATATTAGAGGTAATATAATTTAAGATATTAGCTTCTTTATCTTCTTAGAAAATACCTATAATAAGAACTTAGTACTAGAAGCCTTTTTTATCTTAAAGACTAGAATAATCTTAGATTATATATAAAACTAGATTATTAGAGTCCTTTAGTCTGGAAATATTAAGATTAATATTCTATTATTATTTTATATAAGAGACTTAACTGCTTACTTTCTAGAAGTTATTACTAAAATAGACTACTTTATCTCTTTATAATATTAATATACTCTTATATCTCCTATAAAGGAGAGAAAATAGAGACTATTACTAATAAACCTAATATAGTAATAGGCTTAAAATTTATAGAAGATAATTAGTAAATTAATAAAGTTAAAGATAAGAAAGAGTTAGATATAATACTAAATAGTATAAAGATATATTAGAATATTAAAGTGATTTAATAAGTATTTAAGAGCTTATATAATCTACTAGAGGAAGTTAAGTAATAAATAGAACTAGATAAGAAAGTTATTACTGTTTTTAAAGAATTTAGATTAATTTTTAATAAAATCCTAGAAACTATAATTTAAAAAGAAGTTATTTCTAAGCTTAATAATATCTATAAAGTAATTATAAATATTAGATATATTAAAGGATATAATAGTTATAGTATTAACTATTAGTATTATATTTATAGATCTAAGAAGAAAGCAGTAAAAAAGAGAGTATCTAGGAAAAAGTATAAATTAATATATTAGAAAGGAATTAAAGTTATTATAGCTATAAATACTATTTTTTCTTATTATTAATATATATCTATATAGATAATACTTATATTACTAATAGAAGATATTAATATACTATATAAGATAAAAGATAAGAAGATTTAACCTATTAATAATATTATATTAGATAGTTTAACTCTAAATAGTAACCTAGAATAGAAGTTAAAAGTATAGATAAGAGTAGAAAAGAATATAAAGCTAGATCTTAATACTCTATTTACTAACCTAATTATAGTAAAGTTTTTAAGTATTAAGCTAGAAATAAGACTTATAAAGATCTAGCTAGAGGCTATTCTAAAAACTATTAATTATTTATAGCTTAAAGAAAAGAAGCTTCTTATAGCTATTTTAATAGTAAGAGAAGAAGCTTTAGCCTAGAAATTTACTTATTATAGCTTAGTTTACCCTTTTATTACTCTCCTATAGATAATATAAATAATCCTATATAAAATATAGTAAGTAAAAGAAATCTTAATATTAAGAGAGTTAGAATAGAATATTATTATAATTCTAAAAGATAAACTAGAAAAGGAAATCCTAGAGCAAAGTTATATAGTATATTATAATCTATTCTTTCTTATATATAAAAAAGATAGTAAGATAAGACTTATTAACTCTATAATAAAGATAAATATAGTTATAATTTAAGATATAGTACTACCCCCCTCTATAAATAACCTTTTAGAGGATTTTGCTATATACTAGTTATTATTCCTTTTAGACTTTTTCTTAGAATATAACTAAGTCCTCTTAGACTCTATAAGCAGAAACTTAACTATATTTACCTTATCTATTAGACTACTATATATATATACTTTACTTTAAGGAGCAATAAATTTAGTTATATAATTTATAAGAGTTATAATTAGAATTCTATATAACCTTATATCTAGTTATTATAAGGCCTTTCTTAATAATATTACTATTAAAGGACTAACTTTATACTATAATAAAAAAGAGATTAAGTCTTATCTAGAAATTTATAGATTTATTTTAGAATATTTATAGAATATTAATAAGATTTTAGTTAATTTAGAGCTAATAAAATATATAGTAGTAGTAGTTAAGTCTTAATAGGTTTAGAAAGTAGTAATAATTATTAGCTATATTTATAATACTAATAGATATTATTTAGAGGAAGCAAAGATAGTTAAGATCTATAAATAGATTACTTATACTAACTTAATAAAGTTAAGAGCTTTTCTAGAAATTATAATATTTTATAGATTCTAGGTAAAAAACTATTTAACTATTATAAAACTGCTTACTAATTTACTTAAAAAGAATATCTCTTTTTATTAGAAAGAGAAGTATAAGATAGTAATAGATATCTTAAAGTTAATACTTACTAAAGCTCTAATTCTTATTATCTTAGATTATAGTTCTAGAAGAGGAGATATATATCTTATAGTTAATACTAGTAATATAGAATAGGGTAGAGTTCTAGACTAATTTATTAATAACTAATATATAGTTTTTTACTTTAAGAGTAGTACTTAGTTAAAACTAAAACTATTCTATAATACTAGAAAAAAGGAACTATATAGTATTCTTAAAGCCTTAAAAAGGGTATATAATTATCTCTATAAAAGATACTTTATTCTAGAAATAGATATCTAAACTTTAGTTATATAACTAAATAGAGTAGCTATAAACCTTCTAGAAGCTCTTATTATTTAATAGATTATATAGATTTAAATATTTAACTTTAAGATATAATATATCTATAATATATAGAATATAGTAGTAGATAGCCTCTTATAGAAACTCTAAAACCCTTTAAATATAATTAATAAAGAAGTAGAAGGAGAAATTAATTCTTAGATTAATTTATAGATCTTCTTTATTAATATTAAAGCTAGTTCCTTTTTTAATTAAGTATAATAATATAGTAATATATAATAAATAGAGAAAGTTCTTATAGGAGATATATAGGAAATTATTAGTAGTATAATAACTATTCTAAACACTCTTCTTAATAATTTACAGGCCTATTTAGTATATTCTTAATAGATTACTTACTATTTAATAATATAAAGGTGCTTTCTAGAGATTTAACCTATTAGATATTATAATTTTAAAATTAGAGCTCTAGACTACTATATTTAAAACTACTTACTTTTTACTAAACTAATAAATTAAAAGCTAATACTAAGATAAATTATAGATAACTTTAAATAGAGAAGAAAGTTAATTACTAAAACCTATAAAGAAAGCAGTTATAGAGATAAGTAAGCTATAATAAGGAGATTATTTAACTATTATATATAGATTAATATATATTTAGAAGTTAAAGAGTCTCTGAGAAGTTATTCTAATTACTAGAAGAGGAGAGCTTAATATATAAATAATATAAGAACTTATAGTTTGCTAAAAGAACTACTCTTTATAAAGATTTTATTAGATATATAGAGAGTAGGTAAGTAGTATCTTATAGAGGCTTAGAACCTGCTTACTAGATAGTTTAAAGTATAATAGCTTAGATAAGTAACTATAGCTAAGATTATAAAGTTTATTTAAAAAGAAGTTATCTGTTAATATAAGCTATATAGTGAGATTATTATTAATAGAGATCTAGAGAATAAGAGTATTATTATTAAGTTTAATAAAAGATATAGTATAAGAAGGAAAGTAATATTAGCTTATAATTTAAAAGCTAATAGAGTAATTAAGACTAGTTATTAGTTTATTACTTATTCTTTATTAATATAGATTAGAGGAAGAAAGGATATTAACTCTTAACTATATTTACCTATTACTCTATTTATAGACTAATTAAGTATTTATACTTTAACTAACTTTAGCTTTTTCTACCTTTTATATAGATTTAAATCTATTATACCTATTAAAACTCTAATACTAACCTAGAGAGTTTTTAATTAGAATTTAGTAACTATATAGAAGGAGGAGGTTTAAATATATTTATAAGCCTTTCTATAACTTAATAAAGATAGAAAGTAAGCTAAAAAGATAATTAAAAGTTAATATAAGAAAACTATAAAGTATAGTAATAATTAATATAAGTAAATAATAAGAAAAAAGAGGCTAGAAGTAGATAATTTAGTTCTAGTATTTAATATTAAAAGATCTATTAATAAATCTTCTATTAAGAAGCTTAACTACTAATAGTAAAGCCTCTTTTATATCTTATTATATACTTCTAATATCCTATTATATTAACTAGTAATATTAGTAGGAGAAGAGATTATAGATAGGATATTTAGTAGAAATTAACTTTAAAAATTTATTTAAGCACTTAAAGGATATTAGAAACTAAGTAATATGGATATTTATAGATCTAAATTAGAGAGAAACCTAGTAAAAGTCTTCTTAGTACTAGGAAATAAAAAGTATAATAACTATATACTAGAAGAAGAAGATAAAGAACTAATAGTATCTAAAAAGATAATTATAAATAAAGAGGAGGATATATTATAATCTATAATAAGATTAAGATAGTATCTAAAAGACTTAGAAATAGTAATTAAAGTATTAAAAGCTAAATAGTAACTAGTAGTAGAAATCCTATAGATATTAAAGGAGAAAGAGAGGAAGTATATTAAGATAGAGGATTTAAAGGACTTATAATCTTTCTTTTATTCTTAGATATTTAGTTTAATAATTTATAGACCTATTTATACTTATTAATAGGATCTTTTTTCCTTTATTTCTTATATTTTAAAAGTTTAAGATTTTAGAGATAATATTTCTAAACTTTAAGAATAAGAATAAAAGATACTTATTAAAATATATTACTCTATTAATAACTATCTTTTAATATAATAGTAATCTATTTATTAATAACTTTAATATCTATACTAAGTATAAGATATTAAAGACCTATAACTTCTTAATAATAATACTAAAACCTCTTATAGATATAGCTATTACTAAACTAAATAAATAAGAGAACTAATAGTTTAAGAATAAATAGAAGAGAAGAAAAGAGAAGAGAGTATTAAAGTATAGTTACTAACCTATAAAAAGAATACTAATATCTAAATAACTAAGAGTATAATAATAAAGCTATTAATACTAAAAGCAGCTATATAATATAATTACTAGTAAGAAAAAAAAGAATATTTATAAAGGAGATCTTATTAATTTTATACTTAGATAGGATTTAAAGTTAGTTTTATAAACCTATTTAGAGGATATTTTCTTTATATTTTTATTACTACTTAATAATATTTCTATTATTTTTTCTCTTTTCTTCTATTTTATAAAGATATATTTAGTTACTCTATTTTCTTTTCTTTAATTTATAATATAAAGCTTTAAGTAGTTAGTAATCTCTATAAGATTAAAGTTTAGAAGTAGCTTTAATATAAAAGAGTATTAAGAGTAGGTAAATCTAGCTTCTAGGTAATACTCTTAAACCTATTAAAAATAAAGAGTATTTTAAAGAATTAAAAAGTTAAATTTAGATATAGCTAATATAGTAGTATTAGCTAGAATTTAAAACTATAAAATTATTATAATACTATTAAATTCTCTACTCTTTTTTGCTTTATTATTATACTTAATTCTATATTTATAATACTTATAAATACTTAGATTATTATAAGAGTAATTCTCTTAGATTTTATAAAAGAAGTAGTTAGTATAAGAAGTATCTAGTATAGAAATATATTTAAAGTATAGTTTATAGATAAAAATACTAGTTATAGGGTTTCTTATAGTATAAATATATTTCTTATAATAGATATAAGATACTATATTATAACTACTTTAAAATTAGATAAATAAGCTATAAATAGCTACTATATATTAAAAGACCTTTATCTACTATAAGCTAGAAAGAAAGGTAATAGAGGTATAAATAAAGACTTAATAGTAAAAGTTACTAGTTCTCTTAGTTACCTTAAATATTTAATTAAAGTCTTACTTACTAAAATAAACTTTTTAAAAAGCTAATCTTATTATATTAGTAGTCTTATTAGAGAATACTTATAGAATAAAAGCTACTTTTAAATATTTATTACTAGAAATATTAAAATAGAGCTAAGTAAAGCTTATAGTAGCCTAAAAAGATAATAGATATTAGTTAAGTAATAAGAAGTATAAGGAAAAGTAAATTACTTAAAGCTAGTTATTAGAATACTAAATAAAAAGAAGTATATTATTTTACTTTATCTAAGATATAGAAATATTAGAACTAAATATCTAGAAGATAGCTTTTAGAAAAAGGTAATAAGAATAAAGCTAATTAGTATTTTTAATACTTAATATAAGAAAGTTATAGTTAGCTATAATAAGAGAAGGTGATTTATAGATATAAGAAGAAGAATTTAGAAGAGTTAAGTTAAGATTAAGAGATAGAAGAGAAGATAACTATTAGAGGAAGAGAAATTAATATTAGAAAATAGAAAAGAGTATTTATCTAGTTTTATAACTAGATTTCTTATTTTAATAACTACTAATAGCTACTATTTCCTTTATTCTTTTCCTATAAATAACTACTCTAATTTACTATTAGAAATATTATTAGATTTTTTATCTTAAGTTTACTTTACCTTTATTAAAACTAAGAAAGCTAAAAGAGGAAGAAGTTAATTATTTCTTTTATAAAATACTAATAAATTATAAGTACTTTAAGATAATTAGTAGATATAAGAGAGTATTATTAATCCTTTTAGCCTCCTAGATCTTCTCTTTTTTATCTATATTTATATATACTACCTAACCTATTCTCTTAGATAGGAAATACTTAATATTAACTACTATATTATAATATCTTTAGATTTTATAATTACTCTTATTTAATCTATTTATTTAATCTATAAATTACTTACTCTTTTCTCTTACTAGCTTTTTTTCTAAAAATATTATAATAAGAAAGATTATTTTTAATAATAGTAATACTCTAAATAACTATATTTAGGAGCTAAGATTCTTAAAGCTTCTTACTTTTAATATTAGATAACTAATAGATCCTATACTTAATAAACTAAGTAAGAGCTAATTTTAGATATAGAACTAGATTATTAAAGATATATTAGGCTTTAAATCTATAGGGAAACTAAGATATTAGCTGCTAATAATTAAATATAAGACTCTACTTCTATTATACTAAGATATAACTAGCTAGATATATCTCTCTAATTTACTAATAAAATATATACTTATTAAATACTAGAGCAAAACTCTAGATATAATATAGGAGTTATTCTCTCCTTCTAAACTATAATATATTATTACTAGCTTATATAATACTATTAGAATATTAGAAACTAAGACTCTAATATGCTTTATAGATATTATAGTAATTATATATTACCTTATAAGATCTATTAAAGCTAAATAACCCCTTTAATATTATATAATTAGAGGTATAGAAGATAACTTTAATAATAGAAATCTAAGAGATAGTATAATTACCTAGTTTAAGAAGAAAGCTCTAAATATACTATTTATCTACCTATAAGCATCTAAATTAAATAGAGTGGTCTTTTTAGGGCTGCTAATTAACTTATATAATAGATAAAATTAGTTTTATAATAATTAGTAGTTAGAAAAGAGAGTAGAGAAAAGACTATAAACTCTAATATATATTATAACTAGAGTCTTACTTAGAGCTCTAGCTATTATAACTAAAGTCTTATTAAAATAACTATATCTAATTAACCTTTACTATACTAAACCTCTATTATAGGCTTCTAGCTTATATCTAGTTAACTAGTTTAGATCCTTTATATAATTTAAGAGCCTAGTACTACTAAAATAGCCTCTATAAGTAAGAAAAAGGACCTAAATTAACTAACTATTAGTAACTTTTATAAATAAAGAGCTATTTAAAAGATATTAGATCTCTTTAAAGCTAGATAGGACTATTTAAGACTAGGTTTTTAAAGATAGAAAGAGAATATTAGAGCAGATAGTACTAGAAGTAATAAAAGACTAGAAAAATAAGTATATCCTATAATTTATAAATCTAAAGCTCTCTTTACCTAATAGAATAAGTCTTAACCTGCTTATATTTAAGGATATTTATTTACAGACCTAATCTATTAGTATATCTAATACTAAGACTTTAAGAAGTAATAAAAGATTATTAGAGTACCTAACTATTTAAAATATAGTAATAAGAGATAAGATTAAGAAGTATAAAAGGGTAAATAATTAGTAGTAACTAATTAATTTATTAAAGTATTATAATTATTCTAGGTTTATAAAACTATTAATATTACTATACTTTATACCCTTTTTAGCAGAATAAGTTATCTTTAAATTCTATAATAACTTAGCAGTTTTTAACTATATAAGGCCTACTAACCCTATACTAAATAATAATTAACCTATTCTAGTAGTCTCTTAGTATATATAAAATAACTAGTAGTTAGCAGATTATCTAATAACTAGTAAGACAGGGTAGTGTAGATAGCCTAGTTTAGAGGGTGCCCAGACAGGTATATTAGTTAGCATAGTATAGCAGGACTTTTTGCCTTATTAAGGGCAGAGAGGAGGATAGAGGAGTATTATTAGTTAGTATTACTATAGTTTTATCTTATTATTAAGAAGCTTTTATCACTTTTGCTTAATAGATTATATCTATAATAAGGTTATTATACTTAGAGAGATCCTTTTCTTTATTCTAGGACCTCTAGATATAAAGCTATAATATTATAATATTTCTATATAAGTGTGTGGAAGTATATAGTTTTATTATTTTTATTTTAAGGTTCTTAGCCTATTTTAATAGTATCTAGAAGCAGATTCTTCTCTCTTAAAGCTTCCTCTATAATACTTAAAAGGGATATACTTCTATACTATATAAACAGGCTTATATTTAATATAGAACTATAATATATTATTCTAACCACTTAATAGAATATTAACTTTATAAACTTAGCAGTAATAATAACAGACTTCATAAAATAATATTTAGAAGCCTCTTTATAGATCTAATTTAAGAAAATACTAGGTATAATAGCTATATAGTTAGAGTTTTTAATAGAAATACTTAAAACCCTAAAAATCTAGCTATAATAGCTTTAGATTTTACTAGATTAAAAAGTTTTCTCTTTTCTCCTTAGTCTTTATAAAAGTGGAGCTAATATCTGCTTTCTATAACCTAGAACCTAATAATTAGTAATAAAGTAATAAATTAATAATACTAATTAGGCTAATAAGCTTAACTAAGGGGATTTAGGCCCTATCTTAGTTACTATATAGTTAATATTTATAGGATTAAGGAAATTATAGTATTATATTACTTATAAAAAAGAATAGAAAAGAGTCTGTAAACTTATAGATAGGATAGAGGCTATAACTACTTCTAGCTATATTAAGAAGGAGAGTCTATATACTTATAGGAGAAATAGAGGCTATAACTACTCCTAGCCTATAATTTATAACTACTATTTAGGAAGAGAAGGAGGTTAAAGCTCTCTTTCTCTCTATTTACTTAATTATTATAGATTAAATTACTATATAACTCTTCTCTTTTATTATTAGGTAATTTAAATATTAATAAACTTTAATATTAATATTAATATCTAATTATAATAAATTATATTAACCACTTCCTATACTATATCTAAGTAATACTCTAAAAAATCTAAAAGAGCCCTTAAAGTTAGTATATCTGCTTTAAACTCTTCTAGTTTTAAAAACTATACTCTAGGTATAGAACTCTTTAAGAAAGCTATATTTAAAAGTATTTAGAAATAAGCCTTTTACTCTACTATTATAGATAATAATAGATCTGAGAAGTCTTTACCTTTATAGTCTTAAAGTACTAAGATTAGTTACCTAGTTTATACTAGTAAAAATATCTATAATAAGTATAAGAACTATAGAAGTATAGCTTCCCTTAAACTATAGGGAGCAGGCCTAGACTAGTAGCTAGATAAGGTTATATTTATAAAAGCTACTATTATATCTTTTATAGAAAACTTAGTTTCTCTGCTTACTATTAGTATTATAGAAGTAATTAAGAAATTAGCTAAAACTATATAGAAGTAATATACTGCTACTCTAATTATCTCTTATAGTCTAAAAGCCTCTAAGTTTACTAGTAATAATATTTCTAACTTCTTTAAGGATTATCTATTCTATACTAAGCTTTATAGCTAGAATAAGAAGAAGATAATTACTCTAATTAGCTAGTACTATATTAAGGCTTATTAGTAAACCTTTAAAAGTATTTCTACTTAATATAATAATTAGCTTTCTCTTAAAGATAATCTCTATAAGATATATAGTATTATAGACCTAAATACTTATTTAGATTCTAATAAGAAGCTTTAAAGTCTTATTTTTAGCCTAGAGATTAGTAATTCTAGGTATATCTCTAAGTTTCTTACTAAGATTAGTAACTTTTAGAATAGAGTAGCTAAAAGGAGACTTTTTATACTATCTAATATAGAGATTAACTATATTATCTTCTACTATTTCTCTAAGTAGACTATAAGATATATTTTAAAGATCCTCTATAAAAACTACTAGAATCTCCTTCTAGTCTCTTAGATTTAAATAGAGGTTATAATTACTAAATAGGTTTAGTCTTAATAAGTATATATATAACTATAAGGTATTAGAGAGGATATTTTAGCTAGTATACTAGTTACTATATTTAAGTATAAGTAATTAAGAGTATTATTTATAAAGGCTAAGCTAAAGAATAAGATAACTAGTACTTCTAACTAGAAGGCTTAAGTGAATAACTTTGCTATCTACCTTAAAGATATAGAGATTAAGCAGATTAGAACTAGGTACTATGCTAATATATCTTAATATAACTATACTATTAATAAAGTAGGTATATATGCTGCTAATATATTTAATATCTAGCCTATATAGAAGCCCTTATAGTATAACTATTATAGCAGTAACTTTTATAACTATAGCTCTATATATAGAGGATATAGCTATATACTCTTTAATCTAAGAGGAGGCAGTTACTTAGGCTTTATAGGCTTTAAATCTTACTACTAGCTAAAACTTCTAAGATTTATAGAGACTATTAACTCTAATATCTGCTATGCTTATAGTGAGAAAGGATATCTTACTAGAGATTATAAAGCTACTAGAGCTTTCTCTAATATAAAACTATACTTATTTTATAGAGATTACTAGTAGATTAGCACTTTATAGGGTTCTCTCTATATCTAGGTTTCTAATAAAGAGATTAATAAAGGCTACTAATAAGGCTAGTATAACTTAATAATTATTTCTTTTCTAATCCTTATAGCTAGTATAGATAAAACTAAGCAGCTAGAAGCTAGTATACTTACTCTTTATAGATACTTTCTAAGCTTTTAGGGAGTTAAGTTCCAGCTTAAGAGCTATAAGTAGTTTAATAAGTATATCTAGTATACTATATAGAGAACTCTAAGGCCTCTAATTCCTGCTTTAGCTATAAAAACCCCTCCTATTAGTATAGTAACCTTAAATACTACCTATAATATCCTTAATATCTATATACTAGCCCCTAGTATTCTAGCTATAGTTCTCTCTATAAATATAGATATTAATACTATAACTAGATTATAAACTTAGAACTACTATATAACTTCTTACCCTGCTACTAGATCTAAGAAGAGGGTCTATATTATAGACCTAAATATAGCTTATTTTCCTACTCTACTTCTAGAACTTTATATTAAGGAAGTTATAGATAAGAATAAGAATATTCCAGTTAATAATAGCCTCTTAGAAGCTGCTAAGACCTCTTAACTTAAGTCTTTTATTATAATATTAGAGGGCTATATCCTCACTAAAAACCTATAAGCTAAGTGAGCAGATAGGAAGGTTACTATTCTAGAATCCTTTCTTTACTAGGTCTAGTATAACTATAATAATATAGTTTATAAGTATATAAAGCTAGTTATCTAGAACTACCTCTAGTAGAATAGTAATTAATAGCTAGATATTAGAATAGGATAAGTGGGACTTAGTAGTGCAATTTCTAAGAGAGCCCTCTTAGTATATAGGTCTATTATAAAAGGACTATAGTAAAGGAGAGAGGAGGAGTATAGAGGTGAGGAGAACTTATTATTATTATTATTAATACCTTAATACTTAATTCTTAGGTTTTTTAGAAATTTCTTAGCGAATTTATGCTTATTTTTAGTAATCTCTTTTAATTAGATCTATAAATCACTTTATATATCTTTTAAGCCTATTTTTATTATTCTAGCCTGTTTATAGATAGAGTTATATTATCTATTATCCTTTCTAGCCCTTATAGTCCTAGCTTTTATTAATAGTGCCTAGAAGTAGATTCTTTTACTCTTTTTAATAGCCTTTAAAGGCTTCTCAGAGAGTAGGGTGCTTTTATTATATTTATATATTTCTACTATTAATATATATATATATATAACTAATCTACTTTAAATATAATAATATACCTAAAAAATCTATAAATAATAAAGAATAATAATATAATTAATAGCTAATATAGAAAGATAGAGAAAGATATTTATAGATCTATCTTAGTTTATAAGAATAGTAATAGCTATATATTCTCTTAGAATTAAGGTAGAAATAATAAAGACCCTAATATACTCCCTTTTATATACTATTAGCAGGTTTTAGTAAGTATACTCCCTTTCCCCCTCTCTTATATACTTTTAATATTACTATTATTTAACTAGTAAGTTATAGCTAGAGTAGCTAAGATAGCTATATTTAAGACTAATATAGTGATTAGCAGTCTTACTAAGCTAATAAGTGTAATAAGATTAACTAGATTAGTAAATAAATATTAATAAACCTCTTACTAATATAGCTTTAAGTGCTAAGAGCAAAAAATACTAATATTTAAGATATTCTAATATAGTAAAGCTATAAAGTCTTCTAAAATAGAAGTATTATTAGAGAGACCCTTCTATATTAAGTAATAAGACTTAAGGTAGATCTATAAAAGCCTAGAATAGTAAGATTAAGGTTAAGAGACCTTTCTATATTTATTTAGTTTATATTATTTTTTTCTTTTTTATTATTTAAAGGAGTTATAATTACCTACTTTATTTTTCTATTTAGAAGATATTATAATAATAAATTCACTTTTCCACTTAGAAAGCTTTATTACTTTAACTATATAATAATAAATCTAATATTTATAACTTTATAAGTATTATATCTTCTTCTTATTTAAATAATAACTTAGATATTAAACCCTCTTCTAATAAGGGAAAGTAGTCTGAGAAGAGGTTTATAGAAACTTTATTTAGTAAGATATAACTATAAGCTATAGGATAGCTAGCTTCTAAAAATAGTATAGATAGGTTTATAAATCTCTTTCTGGAAATAGGAGTAATACTCTCTAGTTCTTATTATTTACTTAAGGAGATATATACTAATTAAGATATTATAGTCCTAGCTAACCTTCTAATAAGATATCCTATTATAGCTATAATAACTGTCTACTCTATTAATATATCTAAGTTTATTAAAACTAATATCTTAAACTTTATTATAAACTATAAGAGTTTTTCTAAGCTTTACTATAAGACTAATAGAAATATAAAGAATAAGATTTATATATATAGCTTTAGTAACTATTAAAATATAGTATAATCCTATATTAATAAGACTAAGACCTAGAAGGAAGCTAAAGAGAAACTTCTTTACTAATTTAGATTTATAAACTTAAAGTATTAATAGAACCCTAATAAGGATCTTTAAAACCTAGTTATAGGCTCTTATATTAAGGATAATAATCCTTTATAGGTTATAGTATTAATTACTACTATTTACTAGCTTTAATAGAGGGCTATTTTATATAGAGATCTGAAACTTATAGATACTAAACTTATTTATATTGCCTACTACTATTTCTTAGAGAGGGTAATAAAAGCTATAGCTTAAAGTCTTAACTGCTAATCTATTAAAGTTATTTTAAAGTAATAGGTTATAGTTAAAGATATTCTAATTAAATAGTCCACTATTTAGTAGAAACTTTAATAACTATTAGGCCTTATTAAGTCTAAACTAATAACTATACTTTAAGTTTCTATAAAGATAATTCTAATAAGATAGAGAGCTAAGGCTAAGAAACCTTCTATAATATAAACTATAAGCTTAATTATTAACTCTCTTATAGAGAACTTTGAAACTCTGAATATTAATAGAGCTAACTATAAAATAGATATTCTAAGCCTTATTAAGAGAGTTACTAGCTAAAAAGATAACACTTTTAACTTAAATGCTATAGAAGCTACTAAACTATATAAATAATAATCTTAGAATAATATATAAACTTAATATTAGTAATAGTAGTATTATTATCTATAAGCTAGTTATAGTAACTACTAAAGTAGCTATTAATAATATTAAGAGTTTAGAAGAAGTAGAGAAAGAGGAGGCTATAGAAGCTTTTAGTAAGAGGGACTATAGTAATATATACCTTTTTAGGCTTTTAGATACTACTAGTTTTATAGAGTAGTAGCCTATATTATTATTGGCTATATTAAGTACCTTTAAGCTAGCTAGAGAGAAGTCTGCTACTATATAGCACCTTTCTACTTTATTAGCACCCTTAATTTTAATATCTAAGTTAAAGTAGATATTATTAATAAAGGCTATATAGCTAGGAGAATAGATAGCTAGATAATTTTAAGATATATTCTTATTAATAAAGATAGCTTTATAAACTATATAGTAGCTACTAGCAGAATAGTAGAGAAGTAGTAGCTAAAACTAATAGAAGAGATTATATAAGTTATTAGTTATAATAAACTATACTCTAAGTAATCTATTAGCTTTATAGATTAAGAAAAGGATATAATATAGTTATATAACTTTATTAATATAACGTTCTTTAGCTTTAAGTCTAGAAACTAGTATATTAATCTAGTTAAGGATATTACTACTATAAAATAGGTAAAAGCTAGAAGCTATTACTCTAAACCTTATAATACTTATATTTAATAGGCCTTCTAAATAGTAGACCTACTTATAGTCTAAGATCCTCTAATTTAAATTACCTAGTAAGTTACTAAACTTCCTAATAATAAAGAAGATACTAATAATATTATATTATAGAATACTTTAAAAGAGCTAGTTAAATAATAAAGATAAGAAGAGCAGAATAAGTCTTAGATTTAATATAGTAATTTATAAACTAGCTATATACTTATATTAGAGCTATATAGTAAGAGAGTAAATAGAAAGGTAGCTATTTCTAAAGCCTTTCTTTATTAGAACTAGTTAGACTAGAATAGAATAGTTTATAATACTGCTAAAGTAATAATTAATAAGTATAAGGATAAATATAATTTAAAGATATAAGAGATCTTTATTCCTACTAATATTATACTTCTAGATTAATTTAATAAAATAGAAGCTAGTAATAAGAAGCTATAAGAGCAGATAGACTAATAGAATAATAATAAAAACTATTCTAAAAGCTAAGTAACTTTAGCTACTATTTCTATAATCTTATCTAAGAATTTACAGACTAAGTAAGTATAGTTTAACTACTATATAATTAATTCTATCTTTAAAATAGGTACTATAACTAAGAAATAGAATTCTATACTTTTTTTACTACTAAGATATATTACTATTCTAGACTTTATTATAACCTACTAATAAATTATAATTATCTTTTATAGCTTTATAAATATACTAATTAAGGGAATTATTAATAGTAGCTTAGTAATTAATCTTATTAGTAAAGAATATATTAAGTATCTAGGCTTATAGAGTAATATAGTTAGAATTAATATAGAAATCTGTAAAATTACTAATAAGGAGTAGAGAATCTAATTTATAGGTATAATTATAGATAATATCTATATTAGAGGTAATATAATTTAAGATATTAGCTTCTTTATCTTTCTAGAAAACACCTATAATAAGAACTTAGTACTAAAAGCCTCTTTTATCTTAAAGACTAGAATAATCTTAGATTATATATAAAACTAGATTATTAAAGTCCTTTAGTCTAGAAATATTAAGATTAATATCCTATTATTATTCTATATAGGAGACTTAACTACTTACTTTCTAGAAATTATTACTAAGATAGACCACTTTATCTCTTTATAATATTAATATGCTTTTATATCTTTTATAGAAAAGGAAAAATAGAGGCTATTACTAATAGACCTAATATAGTAATAAGCTTAGAATTTATAGAAGATAATTAGTAAATTAATAAAGTTAAAGATAAGAAAAAGTTAGATATAATACTAAATAGTATAAAGGTATATTAGAATATTAAAGTAATTTAATAAGTATTTAAGAGCTTATATAACCTATTAGAGAAAGTTAAGTAATAAATAGAGCTAGATAAGGAAGTTATTACTATTTTTAAAGAATTTAGATTAATTTTTAATAAAATCCTAGAAACTATAATCTAAGAAGAAGTTATCTCTAAGCTTAATAATATCTATAAAGTAATTATAAGTACTAGATATACTAAAAGATATAATAGTTATAGTATTAACTATTAGTATTATATTTATAGATCTAAAAAGAAAGTAGTAAAAAAGAGAGTATCTAGGAGAAAGTATAAATTAATATATTAAAAAGGAATTAAAGTTATTATAGCTATAGATACTATTTTTTCTTATTATTAATATATACCTATATAGATAATATCTATATTACTAATAGAAGATATTAATATATTATATAAGATAAAAGATAAAAAGATTTAACCTATTAATAATACTATATTAGATAGTTTAACTCTAGATAGTAACTTAGAATAGAAGCTAAAAATATAGATAAGAGCAAAAAAGAATATAAAGCTAGATCTTAATACCCTATTTGCTAACCTAATTATACTAAAGTTTTTAAGTATTAAGTTAGAAATAAGACTTATAAAGATCTAGCTAGAAGCTATTCTAAAAACTATTAATTATCTATAGCTTAAAGAAAAGAAGCTTTTTATAGCTATTCTAATAGTAAGAGAGAAAGTTTTAGCCTAGAAATTTGCTTATTATAGCTTAGTCCACCCTTTTATTACTCCCCTATAGATAATATAAATAATCCTATATAAAGCATAGTAAGTAAAAGGAATTCTAATATTAAGAGAGTTAAAATAGAATATTATTATAATTTTAAAGAATAGACTAGAAAAGGGAATTCTAGAGAAGAATTATATAGTATATTATAATCTATTCTTCCTTATATATAAAAAAGATAGTAAGATAAGACTTATTAACTCTATAATAAAGATAAATATAGTTATAATTTAAGATATAGCACTACCCCCCTCTATAAATAACTTTTTAGAGAATTTTGCTATATACTAGTTATTATCCTTTTTAGACTTCTTCTTAGAATATAACTAAGTTCTCTTAAACTCTATAAGTAGAGACTTAACTATATTTACCTCACCTATTAGACTACTATATATATATACTTTGCTTTAAGAAGTAATAAATTTAGTTATATAATTTATAAGGGTTATAATTAGAATTCTATATAACCTTATATCTAGTTATTATAAAGCCTTCTTTAATAATATTACTATTAAAGAACTAACTTTATACTATAATAAAGAAGAGATTAAGTCTTATCTAGAAATTTATAGATTTATTTTAGAATATTTATAGAATATTAATAAGGTTCTAGTTAATTTAGAGCTAGCAGAGTATATAGTAGTAGTAGTTAAGTCTTAATAGGCTTAAAAAGCAGTAATAATTATTAGCTATATTTATAGTACTAATAGATATTATCTAGAAAAAGCAAAGATAGTTAAGATCTATAAATAGGTTACTTATACTAACTTAATAGAGTTAAAAGCTTTTTTAGAAATTATAATATTTTATAGATTCTAGGTAAAGAACTATTTAACTATTATAAAAGCACTTACTAATTTATTTAAGAAGAATATCTCTTTTTATTAGAAAGAGAAGTATAAGATAGTAATAAATATCTTAAAGTTAATACTTATTAAAGCTCTAATTCTTATTATCTTAGATTATAGCTCTAGAAGAGAAAATATATATCTTATAGTTAATACTAGTAATATAGGATAGAGCAGAGTTTTAGGCTAATTTATAAATAACTAATATATAGTTTCTTACTTTAAGAGTAGCACTTAGTTAGAACTAGAACTATTCTATAATACTAGAAAGAAGGAACTATATAATATTCTAAAAGTCTTAAAAAGGGTATATAATTACCTCTATAGAAAATACTTTATTCTAGAAATAGATACCTAGACTTTAGTTATATAACTAAATAAAGTAGCTATAGATCTTCTAAAAGCTCTTATTAGTTAATAGATTATATAGATTTAAATATTTAACTTTAAGATATAATATATCTATAATATATAGAATATAGTAGCAGATAGCCTCTTATAGAAACTCTAAGGCTCTTTAAATATAATTAATAAAGAAGTAAAAGGAGAAATTAATTCTTAGATTAATTTGCAGATCTTCTTTATTAATATTAAGGCTAGTTCCTTCTTTAATTAAGTATAATAATATAGTAATATATAATAAATAGAAGAGGTTCTTATAGAAGATATATAGGAAACTATTAGTAGTATAATAACTATTCTAGACACTTTTCTTAATAATTTATAAACCTATTTAGTATATTTTTAATAGATTACCTACTATTTAATAATATAAAGGTATCTTCTAGGGATTTAACCTATTAGGTATTATAATTTTAAAATTAGAGCTCTAGACTACTATATTTAAAACTGCCTGCTTTTTACTAGACTAATAAATTAAAAGCTAATACTAAGATAAATTATAGATAACTCTAAATAGAAGAGGAAGTTAATTACTAAAGCCTATAAAGAAAGTAGTTATAGAGGTAAGTAAGCTATAATAAGGAGATTATCTAACTATTATATATAGGGTAATATATATTTAGAAGTTAAAAAGTCTCTGAGAAGTTATTCTAATTACTAGAAGAGGAGAGCTTAATATATAGATAATATAAGAACCTATAGTTTACTAAAAGAACTATCTTTTATAAGGATTTTATTAAATATATAGAGAGTAGATAAGTAGTATCTTATAGAGGCTTAGAATCTGCTTACTAAATAGCTTAAAGTATAATAGCTTAGATAAGTAACTATAGCTAAGATTATAAAGTTTATTTAAAAAGAAGTTATCTATTAATATAGGCTATATAGTAAGATTATTATTAATAGAGGTTTAGAGAATAAGAGTATTATTATTAAGTTTAATAAAAGGTATAGTATAAGGAGGAAAGTAATATTAGCCTATAATCTAAAAGCTAATAGAGTAATTAAGACTAGTTATTAGTCTATTACTTATTCTTTATTAATATAGACTAGAAAAAGAAAGGATATTAACTCTTAACTATATTTACCTGCTACTCTATTTATAAACTAATTAAGTATTTATACTTTAACTAGCTTTAGTTCTTTTTACTTTTTATATAGATTTAAACCTATTATATCTATTAAGATTCTAATACTAACCTAGAGAGTTTTTAATTAGAATTTAGTAACTATATAGGAGGAGGAGGTTTAGATATATCTATAAGCCTTTCTATAACTTAATAAAGATAGAAAGCAAGCTAAAAAGATAATTAAGAGTTAATATAAAAAAACTATAAAGTATAGTAATAATTAATATAAGTAAATAATAAGAAAAGAGAAACTAGAAGTAGGTAATTTAGTTTTAGTATTTAATATTAAGGGATCTATTAATAAATCTTCTATTAAAAAGCTTAACTACTAATAATAAGGCTCCTTTTATATCTTATTATATACTTCTAATATTCTATTATATTAACTAGTAATATTAGTAGGAGAAGAGATTATAGATAGGATATTTAGTAGAAATTAACTTTAGAAATTTATTTAAGTATTTAAAAGATATTAGAAACTAAGTAATATAGATATTTATAAATCTAAATTAGAGAGAAACCTAGTAAAAGTCTTTCTAATACTAGGAAATAAAGAGTATAATAACTATATACTAAAAGAAGAAGATAAAGAACTAATAATACCTAGAAAGATAATTATAAATAAAGAGGAGAATATATTATAATCTATAATAAGATTAAAATAGTATTTAAAGAACTTAGAAATAGTAATTAAAGTATTAAAGGCTAAATAGTAATTAGTAGTAGAAATCCTATAAATATTAAAGGAAAAAGAGAGGGAGTATATTAAAATAGAGGATCTAAAAGACTTATAATCTTTCTTTTATTCTTAGATATTTAGTTTAATAATTTATAAATCTATTTATACTTATTAGTAAAATCTTCTTTTCTTTATCTCTTATATTTTTAAAGTTTAAGATTCTAGGAATAATATTTCTAAACTTTAAAGATAAGAATAAGAGATACTTATTAAAATATATTACTCTATTAATAACTATCTTTTAATATAATAGTAATCTATCTATTAATAACTTTAATATCTATACTAAGTATAAGATATTAGAGATCTATAGCTTCTTAATAATAATACTAAAACCCCTTATAGATATAGCTATTATTAAACTAAATAAATAAGAGAACTAATAGTTTAAGAATAGATAGAAGAGAAGAAAAGAGAAAAAAGTATTAAAGTATAGTTACTAACCTATAAAAAGAATACTAATATCTAGATAACTAAAAGTATAGTAATAAAGCTATTAATACTAAAAATAGCTATATAATACTTTTACTAATAAAAAAAAGAAGAATATTTATAAAAAAGATCTTATTAATTTTATACTTAGATAGGATTTAAAGTTAGTTTTATAGACCTATTTAGAGAATATTTCCTTTATATTTTTATTACTATTTAATAATATTTCTATTATTTCTTCTCTTTTTTTCTATTCTATAAAGATATATTTAGTTACTTTATCTTTCTTTTCTTAACCTATAATATAAAGCTCTAAGTAGTTAGTAATCTCTATAAGATTAAAGTCTAGAAGTAGCTTTAATATAAAAGAATATTAAGAGTAAGTAAATCTAGCTTCTAGATAATACTTTTAAGCCTATTAAAAATAAAGAGTATTTTAAAGAATTAAAAAGTTAAATTTAGATATAGCTAATATAGTAGTATTAGCTAGAATTTAAAACTATAAAATTATTATAATACTATTAAATTCTCTACTCTTTCTTACTTTATTATTATACTTAATTTTATATTTATAGTATTTATAAATACTTAGATTATTATAAGAGTAATTCTCTTAGATTTTATAGAAGAAGCAGTTAGTATAAGAAGTACTTAGTATAGAAATATATTTAAAATATAGTTTATAGATAAAAATACTAGTTATAGAGTTTCTTATAGTATAGGTATATTTCTTATAATAGATATAAGATACTATATTATAACTATCTTAGAATTAGATAAATAAGCTATAAGTAGCTACTATATACTAAAAGACCTTTATCTACTATAAGCTAGAAAAAAAGATAGCAGAGATATAAATAAAGATTTAATAGTAGAAGTTACTAGTTCTCTTAGTTACCTTAAATATTTAATTAAAGTCTTACTTACTAAAATAAACTTTCTAGAAAGCTAGTCTTATTATATTAGTAGTCTTATTAAAGAATATCTATAAAATAAAGGCTACTTTTAAATATTTATTACTAGAAATATTAAGATAGAGCTAAGTAAGGCTTATAGTAACCTAAAAAGATAATAGATATTAGTTAAGTAATAAAAAGTATAAGGAAAAATAAATTACCTAAAGCTAGGTATTAAAGTACTAGATAAAAAGAGGTATATTATTCTACTTTATCTAAGATATAAAGATATTAGAACTAAGTATCTAGAAGATAGCTTTTAGAGAAAGATAATAAGAATAAGGCTAATTAGTATTCTTAATATCTAATATAAGGAAGTTATAGTTAGCTATAATAAGAGAAGGTAATTTATAGATATAAAAAGAAAAATTTAGAGAAGTTAAGTTAAGATTAAAAAATAGAGAAAAAGATAACTATTAGAAAAAGAGAAATTAATATTAAAGAATAAAAGAGAGTATTTATTTAGTTTTATAACTAGATCTCTTACTTTAATAGCTACTAATAGCTATTATTTCCTTTATTTTTTTCCTATAAATAACTACTCTAATTTACTATTAGAAATATTATTAGATTTTTTATCTTAAGTTTACTTTACCTTTATTAGAACTAAGAGAGCTAAGAGAAAAAGAAGTTAATTATTCCTTTTATAGGATATTAATAAATTATAGGCACTTTAAAGTAATTAGTAGGTATAAAAGAGTATTATTAACTCTTCTAGCTTCCTAGATCTTCTCTTTTTTATCTATATTTATATATACTATCTAACTTATTATCTTAGATAGGAAACACTTAATATTAACTACTATATTATAATATCTTTAGATTTTATAATTACTCTTATTTAATTTATCTATTTAGTCTATAAATTACTTACTCTTTTCTCTTACTAGCTTTCTTTTTAAAAATATTATAATAGAAAAGATTATTTTTAATAATAGTAATACTCTAGATAACTATATTTAGGAGCTAAGATCCTTAAAGCTTTCTATTTCTAATATCAGATAACTAATAGATTCTATACTTAATAAACTAAGTAAGAGCTAATTTTAGATATAAAACTAAATTATTAGAGATATATTAGGCTTTAAATCTATAGAGAAACTAAGATATTAGCTGCTAATAATTAAATATAAGACTCTACCTCTATAATACTAAGATATAACTAGCTAGATATATCTCTCTAATTTACTAATAAAATATATACTTATTAAATACTAGAGCAAAACTCTAAATATAATATAGAAGTTATTCTCTCCTTTTAAACTATAGTATATTATTACTAGCCTATATAATACTATTAGAATATTAGAGACTAAGACTCTAATATACTCTATAAATATTATAGTAATTATATATTACCTTATAAGATCTATTAAAGCTAGATAACCCCTTTAATACTATAGAATTAGAGGTATAGAAGATAACTTTAATAATAGAAATCTAAGAGATAGTATAACTACTTAGCTTAAAAAGAAAGCTCTAGATATACTATTTATCTACCTATAAGTACCTAAATTAAATAGAGTAGTCTTTTTAGAACTACTAATTAACTTATATAATAGATAAAACTAGTTTTATAATAATTAGTAGTTAGGAAAAAGAGTAGAGAAAAGATTATAGACTTTAATATATATTATAACTAGAGTCTTATCTAGAGCCCTAGCTATTATAACTAAAATCTTATTAAGATAACTATATCTAATTAACTTTTACTATACTAAACCTCTATTATAGACTTCTAGTTTATACTTAGTTAACTGATTTAGATCTTTTATATAATCTAGAAGCCTAGTACTACTAAAATAGCCTCTATAAGTAAGAAAAAGGACCTAGATTAACTAACTATTAGTAACTTTTATAAATAAAGAGCTATTTAAAAGGTATTAGATTTCTTTAAAGCTAAATAAAACTATTTAAAACTAGATCTTTAAAGATAGAAAGAGAATACTAGAATAGATAGTACTAAAAGCAATAAAAGACTAGAAGGATAAATATATTCTATAATTTATAGATCTAAAGCTCTCTTTATCTAATAGGATAAGTCTTAACCTGCTTATATCTAAGAATATTTATTTATAGACCTAACCTACTAGTATATCTAATACTAAGACTTTAAGAAGTAATAAAGGATTATTAGAGTACCTAACTATTTAAAATATAGTAATAAGAAATAAAATTAAAAAGTATAAAAGGTTAAATAATTAGTAGTAACTAATTAATTTATTAAAGTATTATAATTATTCTAGATTTATAAAACTATTAATATTACTATATCTTATACCCTTTTTAGTAGAATAGGTTATCTTTAAATCCTATAATAGCTTAGTAGTTTTTAACTATATAAGGCCTGCTAACTCTATACTAAATAATAATTAACCTGTTCTAGTAGTTTCTTAGTATATATAAAATAACTAGTAGTTAGTAGATCACCTAATAACTAGATATAGGTAAGAATTAGTTATTAATAGTATAGAAAAGGTAGAATATCTTTCTAATCTCTATAATATATAAGAAATACTAATAAGATAAGAAAACTTAGATAACTTTAAAATTATAAGCCTTTTTAGACTTATAATTAGAGGGTTTCTGCTTTCTATCTATATCTTACTTTAAAAACTACTTTAAATACCTAGAATAGAGATTATAGTAGATATAGTTAGTATAATAAGAGGAGATATAAGTAACCTTTAAGATATTATAGCTATTTTCTTATTACTTAATTATAGTAATAGTTATTAAGTAATAATTATTATAGACTAAGTAAATAGTAATTACTTTTACTAAAACTCTATATAGAATTTAGAAAGTAACTAATAATTTATAGATACTATAAATAATCTTAATAAATAGTACTATAAGATAGGGGCCCTAGTATATCTTAGAATAATTCTATTAATTAGTTATTATATAGTTAATTTAATTTAATAAAGAGATAGATTTATATATAGACTTAGATATATTAAATAGGCCTAAGTATTTCTTTAAGAGAGTATCTTATTATTATAATTTAGCTATATAGCTAGAAGAAATAGAGAACTCTTTACTAATATAGAAATCCCTTTAGTTAACTAATATATTTCTGCTATTACTATAAAATTCTATAATATATCTATTAATATTAGCTTTGCTCTATAAAACACTCTATATAGCTAATAAGACTTTAAGAAAAATCCTTTCTTTTCTATATAACTCCCTATATCTAAACCTAGCTAATTCTTACTCCTAGATAATAATATAGGGAACTTTAAAGATAATAATAAGCCTAAAATCCCCTCTCTAAGAGATTTACTAGAATTAGCTTTATCTAATATATTAGATAGTAAACTTAATTATCTAGAATACTAACTTTAAATATAAGTCCTTTAAATACTAAGTTAAAGTATAAGTACTAAACCTTAATTATAAGTTATAATTATAGATATACTATCTTATCCTAAATATCCTAATACTTTAAATAAATATAACTATAATAGAGAAAACTATATCTAATAGAGAGTTAATTAATAGAAATAGATAGAGCAAAATACTTCTAATATATTATATTACTATAATTTCTTATATCTATCTTAGTAGAAAGGATAGTTTTAGCTATATTAAGGTTTAAAATAGAATAAGAAATATAATAAGAAAGAGGAGGTTATAAGGCTATTATTAAGGTATAGTTTATAACAGAAAATAATAGCACTTAATAAACCTTCTTAATAGTAAAATTATCTACTTAGAAGAAACTATTAAATAGAAGGATCTATAAATAGGATTTTATATATTTTTTATATAAGTAGATTTATTTATCTATTAAAACTCTCCTTTATAATATTATAAAGAGTCTTAAGGGGATAATTAGAATAGAATAAGTAGAACTTAGTAGTATAATTTCTAAAAGAGCCCTCTTAGTATATAGGTCTATTATAAAAGAACTATAGTAAAGGAGAGAGGAGGAGTATAGAGGCAAGGAGAACTTATTATTATTATTATTAATATCTTAATACTTAATTCTCAGGTTTTTTAGGAATTTCTTAGCAAATTTATGCTTATTTTTAGTAATCTCTTTTAATTAGATCTATAAATCACTTTATATATCTTTTAAGCCTATTTTTATTATTCTAGCCTATTTATAGGTGGAGTTATGTTATCTGCTATCCTTTCTGGCTCTTATAGTCCCAGCCTTTATTAATATATTTATACCTATAAACAGAGATCTATTTAGCTATATTATAAAAGCTCCTAGATTAAGCAGCTAACTTATATAAGAGATTAGGTATTAGAATAATATATAAGTAGACCTAACCCTTATATCTTAGTATAAAGCACTCTTATAGGTAGAAGTTAGTGCTATTAAGGCCTATATTTAGGCTTAAGTTTATAAGAAAAAGGCTATAGTAGTTTAAATACTTTATAAAGCTACTATACTAGACTAAGAGTAGAGTTTAGATATAATTCTCTTTTACCTAGTATCCTATCTAACCCCCTTCTCTTTAACTAGTATCTTTCCTCTCTTTATAAATATAATTTATAGTTTCTAAGCCTTTATAAGTAGCCTAGCACTTTCTATTTTTAGTTAACCACCTCTCTATAGTATAGTAAATATTAATATAATAAATATTATTCTGCCTAGCACTTAATCTAAGAAGAACCTTAATATACTAGTTACTTTTCTTAATAATTTAGTAGAGTGCCTATACTATATTACAGTTACCTGCTAGTATAAAATCCTTACTATATAAGACTTTATTATACTACACTTCTAGGTTACTATAAGGATTAGTTAGTCTATATACTTAGAGCAGTATAGGATTATTAATACTAGTACTACTATTAATATTATCTCTGAGAAATATATTAGCTATAATAGGATATAGAAGAGTATTATCCCTATATACCTTAAAGTCTAGAGCTTTATAGATACTTAAGCTATAGTAACTTTTAAGGGTATTATAGTTAAGGATATCTATATTAGTAGCTATTATATATCTAATATATCCTTTTTTATTAGCCTATATAGTAAGATATCTAAGAATATAATTCTTAGAGCTCTGTTTATTATATATACTAGAATAATACTAAAATACTTACTAACTTAGATAATTAGTGTTTTTTAGGCTAGTAATTAGAAGATCTATACTCCTTTAATATTCTATATTTTAGATTTTACTAGTTACTTTACTACTATTCTTTCTAATCCTACTAGCTTTTCTTATACTTAGTAAGCCTATTTAATTCTTATAGAGGAGGGAAAATAGAGGCTATTACTACTAATTCTAATATAGTAGCTAGCTTAGTAATTATAGAAATTAATAGATAACTAAGTAAAAGTTTATAGCTATAGCCTTATAATATAGAAGGCTAGCCTAGCTTATATATATTAGAGGAGGTAATACTAGTAGTAGAAGCTAATTTACTAGAAGGTTTTAATTTTCTAGTCTAAGAGAAATTAGAGGAGAATAAGGAGGTTTTAGTAATATTTAATAAGAATAGTAATATCTTCTATATAGTGCTTAAAGTTTCCCTTAAACAGGCTATTATACTAAGAATAGAAGTAATTATCTAGGCTATTTTAGAATTATAAAAATATACTTCTAGATACTAATCCTATAAAGATAAGTAGCACTCTAACTATTATAAACCCTTTCTAAAAGAGTTTTATAGATATTACTACTAAAAAAAGAGGAGAGAAGCTAACTATATAAATCCTAACTATATATTTAGCTATAAAATAGAAGAGGTTTTAGCACTTCTAACTAATATTCTAAGTAAGCCTCTCTTCTTCTAGGAGCAGAGCAGAAATAGAGACTAGCTAACCTATTAGTAGAAGGAGAAGCTAATTCTTACTAAGCTATATAATAGTACTAAGCTTATATTATTTAAAATAGCTAAGTACCTCCTTATATATAGTAAGGCTACCCTTTTTAGAGACTAGAAGACTGCTATTAGTATCCTTAATATAAGAGAATCTAAGTATATTAGAGCTCTTAGCTATATAGTTAAAGGATTTAACTCTATTATCTAAAAGTATTATAAAAAGTAAGTAGTATATAAGACTAACCTATTAAAGTTTATAACTAGTAAAAAGCTTTAGTAACTTCTCCTTTCTACTAGAATATATTCCTTGCTCTTTATAAATCTATTTAACTTAGAATAGGGGATTAGATTTAATATAGCTAATATCTAGATATACTATTAGTTCTATTAGAGAGAGAACCTCCTAGAAAAGGTTCTAATAAGAATCTAGAATAAACTAAGAACTAATTATATCTATAATAATACTCTATCCTTTATATATAGAGAGGTTAATATAATATATAAGATAAAAAATAAGAAAGTTTAGCTAGTTAATAACTTACTTTTTAATAGCTTAGTATCTAAAAGAGACCTAGAGTAGAAGTTAAAAGCCTGGATAAAAGTAAAAGAAAACCTCAGACTAGTATTAGAAAATACCTTTATAAACCTTATCTAATTAAAGTTTTTAACTATTTCTAAGAGGGAGTAACTTATAGTAAAATAACTTAATAAAATCCTAGTAATAGTAAACCACCTTAACCTAAAAGAGAAGAAGCTTCTCTTTAAAGTTCTAAGTAATAGAGAGAAAGCCCTTATATAGAGTTTTAAGTATTATAGATCTATCTATCTATCTATAGCTCCTCTATAAGTAATTAGAGTTATTCCTTATAAAGTCTAGTAAGTAAGAAATATACTAATCCTAAAAGCCTTAGAGGGTAATATAATAATAATTCTAAAAGATAGACTAAGAAAGAGTATCCTTAAGTAAAGTTATATAGCTTACTAGAACCCCTTCTTTCTAGTTAGAAAGAAGAATAAGAAGATATATCTTATTAACTCTATAACTAAGGTTAATACTTAATGCATTAAAGAGATTTAACCCCTTAAGTATATAGATAGGCTTAAATATACTTAATGCGTTTAAGCTCCTTAATACACTTAATACGTTTAACGCACTTAACATATTAAACGCAATAAACGCAATAAAGGCCCCTAGAGCATTTATTACCTTTAAGGAGAGATTCTTTATTAATTTATATTATATTTTCACTTAATAATATATTTACTCTAGTAAGCTATATTAAATAGTAGTATAACCTTAATAGTTACCTATTACCCTTAATCTAAGGAAGATAGTTAACCCTATATTAATAGTTAACTCTATTAAGTTTAAGCAGGCTCTATCTTATAGTTAACCCTATAAGATAGTATAGTAATAAGACTGCTCCTAAACTCTTCCTTTAACTAGGAATATTCTATAGAAATATTAAACCTTCTATATATAAAAAGATATCTTACTTATTATTACTTAATTATAATATTAAGGAAGTACTTAACTCTAACCTCTCTAAGTCTATTAACTATATAGTAATTACTAATTTTATAGTAATAGTGAAAAAATACCTAGAAAAGTTTTATATAACTTTAATACTAATAGAGTATATACTGCTTAGATTAGTAACTAAGATAACTATTACTATAATAGCTAAAGAAAACTATATATACTATTTATTAAATAGATATAGCTACCTCTATTATATATTCCTTTAAAGAGATATATATATAACTACCTAATAATTTTAGAGAAAAGTTACTAAAGTATAGATAAATAATTTATAGTTATTTACTAATATAGTATAGTAATAGTATTACCTTAATACTCTATATTATAATTATTATATTAAGCTTAAATATACTAAGAAATATAAACTAGATCTTATACTGCTTTTTAGAGAGGATAGAAAGATAGGAGGCTATAAGACTCTAAAAACTAGTACTATAGAGAATATAGAAAATATAGAACTATAAGCAGAAAGTAATATTATATTCTAAACTTAGAGTTTTCTAGTAGTTTCTTTAATTTTAGAGGAGTATTATTAATTTAGATAAAGCTTTTTAAATACCTTAGTATCTCTACTTCTAGACTTAACCTTAGAAAGGTATAAAACTTTAACCTTATAAAGGAGTAGATTATCTACTCTAAAGCTAATAACTAAACTCTTTTTATTAATACTTAATAATATTAAAGACCCTATAGTAAATATAAATTATTTAGCTAAGAGATCTCTTAATTCTAAAATAGCTAAATCCCCTATACTAAGTGATAGCTAAAGCTATTATAGCTAGCCTAGTAAATAATAGTTCTAACTAAGCCTATTAATATAACAGTTTCTACTAGAGATATTAATATTACTAAAAGAAATAGAACTAGTCTTACTAAAAGGTAAAGAAATAGTCTTATTTAAAGGAAAAGAACCTATTAAGGAGAAAATAACTAAAGCAGAACTTTCTAATAATAAAAAGCCTAAAGATCCTCTATAGGACTAAAAACAGCTAGTAGCACTTATAAGTAATCTGGGCAATAATAGCAATAATAGTGATTCTAATAATAAAAAGGGCTAAAAGAATAAGCTTAGAGGTAATAATAGTAAAAACCTATAACTATTAAGTAAGCTATAAGAGATAAGTAATTTTAGTAAAATCTCAGATAGAATTAGTATTAACTAAGACTTTCTCTCACTCCTTATTACTATTAATAAGGATAGCTTAGTATAAGCAATATCTAGAGCCTAAAATAGTAAATTAAAACAATCTATACTATAGTTTAAGACTAATATAATTAGCTTATTTAACCCCCCACTATATAATAATAAAGTAGATAATATATATATTAATAGCAGCTCTAAGATAGTTTACTAGAATATTTACTGCTTTATTAATACTATTAATAGCTATATAGAATCTAATAATAGTAACTTAGTAATAGCAGTACTTAACCTCCACTATACCTTACTATAGTATATATTAGATTAGTACTATATAGACCTAATATAGAAAGAGAAAGCTAACCTTAGAGATCTATTATATAGACTATTATACTAGAAAGAATTGCTCCTTAAATACTTCTATCTCCTATATAAGATTATAGAATCCTGCTTAGTAAGGAAATAGTATACCTTATATAATATATATAAATACTAAGATATCTAATACTAGATAATAAAAATTGCTTATCTTTATAAAGATACTGAGAAACTAAATAGAAAATACTATTAATTATATATAATAAGATAGATATAGAGCTTATAATTAGAATTCCCTAACTAGATAGAAATATAAACTGTAATATATTTATTATAGATCTCTAAAAGATAGTACCTAGTTAGTATAAGATAGTTACTAAGAGATTATAGTACTTATTAATCTAATCTCTAACTAAACTATCTTAAACTAAAACTATAGGAATATATACTATATAAGGAAAACCTTAAAGAAATATCTCCTTATCTAGTTACTACTTCTATTACTCTAGATTTATAGAAGCCAGGCTATTATTATCTACTCTCCTAAAACCTATATAATAAACCATAAATATTTCTATAAAACTAATATCTTTATATACTAAACTAAGCCTATTATAGAAAGATATTTATTTTAATTAGTAATAAAATCCAGAAAGAATATAAGATTAATATAATTAACACACTTAATATAACTAATATCTATAATAACTCAGTAAGGCTATAGTATATAACACTAATATAGCTAATACTAATCTATAGGAATAAAATTCTATATCTTCCTCTAAGAAAGACTTTAATTATATTTAGTATTATAAAGCTAATAACTCTATAGATAAGGAGAAATCTATTATTAGCATAGATAATAAGAATAATAAGCAGAATTAAGAAGACTATACTAAGCAAATTAATATAGCTATATAACCTTTATAGTATAGCCTATAAACCCTAGAATACCTTCCCTAATATAAGGATAAGTACCTAATATTTAACGCTAGTATATTCTAAAACTTACTTCTTAAAGATCTAGAAGTTTGCTTATATAATATCTATCTCTACTAGTCTAAACTATATCCAGACTTTAATAAAATCTTTGCTTATTAAACCTTATTCTCTCTCTAGCCTAATATAATAATTCTAAGCTCTATTAAGCTATAGTAGCATACTAGTATATACTTATACTAATATATATATACTAAAATCGTTATTTACAGTTATTATAATAGATAACTTATTATTATATATATTAATATAGGAGCAGACCATTCTATTATTAGTAAAACATATCTCTACTAATTCTATATTCTTATAAGATACCTAAAGGTCTTTAAGCTCTAAGATATAGAAAGCTTAAAAACAATTACTTAGATAACCTTTGCTATCCTTATATATAGCTAATACTTAAGCAGCAAAATAGTAATAGTAGAACTTTATATAGGCGCCTAGCTTATACTATATCTTAATACTAGCTTACTAATAGGCTAAGATTTTAATATTCTAAATAGAGTTAATATCTTAAACTTAGAATTATATATCTAAATCACCTTATATAATAATCTTTAAATTCTATTATAGATCTACTTAAAGGTCTCTATTAGAATATATAATATATATACTTTAAGAAATATAACTATTATACCCTATAATTATTTAATAATTTAAGTTAATACACTTAAAGGGGCAAAATAGAATCCCTTCTATTTAGCTTAAAGTATAAAGAGTATATATTTATATATATAGGTATATTTCCTTTTATTTTAGTGGTTAATAATACTCCTTACCCCTTAAGAATAAAACGTAGAATAAAGCTAGAAACCTTATCTCTATTTAAAGCTAATAGATATCTTAAAATATAATTATATAACTACTTATAATTAATATTCTCACTATCTTTAAAAAGGCAGCTAACTTACTACTCTATATTTAACCTTATAGATTAGAAATTATTAACCTTAGTCTAACTTCCTAAAGAAACTCTAGATAAAAAAATCTACCTTATTAAACTAATAAAATTATAATTACCTTTAGCTTAAGAAGCAATAAAGAATAACCCCACACTAAAATAGGCTGATATTTATAAAGGGAATATTAACCTTAACAGTAAGGTTAGAATAATAAAACTAAAAAGCTTACTAGCTATTATTACTAAGAAAGGTATTTATATCTATAACTAAGATAATAATACTATTTAACACCTTAAGGAGGTTATATCTTATTACCTAACTATTTAGAAAGATCAGGGCCTAATTAACCTCCTAAAAGACTAATACCTAAAGGTTAAACTTATTAATAAATAGCAAAACATAAATATTAATTAATATCCCTATGTTAGTGAAGAAGATAAAAGGCTAATAGATAAAACCTTTAATAAGCTATATACCTAATACTAAATAGAATAGGGTAAATTAGAGCTAACCCCCTTTAGGGTCTCCGTTTTTGTTATATAGCAAATTATTAATAGCAAATAGAAGGGCTATATTGTTATAGACTTATAAGTATTAAATAAGGCTACTATCCCTAATATATACTCTATACTACTTTAATAAGATATTATTAAGTAACTTTAGGGTAAGCTATAGATCACTATTATTAATACTTAATTATTTTTTTACTAATTTTTTATAAAAAAAGAACACTAAGACTGCTTTACTATTATTAGCTATAGAGAATAAAAACAATCTAAGGTAGCACTAATAGGCTTCTATAACTTCCTAGTATATACCTAATATGTAGTAGATAACCTGCTATAGCTATATAAAGAATTTACTTATATATTTATTAATAATATTATTATTACCTTAAAGGACCTTAAGAGCTATCTAAAACACCTAGATACTATACTAAAGTTATTTATTACTATTAGTTTATCTCTATCTACTAAGAAATCCTTTATAGGATACCCCTCTATTAAACTTCTTAGCTTTACTATAAACACCTTTAGCCTTTTAAATATATAAAACTAGACTAATACTATTTATAAAATTAAATATCTATATAACTTATAGTAACTAGAATATTAAATTAGAGTAACTAGCTTCCTCTAGTATATTATTTCTTATTATAGTAGCTAAATTAAACTGTTATAATAGAGAAAAATAACCTTATTAATAGATATATAAGCATAGAGTAAAGATAAAAGAGTATTAAGAAAGATCTTCTACTAATAAATATACTTTAAACTATTTCTTAAAGAAGTAGCTAGCTTTAATAATATTAAAGAAGTATTAATAGCAGATAATATATTATTCTACTATAACTCTAATAAATAATTATTCTTTTAGCTTAACTTATTAAAGAAATATAGATACTTAGTGCTTATCTTCTAACTTACTAATAGTATTAAATAGAAGCTATATAACTCTATTAAAAAAATAAGTATTCTGCTAATTACCTATATTAGTAAGATACTTAAATAAAAATACTAGCTAACAGAGCTTAAAGTTACTTATCTTATATAAGCTATAAAGAAGTATTAACTATTAATTTAATTACTATAAAAAGACCTAACTATTATTCTCACAGATTACTTAGTAATATATAATATTATTAAATAAACCTCTTTATAGTTAGAAGATAAAATATAATTAAATCTATAACTTACTCTATTATCTAAATACCTCAGTTAATTCTCGCTTTTATATTACTATATTCCAGGCATATTAAATATTATTATAGATGCCTTATTCTAACTTCTAACTACTAAAATACCTATAGAGGATATTAAAGAACTTAATAAGATATAAAATAATATACTAATAGGAGTTAACTTTATAATAGAAGTAATACTAGATAATAAATTTAGAATATTACTTACCTAATCCTACCTATATTTTAAATTATAGAAAAGAGTATATAAGATACTTATTAATAAAACTAATAATACTAAATTAGACTTTATACTTTATAACAGACTGCTTTACTATATTAATTACTATACTAGAAAATAAAGGCTTTATATGCTAAAAGAACTAGCCACTCCTCTTATTAAAGAAGCTTATAATAATTACTATTATTTTAGCAAAACCTAAATATAGAAAGCCTTTAATAAGCACTTTTATATTTTATACTTTTAATAATAAGTAATAAGCTATATTACTAACTGCCCCTATTATAGTATATTAAATATAGATAGATAATTACTACTAGGCATAATATAGCTAATCTTAATACTAGTAATTCCCTTTTACACTATTATAATAGACTTTATTATTAAACTTCTAGAAATCCTATTATAGTACTCTAGATATAAATAAAAAAACTACTCTCTACTTAATATAGTCTTAACTATTAATAATAAATTCTTAAAAGCTACCCTTCTAATCCTAGAATATTTAATATATATAGTAGAAATTTAGAGCTAGCTCCTTCTTTGCAAACTTTAAAGAGGAAATTAGGGAATCCTAAAAGTAATTATATTAAACTATAACTAGAAGTTCTTCTTAAAATTCTAGATATTCTTATAGATAGAGCTAAACACTAAATTAAAATTTTTAGCTATATATTATATATAAACAGATAAAATATTAAAATATAAGAACTAAACTATTAAACTAGTAATTTGCTATTTTATTAATATCTTAGAAGAAAACTAGGCTAAAATGCTTCCTAACTTATAATATAACCTTAATAATATATACTCTTAGATTATTAAATATTTATTAAACTAACTCCTTTATAGACTTAATACTAATAATATGTTAAATATACTAGAAGACTTAAACCTAGAAATAAATTATAAAGTCTTTTAAGAGAAAGCTAAGATCTTAATTATAGTAATCTAGCTATATATAAAAGAATAATATAATAAGAAGTATTACTTTATTATATTTTAATCTAGAGATTAGATATACCTTAAACTAAGTTTAGATTACTATCTCCTAAAGTAACTAAATATAAAGTATAGCTATTAATAAATTCCCTTTAAGGTTTTTAAATAAGTTAGTAAACTAACCTATTAACTAGATATCCTATTAAATATAAATATCTACTTAGTAATATTAGTTATCTAACTAATACTAGTACTAGTTCCTAAAACTAACCTATTTAACTAATAAGATAACTATTAAGGACTAGTTAATATTAAAGAAGATAATAAAACCTACTAGCTAGAAGTATATAAATATTATAAGATTAAAAATATCCTAAAAAAGAGAATATTAGCCTAAGGAAAGATCTAATATCTTATTAAATAAAAGGGATACTTACTAACTTATATAGTCTAGATAGATAAAGATATTATAAATATAGATAAGCTAATAAAAGCCTTTAAGAATAAAGATTAAGAAATAGAAAAGCTATAATAATAAGTATAAGCTTAAAGACTAGCTTAGATAAGTAAAGAATAAGTACTTAAGCTTAGTAAAAGATAGGAATAATTAAGATATCTAAGAGGAAGACTATAAAAGACTATAATATAAGATAAAGAGTAATAAGAAAACTAATATAAATAACAGCTATAATAATCTTAATATTTTAAATAAGTTATTTAGCCTAGGAATATTATATAGCTAAAACCTTAGTGTTAAATAGCACCTTACCTATAATTATCCCCTTTATAGTATCTATTTTAATAAATATATCTATAGTAGTAGCTGCTTTAAGAACCTTTATAACTATAATAGCTATCCTTATTTACTAACTATTTCCTACTTATTTCCTTTAACTAATAGGAAAAATTAGCAGCCTTTTTATATATATAAAATAATAATATATTACCTAATAACTTATATAGTTATCACTATCCTCCCCCTTAACCTAGTGTTAAGAAAAATTTTTATATATATATCTTCTTTACTCTCTATATTACTTATTAATACCTTTATTAATATAAAGGCCTCCCTTATATTAATATATTTATTACTAACTATCCTATTATCTCTTTATTATATCTATTCCTATCACTTCCTTATTATATCTATTATATCTAAGATATTTATTATCTAGAGTATATATTCTATACCTTTAGAACTATTATTATAGTATATACCTAGTTACTACTTTAATACTACTAATTAATATACTAAATATAGTATACTTAAAGTTAACTTTATTATTTTTAATAGTATTTAATACTACCTTCTTAGTAGACTTATTCTTATTAATAAGCCTAGCTACTATATTACTAACCTCTAAGCCTATAAATATATCTTAGATATTAAGTATAAGAAGCATAATAACTATAAGAATATCTTAGAAATACTATATATCCTTTACTCTAGAATAAACGCTTACCTTATTTCTTACCTATAGCTAACTAACACTAGTATATTTTATTATAATTTTCCTAATTTAATAAGCACTAATAATTAGCTAAATATTAACTAAGATCTATAAGACTTATAATACTATAATCCTGCTTATATTACTAATACTAATAGTCTAAGCATCCTAGCTAACCTTAAGACTAACTCTAAGTTACTTAGTAAGAATAGCAGTAATAAAAGTAAAGAGAGTAAAGATAGTATTAAATATATTAAGCCTGATTAATACCTTAAACCTAATTAACCTGTTATTATTAACACTATAGCTAGAAGTAATAGATCTAATACTAAAGTAACCCCTATTTCTAAAAATAAGGCTATAGCCTTAGCTATATCTAATATAGTTAATATCTCTATCTAGCTTAAATAGGATATTATAGTTATTAATATAATATATATCTATAGTAAGTAAGTAGATATAATTACTAAGTTACTCTAAGATATATAAGTTACCTATAACACCTTAATTAAGGTATATAATATTAATAATAAGGAGGATATTATTAAGGCACTTAATATTATTAGTATATATATTACCTATACTATAGATAAGTTTAAGGTTATTACTATAACTATGCCTTATGCCCTAGTCTATAAAAATCTAGGCCTCCTAGACCCTAACTAATTCCTTATATTAAAGACTCAGACTTCTAATAAGTGTGATATATCTACTATAGGTCTTAACTAGAGTAATACCTATACTATAGCCACTATAGCTAATATATTTAGTGCCTTTAATATACCTACTATATATACTATGCCTAGCTTATCTATAGCTCCCAGCTCCTCAGCTACTCTAATTATTATTAATAGTTCTCACACTAACCCCCTAAAGAGAGTTATTATTACTAACTAAGCTGCTATAGCCCAGGCTACTAGATTCCACTAGCTTACCCACTCCTATACTAGCTTTATAACTATATAGAGCCTTATTACTGCTTCCCTAGTATATATTACAGTTACTAATATTACTAAGCTAGTAATTACCTAAAGCTATAAGTACTATAAGATCTATATCTTAATTTAGGCTAGATATACTATTATTAGTCTATTTATATATATTAATACCTTTAAGGTATTTATTATTAAATATATTAAGGGTAATTTAGAGTTTAGTGCTACCTCTATATTCTTTATTATAAAGAATATATTTTATTATAACTTCCCTAGTACCTGCACTAAGGGTAATAGTTATATCTCACAAACTATAATTAATAATAATAACCTCACTACTATTAATATCCTTATTAATATTAAATCTAGTAAAGATAAGAAAGTATTAGATTATTAGTATAAGGATATTAATAGTATCTAAGCTATCTATAACTATATTATCACTCTTATAATATCTATTACTATTATTAAGAAGCAGGGTAATATAGAGAGCTTCCTAAAGATTAATAATACTACCTACTAGATATATATTAACTATCTTTAGGAGGATAAAGTACTTATAACTACCTGTTAGATAGATATTAGCTAGCTCTCTATAGCTAAGAATAATAATAATAATAATATTAAGAAGGAGTATATTAATATACTCTAACTTAATAAGCCTGCTTCTTTTACTAACCTAATCTAAGCATAGTTATAAAAGCAAACACCCTTATAATATTCACTCCCAGTATAGAATAACTATAGATTTAATTAGATAGAATATAGAGATAAAAGGGTTTAGATAGAGGACTAGTAATAAAGCACTATAGTTAGTATATTATGCGTTAATAGTAATCTAGGTATAAATATTAGTTTATATACTATATTACAGATAATATAGTTTTTTTATTATATAGGTAATTAATATATTAAAGAGATTTAACCCCTTAAGTATATAGATAGGCTTAAATATGCTTAATATATTTAAGCTCCTTAATGCACTTAACGCATTTAACGTACTTAATATATTAAACGCAATGAATGCAATAAAGGCCCCTAGAGCATTTATTGCCTTTAAGGAGAGATCCTTTATCAATTCATATTATATTTTCACCCAACAATACGTTTACCCTAGTAAGCCGTATTAATACTATTACCCTATATAATATAGCTTTACTCCTATCTAGTAATAAGTTTTTAGAAAACTTTATAATATACTAGCTTCTCTTACTATTAGATTTCTTCTCTAGGTATAACTAAGTTCTACTAGATCTATATAGCTATAATATTATAACCTTTATAATACTAATTAGCCTCTTTTAGATATATACTTTACCTTAAAGAGCTACTAACTCTATAGCTTAGTTTATAAGAGTTATAATATAAATCCTATATAACCTAATCCTAACCTATTATAAAGCTTTTCTTAATAATATAGCTATTAAAAGCCCTACCTTAAAGTATAATAATAAAGAAGTTCCTAGTTATTCTAGACTATATAGATATATCCTAAAGTATATCTAGAATATTAATAAGGTTCTTATTAATATTAAGTTAGCTAGCTATACTATTACTATTAAGAAATTATAGTAGGCCTAGTAATTTATTACTATTATAGAATATATTTATAGCACTAATAGCTAAAGACTAGAGAAATTAAAGATTATTAAAATTAGAAAATAGGGGGTTTATAATAACCTTACTAATCTTAGATCCTTTCTTAGTATTATAATATTCTATTATATTTAGATTTAGAGGTTTTTAGCTATAGCTAGGCTACTTATAGTGCTCTTAAAGAAGAATACTCTATTTAAATAAAACTAGCCTTAATAGTTAGCTATAGATACTCTTAAAAACTAACTTACCTCTACTTCTATTCTTATTAGACTTAACTATAGCACTAATATAAGTAAAATCTACCTTATAGTTAATACTAGTAGTCTTAGTTAGAATACTATTCTTAGTTAATATATTAATAGTAAGTATATAGTCTCTAGATATAAGAGTAGCTTATAGGCTAGTATAGAGCTAAACTATAATACTAGAAAGAAGGAGTTAAGAGGTATATTTAAGGCTCTTAAATAAGTTTGCTTTTATTTCTATAGTTACCACTTTATACTAGAAATAGATACTAAGACTCTTATTACTTAGCTTAATAGTACTACCTCTAACCTACCTAGAGCTCTTATTATCTAATAGATCTTATAGATTTATATATTTAACTTTAAAGTTAAGTACCTATCTAGAAGCTAGAATACTATAGCTAATAGATTATCTTATAAACCTAGTAAACTATTAGATAAGCTTAACTAAGATACTAAAAGAGAAATTAATAACTAGATTAATAAGTAAATCTTCTTTATAGATCTAATTACTATCTCTTTCTTTAATAAAGTATAGATAGATAGAGATAGAGTTTACCCTACTAAGATCCTTATTACTAAAGTTAATAATATTCTATAAGAGTCTCTAAGACTTATAGATATTTCTAATACTATACTAGATAGCTCTTTATATTAGAATCACTATTTATACTAAATTACCTACTATCTTAGTACCTTAAAACAGCTAGATAGAATTAAGTCTAGTCTATATTATAAGTTTAAGGAGGAGGCTGGAAAATTCTTCTTAAAAGATAAGTTATTATTTATATATCCTAGTATATATAAGCTTACTCTATAATAAGTTATAGATAATTTATAGACTTAAACTAAGCTTATTATAAAAGTATACTAAGAAAGTAAGTATAGAGAATATAATATAGTTATTAAACAGTTAGCAGAGCAGTATTACTAGTATAGCTTCTATTAATAAGTTAGTAAATAAGTCTAAACTTATAAAAATTATTAAAAGCATAGACCTAGATATATAGATAACTCTTACTATTTCTTAATACCCTTAAAACTGCTATTTACTTATATAATATTAGATATATAAAAGGTTAGTAAATAGAATATAGTTAAAGCCTAGTGCTTTCTAACTAGATAAGTAGAGGCTTAGTAAATATAGTAAGCTAACTTTTACCTTATTACTAAGTTTATATAAGAGAATATTATTTATTATTATAAGCTCTATAGTATACTTATTATTAATAGAGGCTCTAAGAATAAGAATATAGTTATTAAATTTAACTATAAATATAAGCTTAAGCAAAAAGTTACTACTATCTATAACCTATATACTAATAGTACTATTAAAGTTAGCTACTAGACTATTATATATACTCTTACTACTTAAATAAAGAATATAGGCAAGAACTTCTAGCTATCCTTTTAAGCTATACTATTTACTAATAGAACTTCTATTAGAGCCTTAACTAGCTATAGTTTCTTTTATCTACTCTATAAGTATAAAGCTATAACTCTAATTAAAATATTTATACTAACCTAGAAAGTATTAGTATAGGACTAGGTAATAACACCTAAGGAGAAGCTTCTTATATAAATAAGAGCTTTTAAATAGCTTAATAAAAACTATACTACTATATAAAAGATAATAGCAGCTTAGTATAAATATATTATAGATAGGTTTAATTACTAGAAATACTATATCTTATATAGTTAGAAATTAGAAGTAAGTAACCTTATTTTAATATTTAATATTAAATAGTATATAAATAAGTCTTTAAATACTAAGCTTAACTACTATTAGAAAAACCCCTTTAGGATCTATTTAAAGGCCCCTAATAATGCTTTATATTAGCTTAAAACCCTTATAGGGAAACCCCTTTATAGGTTAACTTATACCAGAAACTACCTAAAAAAGTTTATTAAGGTTCTAAAAAGTTTTTAGAAACTAGAAAATATTAATTAGTATAGACTTAACCTTATAAACTAACTTAATAAGATTTACTCTGCCTATAATTACTCCCACTCTAATAAAGATAATAAAGAAAAAGCAGAGAAACCTTTTACTAACCCTAATAATACTAACTCTCTATTAATAAGTAATCTAGATAGTAATATCCTATAATAGATTATATACTTACTAGTATATTTATAAGCCCTAAAAGAGGCTCTTAACTAAATAAGAGTAATATAGAAACTTTATATAGAGCTTTAGCTATTTAATCTAGTTAGAAATAATTAGTATACTAGAATAGAGGATAACACTATATAATCTGCTAGAATCTACTCTGCTATAGAAGATTAGACTCTTTTATATCTATAATAGCTAAGACTTATACTCTTAGAGAGAGACTTACTATACTCTTTACCTTAATTACTTAACTATAATTTCCCAGCTTAGTATATTAGAATAAACTATAGGGATAATACTAAGACTAGCCTATTTATACCTATATTATTCTACTTACTATATAAGTCCACTCTTATATCCTTATAGTTTTAATCTTATTAGTAATAGTAGTATTAAGTCTAAGTACTATAGTTATATTAGGGATTATACTATTAAGGTTACTATTATACTTATAATAAGTCCTACTATATAGGACCTATTAAAAGTATACTATAACCTTTCTAGTAATTAGTATGCTCTATTTCTCTCTATTACTGCTTAAGTATTCTATATCTTATTCTAGAAGATTCCTCTTTATAGCCTCTTATTTTAACTAAATAGCCTCCTACTTTAAATACTAGGTTCTAGCTTATTATTACTTAGAAAGTCTTTAAGTTATAGTTTAACTTTAATAGTTTAGCTATATCTATAATACCTAGCTAGTTATTTTTATACTGCTTCTAGATTAGACTTCTATACTTAGTGTTCTAAGAGAAGTATATCTCTATATAATATAGTATTATTTTATATTATCTATCTGTTTTTCTTTAGTTTTTACTTCTATAGTAATTATTTATCTATTTTATATTTATAATAATATTCTTACTTTTAAATTAATTTTCTACTTATCTTCTTATATAACTATAGCTTTATATAGATAGTTAGGTTAGTAAGTTTCCCTAGCTATAAATAGTTATATTACTAAAAAAACTAGAAATAAAGAAACCCTCCTACCTATATTTTAAGGTACTCTACTATATTAGAAAAGTATTATTATACTTAGTTAATTTTACCTAATTTACTAAGACTTTATATAATTTTTTCTAATTTCTCTTATATTATTTTATATAGAGTATATATATTAAAGTATTTTAAAGCTAAATAAGGAGGATTTTATTTATTAGTTTATATTTTTAGGTTTATAAAGACTACTATATATATAGAATATTATATTAGTTCTTCCTTTTTCCTACCCTTCTCCTTTAAATCCTAGTTAGGATTTTAACCTGCTCTCTCTTATTAGAAATAGAAATATCTAAATTAGCTAGAAGGTAATTAGTAAGAATAAATAGTAACCTAGACTTATACTCCTTTAGCTAAGTCTTATAATATTCTATTATAGTTCTAAATCTTAGATAAGTTACTCTAGATCTCTCTATAGTCTACTAGTTAATCTGGAACTAGATAACTATTTCCTTAAACTTACTATTCTATTACTCTAGATTACCTATTTTATAGCTAAAAGCCTTATAGTTTCTCTTAAAGTTAAAGAAACACTTAGAATCTTATTTATAGTAAAGATAGTTAGTATAAATATTACTAGATATACTTATATACTTAAAGTATAGCTTATAAATCTAAGCTCTAGTAGCCTTATTATAGAGAGAGTAAGTATACTGCTTATAACTACTATAAGAAACTATATTATAACCTCTATTAGCTTAAATATAGAAGCTATAGCTAATCTTAGATCTATTAGGATTAATTATCTTTACTAGCTAAAGTCTAAAAATACCTATAACTGCTAAGGTAATAAAGATATATCTATAAAATAGTAGTTCTTTCTCTATTATGCTTTAGTAATAAGAGCTAGTATAAGCCTCCTAGAACTAATAAATAATAATCTTATAGTTATTTAAAGGTAGGACTTTTATATAGAAGTCTATTTCCTAGTATAGCTAGAAAAGCTCTAGAAGCTTAAATAAGTATTATATAAGAGATACTATAACTTATATAAGAGAGTTAGTAAATATATAAAGTAAGAGCTAAAAAAGTAAGTCTACTTACTATAAAGGAGTTAATAAAGGGCTTAATATATAGAGGGAAGTTATAGTCTCTCTTATTAGAGACTAGTTTATTTATAAGAAGCTAGAAGATATACTTTCTTAGCTAAGTTAGTATATAAGGATTATTAGAATTTCTAATAGAAGCTATAACTAATAAGTATTAAAAAAAACTTAAGGTTATACTTTATAGATATAAAAGAGAGATTACTATTTCTATTATATTATAGAGGAAAAAGAAAAAGCTAGAAAAAGCTAGAAGAGGTTTAGTTATATAACCTAGTTATCTTACTTTCTACTAAATTATTTACTTAAAAGGTTAAGCCTTTCTTATAGTTAAGATTAATTAGATAAGAAAAGGAGTTAACTCTTATAACTATCTCCTCCTACTACCTATTCTTATTCTATCTCTTTATTCTAGTTAGTTAATAATTAGTAACTAGTAGCTTACTCCTTTAATCTATATATAAATAACTACTTTATCTCTTTTAATATAAATAGATTTAACCTATTAATAATTAATTTAGTATTATAGCTTAACTTAATTTATATTCTAAGCTTTCTTTATAGATATTTAAGTATAAATTCCTGCTCTAACCTATATTTACCTATATATAACTCTCTCTTTATAATATTATAAACCTTTATCCTCCTATACTACTTATATAACTTTCTCTTCTTACTAAAAGCCTTAATTAAGTCTATAATTACCTCTATTTACTCTATTCTTAATAATATCTTTATCTAAGAGTTTCTCTACTAAGATTACTAATATCTAGGTTAAAGAGGTATTTCTTATTACTACTTTAGAGAAGTTTTCTTAAAAATAAGATAAATAGAATAGTAAGCTCTTAGAGACTATAGTTATATCTACTAACTCTACTCTCTTTAAAAGAATCTTAAATATTCTAGCTATAAGAATTAATAAGTAGCACTTAACTAGATAGATACTTCCTTTTTACTTCTAATTTCTTCTTAAGCTAAATAAGAACTTTAAATATAAAGAGCTTTAGTAGCTTTATCCTAGCACTCTTATAGCTTAACTCTATATTTATCTCTAATAGCCTTAATCTACTAGATCTTAATAACTAGGCTAGATTAAAGGAAATAAAAGAGAGCTAGCTATTATAGTTAACTTATTTAATCTATAAGAAACTATTTAGACTAAAACTTCCCCTTTAGCTTCTAATATAAAAACTAGTTTTTAACTTCTCACTTATAACCTCTCTAATAGAATTAGCTTTATTAGATAATACTATACCTCTACTAATACTAGAATTAAAGATAGTAAAACTACTATATAAAAAAGCTAGCTTACTATACTTATTTTCTAATTACTAGCTAAAAAAAGTGCTAGTAAAGAAGTAGTTTTCTACTCTATCTTACTTATTAACTAACTCTTAAGCTTTTTCTATTTCTATAATAACTTCTAGTATAATAGAAAGGTAGAATTATATTTTAAAATACTAATTAGATCTATAATAGCTATCTATAAGTCTCTTAATAGTATAATATCTATCTTTAAGTACTTAGTTAAAGTTATCTATATACTCTAACTCTAAGAAGAGCAGTTATAGATATTAGATATACTTTGCTTTAAGTAGCTTTACTACTATATATAACTAAAATTAGCTAAGTACTAGACTAGTTCTTTTTTTAAAAGGATCTTTAATATATAGATAAATTAAATTACTTCTAAGTTCTATAATAGAGATCTAGAAATAGATAGTATAGTCTTTCTAACCCTATTAAGAACTACTAATAGAGCTAAATATATTAAAAAGATTATCTCTCTACTATATAATAAGAAGATTTAAAAGATAATTTATACTTAGAACTCTATAATCTCTAACTCTATATCTATAAAGAGATTAACTCTAGTATAGCTCTATCTTAGATATCTTAAAACACTTAACCTTAACTCTAAAATATCTATACTTAATATTTAAGTAGTAGAAGCTTTTATACCTATTAATATACCTATTAAGCCCCTTATAGACCTAAATCTAAGTCTATCTAAGAACTATAATACTAGGATAAGAGATATTATTAATAATTACTCTATAGTTAATACTATATAGAACTATACTTACTAAAATAGAATTATTACTACTATATACTAAGAAAATAAATAGATAAAAGAGAAAGCCTTTAACCTTTATAATAATAAGCCTTCCTTTTATCTAGGTTATAGCCCTTACTATGCTAATAATTCTAGATAACCTATCTATATTAATAACCCTTATAGTATCCTAGAACCCCTAGTTATAGGCTTAGCTAGTAATCTAGAACCACTAAAGAATAAGATAGAGAAAAAGAGAGCATCTAACTAGTATATTAAGTTAAGTTAGAACACTATACTATCTTTATAAATCTAATTTTACTATAGGTTTAATATAACTAGAGGATAGGCTAAGTAGCCTCTATTAGTTATCTAATACTATCTTACTTATCTCTATAATATTTAAAAAGAACTAGTAATAGAAATCTATCTTAAAGTAAAAGAAATATATTATCTTACTAAGTTTAATATATATAGGTTAGATAAATATATATAGATCCTAGAAAAATAAGTTACCTAGTAAATAAGAGTAATACTCTCTTTTAGTAAGTACTAGGTTTTAATATTATTAATTATAGATACCTATTATAACCTACTTACCTAGTTAGATATTACTATCTTTTATATTTAGTATAGTAATAACTACTAGGTAATAATAGTAGTAAACTAGAAAAAGAGAACTACTTACTATACTAATCTAATTTAGAACAGAAATTCTAATAAACTATTTATAGAGGCTATAGAGAACCTCTTCTAGTACTATAAGCTTCTTAGAGCTTCTATTAATATTTACACTCTTTTTTAGAAGAATACTATAGTTAGATTCTAGCTCTAATAGTAGGATTTATAGATATATAGTCTCAAAGTAGTAGATTAGATTAGAGCTTATATTTATAAGAGTATTATTAATAGTATAGTATTAGTAGTAGCTATAAAAGGAATAGTAAGGAGAAATTAATCTTAAATTATTACTTAGTATATCTTAAAGATTACTACTAAGTTTATAAAATACTCTATACTCTATAATAATAAACCTTTATAGATATTCTAGATAGACCTCTTTATAGTAGAATTATATAGTAATACTAGTAAGATATAGCTCTTAGTACCTAAAATACTCTCTTTTCTACTTCCTCCTAAAATACTAAGACTTTTTATAAGAACTTTTACCTTATACTATATAGAAGGCTAGGTTAGTAAGCCTAATAGTAAGGAACCTACCCCTTATTACTCTAGCAGAACTAGCTTCTATATTATTATAAACCTAGATTTACTAGCTTTTAGTCCCTATAGTACTTTGCTACCTTTTAGTAATAATAACTCTAGCCTTATAAACCTGGGTTTAACTCTATCTAACTCTTTTATTTTGCTAGCTAGACTATCTAATACTAGATAAGATATAACCCCTTTATACCCTCCCACTTTAGTACTATACTAAACTATTATTACTAGGAAATATCCTCTATATCTAGCTTTATCTAATATTCTTTAGCTTACCTATAATAACTATAAGGACTATATTATAGAGTAAGTTAACTACTAGTAATAGATTAAAGATAATATCTCTAAGAGTAACTATAGTTACTACTTTTTATAGCTATCTAGCTAGTATAGATAGGAATAATATAAGTAAGTTTTAGATTAGAATAAGGCTTATAAGCCTATAAAAGATAGGTCTAGATAAAGAAGACTAGAATAGTATAACTATAAGAAGAAGTAATTAGGTCTATAATAATCTAAGAGGAGTAATTAAGTAATATAAGAAGTACCTTTTTCTTTATAAATAGTAGCTTTTATTTATATAATTTTTCTTTAATATATAGTCTTTCTCATAGAGTATTAAGGTAAGACTATAGGAAATAATTAAAATAGAATAGTATAGATAGCCTAGTTTAGAGAGTGCCTAGATAGGTATATTAGTTAGCATAGTATAGCAGGACTTTTTACCTTATTAAGGGCAGAGAAGAGAATAGAGGAGTATTATTAGTTAGTATTACTATAGTTTTATCTTATTATTAAGAAGCTTTTATCACTTTTACTTAACAGATTATATCTATAATAAGGTTATTATATTTAGGGAGATCCTTTTCTTTATTCTAGGGCCTCTAGATATAAAGCTATAATATTATAATATTCCTATATAAGTGTGTGGGAGTGTGTGGTTTTATTATTTTTATTTTAAAGTTCTTAGCCTATTTTACTAGATATAGGTAAGAATTAGTTATTAATAGTATAGAAAAGGTAGAATATCTTTCTAACCTCTATAATATATAAGAGATACTAATAAGATAAGAAAACTTAGATAACTTTAAAGTTATAAGCCTTCTTAGACTTATAATTAGAGGGTTTCTACTTTCTATCTATATCCCACTTTAAGAGCTATCTTAGATACCTAGAATAAAGATTATAGCAGATATAGTTAGTATAATAAGAGGAAGTATAAGTAACCTTTAAGATACTATAGCTACCTTCTTATTACTTAATTATAGTAATAGTTATTAGGTGATAATTATTATAGACTAAGTAAATAGTAATTACTTTTACTAAAACTCTATATAGAATTTAGAAAGTAACTAATAATTTATAGATACTATAAATAATCTTAACAGATAGTACTATAAGATAAAAGCCCTAGTATATCTTAGAATAATCCTATTAACTAGTTATTATATAGTTAATTTAACCTAATAAAGAAATAGATTTATATATAAACTTAGATATATTAAATAGGCTTAAATATTTCTTTAAGAAGGTATCTTATTACTATAATTTAGCTATATAGCTAGGAGAGATAGAGAACTCTTTACTAATATAGAAATCCCTTTAATTAACTAATATATTTCTACTATTACTATAGAATTCTATAATATACCTATTAATATTAGCTTTACCCTATAAAACACTTTATATAGCTAATAAGACTTTAAGAAAACTCCTTTCTTCTCTATATAACCTCCTATATCTAAACCTAGCTAACTCTTACTCCTAGATAATAATATAGAGAACTTTAGAGATAATAATAAGCCTAGAATTCCCTCTCTAAGAGATTTGCTAGGATTAGCTTTATCTAATATATTAAATAGTAAACTTAATTATCTAGAATACTAACTTTAAATATAAGTCCTTTAAATACTAAATTAAAGTATAAGTACTAAATCTTAATTATAAGTTATAATTATAGATATACTATCTTATTCTAAATATTCTAATACTTTAAATAAATATAACTATAATAGAGAAAACTATATCTAATAGAAAGTTAATTAATAGAAATAAATAGAGCAGAATACTTCTAAAAGGTTATATTACTATAATTTCTTATATCTAACTTAGTAGAAAGAATAGTTTTAGCTATATTAAGGTTTAAAATAGGATAAGGAATATAATAAGAAAGAGGAGATTATAAGACTATTATTAAGATATAGTTTATAATAGAAAATAATAGTATCTAATAGACCTTCTTAATAGTAAAATTACCTACTAAGAAGAAACTATTAAATAGAAGAGTTTATAAATAGGATTTTATTCATTTTTTATATAAGTAGATTTATTTATCTATTAAGACTCTCCTTTATAATATTATAAAGAGTTTTAAGAAGATAATTAAAATAGAATAAATAGAACTTAGTAGTATAATTTCTAAGAGAGCCCTCTTAGTATATAGGTCTATTATAAAAGAACTATAGTAAAAGAGAGAGGAGAAGTATAGAGATAAGGAGAACTTATTATTATTATTATTAATACCTTAATACTTAATTCTTAGGTTTTTTAGGAATTTCTTAGCAAATTTATACTTATTTTCAGTAATCTCTTTTAATTAGATCTGCAAATCACTTTATATATCTTTTAAGCCTATTTTTATTATTCTAGCCTGTTTATAGGTGGAGTTATATTATCTGCTATCCTTTCTAGCCTTTATAGTCCCAGCCTTTATTAATACTATTATAATATCCTAGTATAGTTCTAGAAGGATAATAAAGACTATATTAAAGCAGTTTTTAATCTTAGCTACTATATAATCTAACACTAAGCTACACTTACTAATACCTAATTTAGAATATTAGCTATAGTAGTAGGTATCTTAATTAAGAATAATAATTAACCCACTTACTATAATAAGAATTATATCTATAACCAGGAGAAAATAACTATATATATAGATAGCCACTCCCAGGAGCCAAACCCTGGAAAAGACAAACACTGCATAATATATATATATAATAATAAATATTCTAATTAAGCAACCTAGATAACTATAGTTAATAATATAAGAATAGTTAACCCTAAAGTTGCAGTTAATTAGCTAACCTATATAACTACTATTAACTATAGTAATATAATTAACCCTGAAATTATAGTTAATTAGCTAATCTAGACTACTATAATTAACTATATCTATATAATTAACCCTATTATAGTTAATTATAATACTATAGTTAACTATAATAGTATAGATATCTAAGATATTATTATATAAGATATATAAGATTAGACTAATAATATAGATTAACTTTTTAAACTATTCCTATTACTAAGCTATAGCAGATTCTATTAGGCACCTATATCCTCTAATATAGTAATATAGGCTGCTATCTTCACAGGGGAGAAATAAGAAAAGACACTATACTATACTATAAAGTATAGAGAGGAGTTTTATATTAGATCTAGTTTATATAGTTTTATTTATTAACTTGCTTTTTTTATTTTACTATAATCTACTATAAGGGTGTGGTGCTCTTAGCTTATAGGGGGAGATACTGCTACAGTTAGCACCACCTATAGTACTATAAGTAACTATATACTTAGGCAACTACATACACTAAGTAGACAATACAAGCAACTTCACTTATATATGCACACCCATAACAGTTAACATAATCCCAGACAGCTTAAGGCCCTACCTACCTCTCTACCTGCTAGCCCCTGCTCGCCCCCGCTCACCCCGCTCACCCCGCTCGAGCGATCTGGCCGCACCTGAACGATAGAGTGGCATTTTCACCACTGGCATCAAAGGGGCAAGCGATATTGTCAAGGGATATTTGTCGCTGCATGATGGATTGGGTCTGCCCTCGCTTTCACGCGGATCATTGAAGTCTTCTGGCCAATACGGAAAATGCAACCACGGGGATGGGCAACGCCAGAAACATGAAATGAGGTTTTGGCCCAGTATCTAATACAGGTCCAATTTGAAAATGGTACGCGAGGCTTTTTGACCTTGCCAACGTTTGGTTCTAGAAATCACTTTCACAATGCGTATCGTATCGTCTGAAGTCAAGAGGCCAGTCTGCGGGTATCGGTGCGCACATCGCGGCTGTGAAGTGTCAAAATGGAGATGCCCCAGGATCTATCTACATCCGTCCGGGCCGGGATGAAAGGCTCCATTTGTTGCCCGCCCACCTTCGAAAATCCAAGTCCATTTATTTGCAAGTTCAACAAGACTTACACACAGGCGTGTCGCACCGTCGAGGTCGGTGCGGATGAATCATACGCGATTTCCTCGAATATGCGGCCATCCCGACTCGACGTTGCTTAGCCACTCATAGTCAACCCCGCCAACGCCCAGGGTATCACTGGGTTGGAAGGATCCCCCTGCAATAGCAGTCCGATTAAAAGTGACACTAAGAATGGGCACATCTGTGGACCTGTTTGCAGTTTACAAAACATACCTGGGAGTGAGGAAACGCGGGATGCTCGTGGACAAGAGTCAATGAAGAAACATTTCGCCTCAAACTTGGTGACAGCGTCTTATTAACCTCGAATTTCTCGACCTGCATTGCATTGGCTGAAGACCACCACGTTGCGTAAGGTATTTTTCCAGCCCAACCCCCGCTTGACCCTTGAAGACTCCCGTCCACTTAAGCGCGATGCTTCATCGGATTCAGGAGGACATGGGCTTTCGCAGAAGTTCTTTTGAACGACGCTTTTCCAGCAATTTTGTTAGCGAGGTTGTTTTTAATATTTTCAGGGTTGTGCTCTTGCTCTCCCTCTTTGAGCTACTTGTTTTGTTGAGACTGAACCCGCGAATACTTCGATTCTTACCCATTACCTGTTACGTCTTATGGCGTTGTGGCCAACGTCCTCAGCCATGTCCCATCCAGATTCCTTGATTCGGACGGAGTCAAACGGCCATGTCGTGAGTGGCATTGCGATCAGCTTTGTCTGTACCTCGGCCTTCGTGTTATCGCTTCGACTTTATACTCGGCTCGTACTCCTGAAGACAGCAGGGAATGACGATTGGTCAATTCTGTTAGCACAGGTAAGGCGTCAATGGTCGAGAAATCGTCACGCACTTGACTAAACAATCTCAAGTTGTTCGCAATTGTGGTCACAGTAGCCACATTTTTTCTTCCCACTCTTGGGGCTCAAAGTCTCTAAATATCTCCAGAAAGCCCGAACCCTTCTTTCAAATGCCCAGTGACTTTATTAGTCGAGGCTGACAGCCTCGAAAAACTGTTGGCCTTGATAAAGCTGGTTACCGGATTGACAAAGCGAGAGCATTGGGTTCAATTTGGCTCTCTGTACTATGCCAAATGATGGCGCCATTTAATTCTTCTATATAGTCCATAATCTCACTTACGTCTGATCTCAATAGTTTGTTCTATGTTTGCTATGACTAATGTCGTGGATCCAAGGCTTTACAAGCGATTGACTTGTCTCATCACCTGTTCGATCTCACACGTTCACTGCAGGGAAGTTGCAGTAAATTCCTCATCGGGTTCCGTACTCTTAGCAAAGCCGTAAATACTGTGCTCTAGACCATTCACTCGGAATTGGTTCGTTTTCGAGATTTGCATGTGAACTACTTGACCGTTGAAGGTGCTCTTTCTTTTACTTCAAATACAGCCCGCAACTATGTAAACAAGACTCAAGAGTGCAGCAACAGGAGCGGACACTTAAAATTTCACGTTGGCTTGGGAGACTTGAGATGTTCTTACACATGTGTCCTTGCTCTGCTACAATACATGGTAGGGCCAGCGAATGCACCCTCTAGCAGAACCCCTAAAACACAACTCCCATTATGGGAGCTGGAGTAGCATGGACAGTTGATTTGTGTGATTTAGGTGCTAACTTTTGAATGTAATCCTAGCCCGAGGTCTTACAAACTATCACGGCGTAACGCCCTCTGAGTTTAACTTCTTCCTCGTCGATCCCCGCATCCTAAGCTTCCTATCTCGTTGCAATTTCCATCAGTGTTAGCGAAAAGTTTTACACCGGCTCGAAGTCCTCCTTTCCCATGATCTTCTTGTCGCATGCGCAGAACTCACCTTCCAATCCCTCACATGCTGCGTAGTGAGTGCTTCGTGTAATTGTGGTACGTGTATCAAACTTTTCCACCAGCCTCTACGACTTCATCCAAATCGTCAAGTTCTTGATGGATACATTATGGATCGCCACGGCGTTCTTTCCGCACATGGTCCTCGTCCCTCGATCCTTGCACTTTCAACTCGTGACTCAACCCAAGACGCATATTTGTTAGCGAAGTTTCTTACTGTATCTTCAACCACCCACTTCAAGAACTGCCAATTCCTTCAGTACGCCAATCGGCGCAAGACTCAAGTGAATCTTTGGATATTCACAAATACGCATGTCTCTGCGGGTAAACCCCAGGCAAGCAGCATTTTCGTGGGATCAGTCTTGCATGTTCTAGGCTCGAAACCTCCGATTGGGGGATCTATACATCTATAGCAGCCTTTCTGGGTTAGTTAAAGGGCCTTGCCTCTGCTTTTGACTAACCTGCATCAGTTCTTTTGCCCCACTTGCTTCATTTTGACCGTTAAGGGTTCGGCCACTATTTTAACGAGACCCGAGCAGTACGACCAACCCGGACGCTGAGAATCTCCCAGGTGTCACAACAGGGGTTTTCCCTTCGAGACCGGCCCCGCGCCAAATCCGACTGGTGGATGCAGAATCTCCGTGCTGATTAGTGCCGTTCATCCGGTTCTTTGATTCCCTGTAGGTCTCCGCTATCCACGCTGTCGTTTCTCCAGAGCACGGGGAAATCGTGGAGAAACTATTGCACGGAACAGTCGTTCGTAGCACTTATAATGATTGTAGTCCCCCCCAGCAGGCGATTCAAACGTGCCGATGTGTGATTTTCTGGTTGTTTTGGAGACCCATGTACAGATAGCGATCTGACACCATGACACTCTCCTTGGCGGCCTTTTTGGGCATAGCTTCCACCGCTGTTCTTGCTTTGCCCACTGCATCAGAGACCCCTTTTGACTGGCAGAAGACAGATTACGTGTGAGTGTTGCAATTCAATGTAGCAAAAAGGCTACTTTACTAAAGGGATGGGATCCAGCCTTGCTTTTGGCGATTCATACACCTTCGTCCAGGGCACAGAGGGATGGTGGGGTTACAGCTTCATCGGTTCGCAGCTGAACATTTCGTTCACCCCTGAGCAGCTGCTTTCAGACCGCATCGTCCCCGGCCAAAACACTTCGTCTGCCGGAGGTCCCAATTGGATCGAGGAGTTGACTGGGTGCAAGGATGGTTTGCCGCGAGACTGCGAGATTCAACTATGGAACTTTGCGTTTGCAGGAGCCGATGTCTCAACCACATTGTCGGTCGAAGATCCGGACTGTTTCCCGCCTCGCCGAACTGGCTAACCGTACTGTTCATCAGCGTCCCACTGCACCATGACTTCACCATCTCTTTCGAAAACCAAATCCGACAATGGGACACCTATGGCAAGTCAGTCATCAATGCAGACACGAAAACGTCTTTGGTTGCGTCATTTATCGGAATTAACGACATCAATGACATGGCAAACTTTGAATTTCCTGTGCAAAACCTGACAAGTTTTGAGGAGCTCTACTCCGCAGTTATTGCGGAGCAATTTGATGCCCTGGAGACGGTCTATGAAGCGGGATACCGCAACTATCTCTTCCTCAATCTACCTCCTTTGGATAAGACGGTATGATGCCCAGAATCAGACGATGTTGCCTTGGCTGATCCACAAACAGCCTGCCGCTCAAACAGACCCGAGCCGAAAGCCAGATACGACAATGATCAGGATATTTAATAACGTCCTCAACGATACTGCCAAGGCCTTCACTGAAGAACACCCAGGAACGAACGCATTGGTTTTCGACACCTACCGCTGGCTCACCCACGTATTTGACAACGCGGCTTCATTTGGAATCAAAAACACTACGTCTTTCTGCACGAATTATAACGCGTGGGATATAGCTACAAACTATAAGGCGTACGGATGCCAACCGATTGGGGAATACTTTTGGTATAACTCGGGGCACATTACGTACACGGTATCGCAGCTTCTCGGATCGAAAGTGGATGAGTTTTTGACAAGGGAAAGCAGCAAGTTTGGCGGGAACAACGCGACTGATGAGTCGTGGGGAACTCGGTGGGTTAATGGAAAGTCGACTTGAACAAGTATTCTTGACTCATGAAAAACCACGAAGAGCTTTCTGACTGCTCCACCAGCCTAGAAAAAACATAGGATTGATCTGATATTTGCCGCATAGGATATGCATTCATGTGCTCCACTGAGCAACAAACGTCGCTATTAATATTGAGTTAATGGTACTAATCTAACTAACCTGAATATAAGCTATCAACGGGGCGGACCATCAAGAGAGGTAAACGGCCCAGGGTCGCCGTATGTGCAAACAACACAGAGTGCCTATCAGCCAGAGTTACTTGACGCCTGACGTCACAGAAGCATTTGTGAGGTCGGTGCTATTTGGGGGTAATATGCGCGCGGTTGTGAGATCAAGTAAGTATTGTCTTTTGGTACAGACTTGAGGCAAAATGCAGAACGGCTGGAAAGCTGACAGCGGGTCACAACAGATGTACGCCCTTGGGCTTTACTTGACCTTGACAGCAGATGCGACTGTAGCTGCGCAACCTGTCGAAAGTTCGCCTCGTGTCAGTCCGGGCTGCACTGAAGACGAAGTGGAAAGGCTTCTAGATGGCATTCATCAGTTTCTAGGCATGCGGTATGTTTGCGATGTCGTTGTACCAGTTCCTGGCATTGATCTCTACTAGATTACTAAGTATGTCGCGCCGGCCAATAAGACACGTCGTTTTCGGCTTCTAGAGAACTGTTTGAGGGAAAAGAGAAGTCTGAAGGTTCAAGCGATGAGTTGCCTGTCATTTCCCATCGTTTTTCAGTTTACTAACGTAACGCAGCGAGGTCCGATATGCTACTGCATTACCAATCTGGTCACTGCCAAAGCCCCATAGAAGCAGCGGAGGACTGCCTCTCCGTCGAAGCTTAAATCACAAAAGATCAACGCAAGGTACCTGGCCGTAGGGGTTTGAGATGAATCTCCCACGGGATGATTGAATAAAGTGACACTTAACGCCTCGGATTCGGGTTTGTAGCGTAGTCCGCTCTGATCATGGCAAACTCAGCTTGGATAGATTTTTAAAAGTGTGAACGGTATTTCAATGTCCCAAATTTTCATTTCTCTGCGGAGAGTCAGGAAAACTTGGCGAATCGGAGCGGGCCCGTGAGGTGGGTCCATCGGGCGAGGGGCTTCGGGGAGCAACCGGGGCCCGGGTTTTCAACCGGTAATTCGGCGTCTTCCCGGTTTACGACCGGTAACGCCCGACAATAAACAGCATTTTCGTGACTCAATTGCGCTCTGTAGAGATACAATCCGACACATTTGACGAAACCAGGAAATCGACTGCCGGAGTACACTTGCATTCAGGCTTAGCGTCCTTCAGGAATCGTACTTCTAAAGGTTTTGCCCGAGATTGTGCAATTTTCAGGCTCTGAGAGTGTTTTATTTTTCAACTTTCCTTGGGCCAAAGGCTTCTCCATTCAGGTGTATTCATCATGTAGGTTCTACAATTAGGACAGTCTATGGCAAAGATCGCGGAATCTAGTGAGCACTCTTCGGGTTAACCTGCAATCTCTAGAGGTCCTCACCCGAGCTTTGTCCACAATCGCTGGCCTTGAAGTACGCAAACATGAAACAACCGCATGGTTCGATCGGCAAAGAGATTCGTCAATTGGGACATGATGTTCTAGGCCCTGATGTTGGGCGACGGGCATAATTGGGTGGTTGGTGTTATAAAAAACCCAACCCCATTGATTGGCGCGCATAATTACCACAAGTCAGCAAGTCATGCTTGCTTCTCTTGCATCTTCCCATCCAATGTGAGGACGTCATCATGCCTCAGCAGTGCTCTGATGACTGCATGAATGTTGGTGACCCGGCATATGTTTGCTTCAGACAACGCGCAGCACACGACGACGAACCGGAATAGGATCTTTTAAGCGCATCGTGCCAGGAAAGCCCGCATCGCTTGAAAAGATGCCGTGCTGATCATTCTCTCGTTAACCCCTTCCGACGTTGCGTTCTGCGCCCGCGGGGAGGCTGACCGCCTCCCGCTCGCCCGCCCGGCATGTTGATGGCCTCGGTTCCGGGTCCTGAGTATAAAAGTGAAGACGACGTCCGCGTTGGAACAATCGCAAGCGCCAGCGGCTACCTCGATTTTGATTTTGACCATAGCCGAAACACGTCCGGCTCAGGGCGCATCCTGGATCTTTTGTGCTTGCAACGGCTACAAGCTTAACGTTATCCATCAGGACCACAAGTCTTCCCCGCATCTCGCCCCATCTACAGGATCCAATTTTACCCCGGGTTTTGGCACTCCGCACTGAGACTCTGAGGATTCTCCAATTCATCGGAGACAATTCCGGGAAATTACGCGTTGCGACAACATTACGAATCGCGACAAGAGAGTCAACATCTTTCGGCAATTTTGCACACAGGGAAATTCCTGGTGCCCAGGAATAATCTCTTTGCTTTTAACTAATACATCAGGATGGCACTCTTTAGTCTCGGCCGAGGCAAAAGTCTCCAGGTCGGAGTCACCATCTGCTGCCTCATTGCATTTGTCCTTTTCGGATATGATCAAGTAAGATCCTGTACCACTGGTGTCTCTCTATATAGAGTCTAATAAAGAATCCAAGGGTGTCTTTGGTGGCATTCTCCAGATGGAAGACTGGCTGGATCAGTTCAACCACCCCTCCGACTCACAAACCGGAATCATTGTCTCGTGCTACAACCTGGGCTGTCTGGCTGGTTGCGTCCGTAAGTTTGACACCACAGTATGTGACGAGTGCTCGTTGTTCAAAGAGGTGTGCAGTAAACTTCATTTTCGGAGAGACCATCGGACGCCGGAAGACAATCTGGACCGCCATGGCTTTGGTGATCGTCGGAGCCACGCTCCAAGCCAGCGCCTTCACAGTCCCTCACTTGGTCATCGGACGAATCATCACTGGATTAGGGACGGGCATGAAGACTTCGACGGTGCCAATGTAAGATAAGCCTCCTACGCAAGATCAACCTCCGCCGTCAGATCACCCGCTGACGAGTCTCTCGACAGGTACCAATCCGAGCTTTGCGACCGAAAATACCGCGGCCGCCTCGTCTCCGCCGAAACCCTCTTTGTCGGTGTCGGCATCGTTTTTGCCTACTGGTTCGACTTCGGCATGTCCTTCGTAGGCGGGCCCGTCGCGTGGCGCCTGCCCCTCGCCTTCCAGATGGTCTTCGCCTTCGTCGTCATCGTCCTGGTCTTCGCTCTCCCCGAGTCACCGCGTTGGCTGTTCAAACACGGCCGCGAGCAAGAGGCTGTTCGGGTTCTCTGTGACGTGTTCGACAAGGACGTAACCGACGAGTACATCCGGGCCGAGGTCCATGCCATCCACCACGCCATCGAGCTCGAGGCCGCCGAAAAGAAACAGGCGTCATTTTTGAGCATCTTCAAGAACGACCGCGTCAAAACCGGTTACCGTGTGCTGCTGGCATGGGGAGCCCAGTTCATGAACCAGATTGGCGGTATAAACCTGATTGTCTACTACATCCCGAGCGTACTGGTGCAGAATGTCGGGATGACGCCGCAGATGGCTCAGATCATTGGCGGATGTGTCCAAATGATGTTCATGTTCGGCTCGATCCTGCCTGCGCTGGCCTTGGACCGCATGGGTCGTCGAAAGACCATGATGTGGGGAAGTGCCGGGCTGGGTGTTTGCATGCTCATGATCTCCATTCTCCTTTCCCGCGTGGGCTTCTCGAACGGGCAGGCCTGTGCCTCGGCATCAGTTGCGTTCTTCTTCTTGTGAGTGTTGTCTCGGGAAATCTCATCTATCAATCATCCGAGCTGCGTTATACTGACACTTTTTGCAGGTACAATCTCATCTTCGGCATGGGCATGAATTGTGTTCCATGGGTCGTTGTTCCCGAGATTCTTCCGCTCCACGCCAGGACGCGCGGTACAGCCGTCGGAATCAGTTCCAACTGGCTTTGGAACTTCTTTGTGGTCATGATCACACCCGTCATCATCAACCGGCTTCAGTGGAAAGCGTATCTGATCTTTGTGGTCACCAACTTCAGCTTCGTCCCAATTATCTACTTCTTCTATCCCGAGACCAGCAACTTCCGACTGGAGGAGATTGATGAGTTGTTCACCCAGGGTCGCAACCCTGTGAAGGTGGCAAAAGAGATGCAAAAGGCCATGAAGAGTGGACTCGTCGTTTCCGGGACAGATGCAGAGAAGACTATTTCTACTCCATCAGAGAAAGAGAAGACGCATGTGGAGCATTCATAAAGGGTACAGCTTCAAGATTTGTACCTTTCCAAGTAATAATGTGAGTGATGATTCGTGATCTCAGCAGGGAGTAGGATTTGAGCTTTTCTTTTTAGCTTAGTAACCTCTCAAGGTTCTCTCTAAGAGTAGTGTCTCCTTCATCCCATCCATCCTCAACGTTGTTCTCAAAGTTGGAGCCATAACTATTATCTTCATCTAGCAGTGCCACAGTAGAAAGAGCCGCATAAGCTCTGGAGTTCAACCTATCCTGAACCCCATTAACTGAATCCTCCTCCCACATTCTATGAGCCTTTTCAAAAAGGCCGTCGAAAGGAATGTCTTTGACCTCCCATCCCTCAAGTCCCAAATCTCGGACAATCTCAATAATCCGGTTCGTGGACACCGTATGACTAGCGAATTACGCCGGTCGATTGCGATATTTGAGCGGATTGCTGAGAACTGCGACTAATGCTTCGCCGTTGAGTGCGTGCCGACTAATACTGCACTTCTGGTCTCCGGAGCCATAGCGAGTGATCACCCTTTTCTCACGATTCGCCCAGAAAATTCCCCTCTCGATCGTCCAGTCGTACCACGGCCCCGTTACAATGGCCGTCCAGGACAGCTTGCCATTCGGTTTCCGCGGCGACCTTCTCCAGCTGGCGCTCAAAAATCAAGACCTCTTCGGCGCGTGGGTGGGACGTGTTGCCGCTGAAGTCGGGCGTGATGATGTGCTCTACCCCGGCTTTTCTAACGGCTTGGAGTATTGCTCCTTGGTGGTTTGCTGCCGCGGGGTTCGAGCGCGGAGCTCAGGGCCATGGTGTCGGTAGAATCTTGCCTCTTGACGCTGACTCCTTTCGGGTTGTCTGAAGTGCTGTCTCGGCGAAGGACGCAGGTTACGTCAAAGTTCGCGGCTAGGAGGGCGGGAATGACGGCTTCACCCAAAGCTCCGGTTCGCTAAGATATCTTGAGCACATGGTTCGGGGTCATGCTGAGTGCAGCCCATTCAAAGAACTTACATCAAGAATGGCGACTTTCCTGATAGATTTCATGTTGATTGACTCCACGTGGACGCAAAAAAAGCTAGCAGTGATATTTCTATAGGACTTAAGAAAGGTTTCAATTATCGCAGAGTCCAACTTCACCAATTGATTCTGCTACTTATATCCATCCGTCATTTCTTATTGTAATCTTTCCTTCCAAATGCGCGGCATCACAACACCTCAAATTCTCAATTCGACCCTATGTCTCTGCTTTGAAATAATTACATCCTGTTCTAGTGGGATATACCGTTATACATATGCGGCATGTCAGTGCCATAACCCCGTGGAAGCACCTCTAATCGTCCTACTTCGGTTAGATCGTGGAGCAAAAGGCCTAATCCTGCGGCGCAACTGAAATCCGGTTCGACGTCTGGGTCGTGGAACGGCTTTGGAAGGGTGTTTGTCAAGGTGGTGTGTTCCACGGTTGCGGAATAACGGACGTTTAAAACATGCCTAGATGAAGATGCAAAGCTCAACTAGGACACATAGAGTTATCAATAAAAAGGAATAAGCGGACACAGGCGATCACACCCACGACAGCAACAACAACAACGACAATAACAGGACTATTAATTCATTTAATCCACTCGTTGATATCCACAGTTACTATATCTTTAATCAAGGCATTAGTTACGCAAGGTGACGGCATTATCTCTATCTAATCTATGCCCCGCCCGAGCCCCGGCCCCAGTGAAGTCCTCGTTAAGGTGCACTATGCAGCCCAGAACCCCTCGGACTGGAAATCCGTCAAAGGCTCTCCACCCGTTGCCCCACCCGCCCCCGGCCGGCCTGATCGTCGGCACCGATTTCGCCGGCGCAATCGAAGAGCCGAACGGCTCCGTGTGGCACAAGGGGCCAGCGCGTCGCCGGCTTCGTGCAAGGGACCAGCAACAACAGTACAACCGCCAAGTCGGACCGCGGCAGCTTTGCAGAGTACATCCCCGTCGAGTCGAGTCTGCTTCTCGAGGTCCCCGAGAGCGTGCGCTTGGAGGACGCCGCCGCCACGATTGGGCTTGCGTTCGCGACCGGCGTGCAGGCGCTCTATTAGCGGCTTGCTCTTCCCGAGCCGCTGTCCGGCTCCGAAACGGGGGACTGGGTGCTGATTTATGGCGGTGCAACCGGCGTCGGGAACTACGCCATCTCACTTGCGAAGTTGAGCGGTCTACGGGTCGTCACCACCGCGTTACCACGAGTATCTCAAGTCACTAGGCGCCGACGTCGTGTTGGATTATCATGACGACTGGGCGAGCGAGGTGTGAAAGCTCACGGATGGGACGCTGCAGCACGCGCTCGACGCCGTCTCTGAGCAAGGCTCCACGTCGAGCATTGCACAAGCGCTCTCAAACAACCCGGGCGATCACGTCATTACCCTCATATTTGAACGGGCCCTTCCGTTCCGTTTCGACAACTGCGGTGAAGAGACGCCTGAGGATAAAAAGGTCTGGGAGACTTATGTTAGGCGTCTGCCGCAGTGTCTGACTCAAGGCCACGTGAAGCCCAACAAGGTCCGGGTGCTAGGGGGGTTGCAGAGTGTTGCGGGCGGGTTCAAGCTATCTGAAGAGGGCAAGGTCTCGAACGAGAAGTTGGTATATAAAGTCCTGTGAGTATTTGCTGGGTGTGAATCTCTGAGGGACGATGTAACTGTGGTGAACTGCTTAATTAATTTATATATACTGATGGAAGCCGCTATACCTGAGAGCATATCTGGGGATCTGCCATATGACTGTTCGGAAAATGTGTGAATTTGTTTTCTTCTTTCCAATTATGAATAGCTTCGAATTTAGCACACTATGAACTTTGTTGGTGTTATGTGATTAGGCATTATCTTCAGCACGTCTATGTTGGCGTCGACATCCTGGGGCACAGGTGAATTATGAGGTTCTGCGGTTGGAGGATGTTCACTGCATACTTGGGAAAGCTGGTTTTCACAAACGACCATTGACCAAGCCAAACGAAGAAAATCGGTTGGCAGGATTGGCCGCTCATAGACAACCAAACCACTCCAGAGATCTATGTACAGGAGTGGCGGACACTTGGGAGTGAATCCCTGTGTCATACAACTCATGTATCGCGCATGATGCGCCTGCTTTAAGGAAACAATGCGAGCTGAAGACATGTGTGTTCCGGCGAGAGCCGAAGACCAAAGCGAGTAACCTGCCCGGCGCGGCACACCTGGACCATCGCCCTTTCCTGCAGCCTAGCACGCTGCACATGGTTCTGCGCCGACCTTCTAGAATGGCTGCCGGCGGCAAGTGTGAGTGGACTGGTGGGTTGTCCGTTGGAATCCTTGGTTCTTAGGTCGGCATAACCGGCATGAAGTAGAACGAAGTTCCTGGACAGGTCTGCATGCCGTGCCAGGGAGCGCGGGAACTCGGTTAAGGGTTTGAATCTGGACCTGGAGGTATACAATAGACGCCTGCAGGCTGCATATCAGGTGATATTTGGGGACTGGGAGACTGTTCACGATCTGTGTGAATTGTAGTTTCGAATTGGTGGCGATTAGTTGCTTTCCAGGGCACATCTACACATCAATACTGAGAGGTAGTGGTAAATACCTGATAGACTTGGTGCGGCAGACACCATCGATGATAGTTTCCAGTCAAGGGAGTAGTAGTTCTTGGGGCGATATCAATGCTAAATCAGAGCATGAATGACATCATGATCATTGGCGTGCAGTCCTTTTCGACGATATTTACGACCCGGGGAGCAGATCATCATAGATGAACCAAGCCAATAGCAGACCAGAAGCCCGGGATGGTGCAACTTGGGAAAGCCTGCTCTCGATGGTGTGGCATTCAGTTTCTCGAATATCAGTGATGTCGAGAAATCGGAAGTAAATGTGCGGGGCTTCGATGCAACAACGAAAGCAAGCTTATGAGTCCTTGGTAGATGCGGGTTATGGGCCGTGATAGTGCTGCGCAGGCGTGCCTTGGCTGCAGAAATTTCCTCAGGTTTCTTGGGCCGAAAACGTCAGATTGATCATCGAGTCAGTGCAGGCTTGGAATGGTCTTGCCATCGTATAAACCATGTGAGAGATGTAATCAAATGCCCGAAGAAGTGAAGATTTCTCCACAACCAAAGCAGGTCACCCCGAGGGCGAGTGTTGTTCTCATGGCAGGCCCGACATCAAAAGCTCCGCGAAAAGACACAGCCAGCAGTCTAGAGACCTGGAAAGAGGCCACGGGCTTTGAGGCTGCATGCTGATTGGTTGAATTGCAAGGAACGAAGCGGCTTGGTAATTGCTTGGGTTCCTTGGACGTCTTGGTTTCTCGGTCTGTTGTCTGGGTGTCGAAGGTGTGTGTGCGGCGCAGCGGCTAGCACCAAAGAGAGGGGGGTCGGAGGGGGGTCGAATGAGTAGACAACGAGACGACCCGGCAGCGTAGCGTAGGTAATTAGGGCGGCAGGATGATAGGATGTCCAAGGTACAGTTATCCACAAGATTGCCTTGCGCACAATGAGACCGAGGGAAGGCTCCTCTCGTAAAATCATCAGCTCGTCTGGATTCGTCATGCAGGAAACCGGTCGGTTTGAGGAGGGACTGGATTCGGCATGAGGAAGGAGGTGGCCGGTGCCGGTGGTGTCTGGCGGGAGGGTGCGCTTCGACGATGAAAGGGCGAGAGCCGGATATCTAGCTGTATCGGGCGACTTTCCCGTCTTCGGTGGAATGACGAATGAGACGAGGCTGCTAGGCAGAAGGGGTAGGATGAGGAAGCTGAACAGACCAATCCGCCGCAGAGAAACAAGCAAGTGGTCGAGGAAGCAGGAGATGACATTCGACAGAGACAGGTTGGCGGGCCCTTTCTGAAAAGGACCTGGGCTGGAGTCTTGGCTGCTTGGCGGAGGGAGCGCATTCTTATAGAGGTTCCGGGCATTCGTCCACATTGGGGCCGTTTGGGCTGACGAAGCTGTGACTCGTGAGAGGAAGTTGGAAGATGTTGAAGGGATGGATGGTCCGGGGATCTGGACGGGAAGAACCACAGGGAGGGACGGGACCACACACGTGGGGGAAACGGAAGCCGTGATTCGGCAGATGCGGGGCGCCGGAGTGGGGCCGTGGCTGCCCTGCGGCCCCTGCACGGGTCGCTTGGCGCTTCCTGTGGGCCCGAGTCTTGGCGCTTGGCGCGCCAAGTCGCTTGATGTAGCCCCTCCAAATGTGTGGATCTCGGTCGCTGTTTTGGGGAAAGTGCATCCCATGGTTTCCGTGCCTGCCAATGAGGTGTTGAGGCCGTGTTTCTCGCGACGTCCATCTCTTCCTCAGTTCCTCCCGGCGACATCTCCCTCTTCCACCTCGACACGTCGAATTCTCGACTGCGCTCCCGCGTCGCGTATCCGCCAAATCAACTCAGAAAATTCGGACCTCTCCCCTGAACCCTGACCATCGAAAGTCTATTCGATATGACACGTCCATTGGCTACCGAGCAAGCCTCCCATGAGAGAGTTCATCACGTCCTCTCCGCCTGTTTCCACCCTCCCCTAACCAACGAGCAACCTTGTCTCCGGAGACGAAGCCAGAGCTGAAGATCCCGGTCAAACGCACTGCAACACTCACCAAGTACCCAAGCCAGCCTGCCAGTTGCACGTGGTGGATGGCAGTCTGCGTCTTGCTGTCGCGAATATGCCTGGCCAGATACTGGATACCCGTCCCATGTACATACGAGAAACCAGCCTGTCAGCTCAGCTTCTCGACCTACGTATCCATTTTCTTCGACCGAGAGGCCCCCACACTCATGCGCCGTGCCTTCGTGATTTGCCCTGTCGGGACATGTCGAAGACGTCTTTCGAAGTTGGGCCTCTTGAAGCACCAGAGACTATCGAGAGGCCATCCGTCGCAGTATTCTGAAGAACCAATGTCGCCAGTACATAAGATATTCCTGAAACTTTCAGCGGGAAAGTGTACCACGGAATCATCGATTTATGCAACTTTGAAAGATGCATCGACGTTTTCAATACTGCCATCGACCAACCCCAAAATGGCAAAACACAGTTCGAACGACTGCGCCAACGCCGGTAGCCTAAGCAGGCCCCCGTGTGAAATTTGATCGGAGGCTATCGACGGGTCCGCCGCACATGCAGATGATGGGAAGTGGCGAGCCCTCGCCGGCGCATTTGCGTTTTCAGAATGGAGGGTGGCATGCCCTTGTTCCACTTCTGCTGATGTTGGTCTGCAGCTTGCACCCGCCGTCGCACCACACCAGCTGGGCAGTCTCCCACGCCCGAGGAAGGCTTGGAATCACACCTTGGACGACCCTGGCCACCACCAGAATGCCAGCATGGTGGGTTGTGTTGCTGAAAACCGTGGTTCGCCGCTGATCGTCCTACCATTTGGTATATATCCTCTGCATCTGTCCGGTCTCCCTCCTCCTGCTTCCATGTCGACTTCTCGAACATCATCCCCCTCCCCGGCCCTGCTTTCCGCGCCACCAAAAGGGTTTTCGATCTCTTAATTACCCCTCCCTTGCATTAGAAAGACCCGACTTGCAGTACTCTGCATTTCAGTCCTACACATTCTTTGAATTCTGAAGTCAACCCTCCACAGGGAACAAGAGCACTTCTAGCGCGTTTGCGCCAGCCGATAAAATGGCTCTCCATCAGTACGACTATATCTTTGCCATTGGCACAATCTTCGCGTTCCTTGACGCGTGGAACATTGGTGAGCCTACTTGAGCATTTCAGTACTCAGCAAGAGCAAGCCTAATTCAACCCCTCACAGGTGCCAACGATGTCGCCAATTCCTGGGCCACATCGGTCTCGTCCCGGTCCATCACCTACATCCAGGCAATGTCCCTGGGATCCGTCCTCGAACTCGCCGGGTCAGTAGGTGTTGGAGCTCGTGTAGCCGACACCATTCGCACAAAGATTGTCGATGTCGACCTGTTCGAAAACGATCCCGCCATGCTCATGCTCGGTATGTGCTGCGCTATCGTCGCCTCCTCCGTCTACCTCACCTGCTGCACGAAAATCGGTCTTCCCGTCTCCACTACGCACTCCATCATGGGAGGTGTCATTGGCATGGGTGTTGCCCTCACTGGCGCTAGCAACGTTCACTGGGTGTCGGAAAGTGGCAGCATCGACTCCGGTGTAGTCTCCGTCTTCCTCGCCTGGATCATCGCCCCTGGTCTTGCTGGTGCCTTCGGTGCTGTGATCTTCACCATCACCAAGTACGGTGTCATGCTGCGCAAGAACCCCGTCATGAAAGGTCTCATGCTGACGCCCGTGTACTTCGGAATCACTGCTGCGCTGCTTACCATGTTGATCGTCTGGAAGGGTGGTTCCATCAAGCTGAGCTTTACTGACGCCGAGACTGCTGGTTTGATTGTCGGTGTCGGTGCCGCTTGGGCTCTGTTGATCACTATCTTCTTCGTCCCATGGCTGTACCGTATCGTCGTTCGCGATGACTGGCAGCTTCGCTGGTGGCACATTCCCATGGGTCCCCTTCTGCTTCGCCGCCCTGAGCCTCCCGCTCAACCCGAGGGCGCTGCTGGCGGAATCCGCGACTTCTACGCCGGTCACTTGACCAAGGAAGAACTTGAAGCCGCCCGTGGCGGTGTCGTCCATACCCACAGCAACGACGTCGAGTCGGGCTCTGCCGACGGCGAGAAGAAGGTTGTCCAAGACAACGCTGAAGCCGAGGCTCACGCCGCTGACCGCCGCCCCGTCTACGCCCACAAGCCCATCGTTGGTCCCCGCCCCGAAGGCGCCTGGTACAGCGGTGCCGTTCTTTTCTGGATGGTCAAGAAGGTCTTCCTCTCCGGCGTTGACCAGGACATCATCAACATGCAGAAGAAGGAAAGCGTGCTTACCGGTGACTTGGAAGAGATGCACGCTCGCGTTCAGCACTACGACAACAAGGCCGAATTCCTCTACTCCTTCATGCAAGTCATGACTGCTTGCACTGCCTCCTTCACCCACGGCGCCAACGACGTCTCCAACGCCATCGGCCCTTATGCTACAATCTACCAGATCTGGAGCAGTGGAGCCATTGCCGGCAGCAAGTCCGAGGTTCCCATCTGGATTCTCGTCTTCGGCGGTTGCGGTATCGCCCTCGGTATCTGGACCTACGGTTATAACATCATGCGCAACCTGGGTAACCGCCTGACTCTGCACTCCCCCGCTCGTGGTTTCTCCATGGAGCTGGGTGCTACCGTCACCATAATTCTGGCCACCCGTCTCAGTAAGTACCCCGAGTTGTGTCGCGGCCATGCGTTTACTAACCGCGAAAACAGAGCTCCCCGTCTCGACCACCCAGTGCATCACCGGTGCCACCGTCGGTGTCGGTCTTTGCTCCGGTACATGGCGCACTATCAACTGGCGCATGGTCGGCTGGATCTACATGGGTTGGATCATCACCCTCCCCACTGCTGGTATCATCTCCGGCTGCTTGACCGGAATCATTGTTAACGCTCCTCGTTGGGGTATGACAAACGCCTAAGTGTTTGAATGTCGGCAGCAAATCTCTAACCGTCTATGGATGTATGGCTTACGGCGGAATTGGTTGCCTTCTTCGGCTGGAATCTGTGCATCTTTGGATCCTGTACCCAAAAGCATTTCACATATCTCTCTTTTCTCTTGTAATCGGGACACATAGACTACTCATACCCTCATTATTGTTGTGCGATTTAATCGAGTCAATTGTCAAACAGGGCTCAGTCAATACCTCTGTGAACCTCCGTGAATCGGCGTGGGGGTGAGTGGATCACGGATCCGGAACCGGGACAGGTGGGGCCATATCGGTCCCGGACCGAGCAGGCCCGGGTGACTAGAACTTGGCCTTTGTGAAGACGATAGCCCACTAGGAAGAACGAAACTGGAATTCTGTTCGAGGATGATGAACGCGGATTAGGAATATGAAGACATCTTGACATGGCTACTTAGGCTAGCAAGGACTGTTCATCTCCACCGCTTCATGCCGTGAAGCCTCCACACACACAGGTTTGATGCAGGAGGGAAATCGTCCCTAGACTGGTGGAGTGAGTTGTCCCAGACGTCATGTGCAACATCCTTTCGGAGGCCTGGATCGCGATCGAAGCAAACAACCCGAACTTTGATCCTTATGCATCGCATACTATGTCGTCGCGGATCCACGGCATACACAAATGATTTCTGCTGTGTGCGATTGATGTCTTGATTTATTGGTTTGGGCGACTGATGCAATCCCCAGCGACAGCAACTGACCAGTCAAGCCCTCAGGCTCGAAGCTGCTTTTGGCGAGACAGCTCTATAACTGTTTTGGTAAATTCTTTTCGCCCCCGTTTCGAAATGAATTGATTTTCATCAGACCTGTCTCGGCTGGAGATGAGCTTTTTGGAGGAGATTAAAAGAATGATAACTCAGCAACAAAATGAATGCGGGCGAGCAAGGGGATGTTGTAGTGGATTATGTGGAAAGGAATTGGGTCAAAATTAAAAACTATCTTCTTGGTCCTTGACATTACTCTCGTCCCAGTCGGCGTGCTGCGTGCATCTACAGCACAAGTCAGTGGCCGCACATATTAGCTGTTACTCTGCAGCGCGTCGGTCAGCCCTAGGCAAACTTGGCCATCCCTTAGATGCTACCGTGAAATGAAGTCATGTTAGCGAATTCCTGTCTCATCACGGCGCCTTCGGCACGAAAACGATGATCATCCCATCCCTTCCATGCCCTTGGTGGCAGCCTACCAAGCCTCATAATAAGTCCACTTCCACTTGCTCGTCCAGTAACTTTGACAAGAATCACCTGTCGAAATCCAGGCATAATCGGAAAAAAACAAAACCAAAATGGCGAACGCCGCGACTGACAATCAGCCATGGGTCTCCGAGATCCAACTCGAAGTCCCTCAATCGGGACCCAAACTCGAGCCGTGCGCCCACAAGTCGAGCAAACACGCCAACAAGAAGCGACTGATTATTTGCTGCGATGGAACCTGGAACAACTCGTGAGGACCACTTACCACACTACCGTGTCCGATGGAAGAACCGAGACCTTTCTGACAACAGGGCGGCGCCAGCAACAAGAAGGGGAACATCCCCACCAACGTCGCGCGCCTCTCGTCGGCCGTTGCCCACAAGTGCTGCACGGGCATGCCGCAGGTTGTCTTCTACCACCGAGGCGCGGGTACGGAGGAGTCCAAGGTGGCTCAGTACCTGGGAGGAGTTCTGGGAAAGGGCATCATTCAGGTATGTCGTGCGTGCGTGCGTGTGTGCCCGGCAAGCTGTAATCAAGCGACGAGGACTTCGGGTTTTGACCTTGAATTTGTGACACACCAGGACATTGCGGACGTCTACCGCTTCGTCTGCGACAACTACAACCCGGGCGACGAGCTCGTCATCATCGGCTTCTCTCGGGGCGCCTTCACGGCGCGGTCCGTGTCGGGCATGGTCTGCAACCTCGGCCTGCTCAACCGGGTCGGCCTCGCCAACTTTGGCGACATTTTCCACGACTACCAGAACTTCCCCAACTGGAGGCCCAGGACCTCGTTCGACAAGGACGAGCACCTCGCGGGCTTCACCCTCACCAATTGGGAACGGCTCGAGAGGTTCCGAACAAAGGATAAGGCCGAGAGGAAGGACCACGAGACCATGCAGAAAGAACTTGACGAGGACAAGAAGAACTTCTTCGAGAGGATCGTCAAGTGCAAGAAGGAGGGCGAGGATAAGATGGATCTCACCAAGATGGCCGAGAAGTACAGAGACTTTCTCGAAAAGGTTGGGTGCTCCAATGGGGGCGGGGGGCGCGATGAGTATTCTTCTGGCTTTGACGCTGACCTCTGACAGCATGAATTGATCCTCTGCGAGAGGAAGCTCCAGGACAGGGATGGAAAGACAGGGTGGTACTTCGCCCCGGTCGTCGTCACGATCCAAGCCGTCGGTAAGTGCAGACTGCAGAGACTTATACACGACTTTAACGCATGGCTTAAACCTGGTCCACAGGAGTTTGGGACACCGTCGGAAGCCTGGGCTGGCCAAAGATGCCCTGGGAGAAGATACGCAAGGACCGCAGTGCCGACGAGGTAAGAGGTTTCTGTCGTAGTGCGAGACTTTCTTTTCCCCCACCACACGCATCAATCAACTCACATAATCCCAAGCTGCGCTTCGCCAGTCTCGACGTCCACAAGAACGTCGAGCATGCCTTCCACGCCCTTGCTCTCGACGAATGGCGGACTGCTTTTGCTCCGACTCTCTGGGGCCGGAGGGGCAACACCCAGACCCATCTCCGACAGGTCTGGTTCCCGGGAAGCCACAGCAACGTCGGCGGGGGCTTCGAGGATCAGCAGATCGCGACCATCGCGCTCGCATGTCAGTCTTTTCCCTTTCCTTTCCTCTCCTCCAGACCATCATGGCAGATCAGACTGATGTTTGACTTCACAGGGATGGCGGACCAGCTGACCTCGGTCGGCGTCGAATTCAGCACGCCCGAGATGAAGCGCATCTTCTACACCCTCGACCCCAGCGTCGAGGCGCGAGAATGGGGCAAGGGAAGGATCTCGAGCCCCTCGGCAACCACGGCTCTGCCGGACAAGGCTTACAACGCTCTGTGGTACCCGTGGCAGAGGGTGACCGGCGGCAACCTCGTCGCCGGCACCCGCACGCCGGGATCGTACAAGGAGGACAACAGGAAGAACCTCATCCAGAACCCCAACGAACTCGTTCACCCCTCCGTCCGCATTCGGTACCTCTACGACGGCCTCGGCCTGGACGACGCTGGGGATTGGGAATGTGCCGCGCTCACCAAGAACGGCTTCAAGCTGGAGAGGAGCACCATGCCACTCGGGCAGGAGAGCCCTGATCCCAAGCACTTCATTGCCTCAACCTATGAGACTCTCTCGGGAACCGTCGCCTCGGTTCACGGAGGACTCCCCGTCGATCCGGGTACCGACCACAAGCTGGTTCTTCACCAACTTCCCTACGAGTCTGACCTTTACCAGCTCGAAGAAGCCGAGAATAACTGGATCTGGAGTAAGGGTAACACCTACCTCCGAGAGGAACGCATTGGCATGTGGGAGCGCCTCTTCATAAGCGTCAACCACAACCTTCTTGTCAGACAGGGCGAAGCGAAAAGGGCGCAGGAGGAGCGGGACAGAACCGGACCAAAGAAGAGACGCGGTATGGTCGCCGGCTTGAGATCCTGGGTTGGTGACAGGGTTAATACAGCTCGTGGCGTGGCCGGTAATGTTCTGGCAAATACCGTGGGTAAGCTTTTACCAAGCTCTGTGAAGCCCAAACCCTTGAACTACAATCCGAAGTTTGGGTACCATGACTTCGTTTCGTGGCAACGGGGTGACACTACAAAGCCCCAACGCGCGATAAGGTCGTAGGAAGAATGGGTCTGTGTAGTTGGATATCCAAATTTGAAGGGTTCATCTTGTCAATGATCGGTTATGACATAGGGCGCAAATGAGGAGACTAAATTGCACTCATCAATGTTGAGCAACAACGACACTTTCCCTTTTGTACAGTTTTACATGTTTACTGTAGAAGCTAGAGCCAAATGCTCCATACTCAACTCCTTTCAATTTCAATCAAGAGTCAGCATTGTTGATGCAAACCATTGTGCTGGGTGCAGCCCCGAAACTTCCCAAGGAACTGATGGTCGAGTCACCAATCATCTCAAACACAGCAACCTCGGACAACCACTTTCTCAACTCGACAGCGACCATACTGCCGCGGTGAGGGATGAAATAATGTGATGATCCTATGTCTACAGCTCTACGGGTGCGCTCCTCTTCAAAGGCTTCTGCCCGTAAACCACATGACTGTTGAAGGACTGATTAGCAAATGTCGACGTATCGCAATTCTTATGCAAACTCACATGTCGTATAATCCGTGATATGCGTCACTCTTCATTTCCTTCCGGACTTTCGCAACCTCAACAATAACCTCCTCCCTTGTGCGTCCAAGAAGGCCACAAAACACTCGCAGAGTGAAACCTTCTAAACCTTCCGACATTTGCGCCAGATTGAGAATGCCCAGATCCTTGTAGTATGGATCTTTAGCCCATGGGCCCAATGGATTCTTGAACCTCTGATGAAATATGTTTTCAAAGCCCGTGTCTCTTACCCAGCCCTCGACTTTGGGTCCCGGGGATGGATCGCGCCCGATATCCTTCATGGCCTTGAGGAATGCCTGATTCCAAGCCCACGTCGCATGTTCTTCCGTGTACGTCTCGTCTTCGGAATACACCTCTGGATCCATTTCATGGAACTCGGCCCAGCCTCCTGGATTGAGATGGCTGATGGAAAAAGAGTAACGTCAGTTTACTACAAGAACGCCATCGACGGGAAATTTGGGACGCACTCGTAGATGTTCTTGATCAGTTTGGGCCAGTCTGCGATAGATGCAGCCAGAAATCGGCAAAAGATGTAGTCGTACATTTCACCGGGCACCCAAGGGCTTTCCACATCGTCGACTTCGAATTTGACGTTGGGCGGGACCCTCAGTACAAGTTAGCCCTAATGCAGCGGAAAAATACGAGAGATTCAAAAAACGATACCATTCAGTTTGGGTCGCGCTCAGATCGACGCCCTTTACCTCGGCGGATTCGAAAACGTCGCCCATCTCCACAGCCCCTGAAACATCTCTTAGCTCGATGCCCGTAATAGTCACTTCCGACTTACATATGCCGGTGCCAGTTCCCACGTCCAGAATTCGGCGAACTTTATCTTTCTCCAAGGGAGCGAGGAAAAGCCGGTTTCCGATAGCCTTGACCATCATGGCATGTGCCATGTCCAGCCTTTCCATTTCAGCTTCGTCGTTTGGCAAAAAGTAGGCTGATGTCCTGTTAGTGTGGCCGGGTTTTTGTTTCGTAGTTGACAGGACTCCTACATCCATGACGGAAAGCGTGATAACGCCGGCCGTATTCTCGTGGGTAATCAACCACGCTCGACGCGAGAGACGCAGTGTATCTTGAACTTTGAGAGAGACGAGTGAGTCAAAGAATTCAGGTCGCAAATCTCTTTGCTTACATTCTCTCGTCAATGTCTGAAGCGTTCTCTGCCTTGTTGTGGTGGAGGGTCAGTGATTGAATCCCGGATGTCAAGTTCGAATGGGCAAGTACCTCTGCCTCGTCCGCCTCGAGAGCTGGATCAACATCCTCTGTAGGTGTTTCCTCCGCATTGGAAACAGGTTCTTCTCCGAGAGGCGCGCCGCCTTCAGTTGGCCGCGACGGAGGTTCTGCAGCGCTGGCCATTTCCAAAGATGCAGCCAAGCCAGAAAAGCCGATGTATGGGATAGGATCCTCGATGCTCCGAACTTGTCACCGACAGGCGACAGAAACTACAAGTTTACCACACGACAACTCAGGGGACAACAAAAGTATGAACTGGATGAACTGGGGAAAGAAGAGGACGAAAGATGGCCTGCACGGGGGGCTTTTGTACTCATTTTTGCCGGAATGCTTCCCGCCTGCTCATTCCCTGACACTCATACACATGCAAGCAAACTTGTGCTTGCTCGCTCGTGCATGCATGACCGATTAGGAGTCTCGGACACGGTCCGACGACTCGAAAATGGCTCTGCGCCTCCGAATTGCATCGGGTGGGGACTTATTGCAGCTCACCAACACATCTCTATTGGCTATGGATAGAGCGAATGAGTTCTCCTGCAGGTTGGTCGTTGGACATAGTCTACGTATGGGCTCATCATCCAATTAATAGGCAAGCTCAATGCGCGCCGAGAACTTGCGTGGGGCTGGGAAAGTCTGGAAAGGTCATGGTTGTTCAACCTCTTCGGGATAAACGCCCGGCTGCGATTCTACTATGTTTAAATTGCCTCGAAACAGGGATGAATACGGATTAATCGGACCAAAGTTAAAATGAGGGAGAGGATGAAGGAGGCGAGATCGCGGTTTCATCTGCCGAACTGAATAACTTGACAATTCAAGTTCACTGTTTATTTGCTATCTTTGGGGTTCTACGCTTTTTTGTAAAGTATCAAGGCGAACACAAGTTGCTAACAAATTTAATCCCATTCGTATCAATCAGTCCTCAACTGCTCATTCCCGCTTCTTTGAATAGATCCGACATGGATAATAGCCACTGGGATTGGCCGCCCCTCCGCGGCTCACGGGGTACACAAGGTCTCCGTCCACCTGATGAGCCGGCTGGGGCCCGACCTTCTCATAAGCAGGCTCAAAGTCGAACTCCCTCGCAATCATCGCGCAGACTATCTTGATCTCCGTTAAAGCCATCTCCTGACCGATGCAGGCGCGAGGCCCCCCTTTCGAAAGGCCGCCAGCCGTTGGCTGGAGGTGTGAGCGGATCATCCTTGCTTTTCTCGAGGAACCGCTCAGGCATGAACTCGTGTGGTCGCTCCGGGTTGTGGTGTATTCCGTGAAAATGAACCTTTCAGTCGGCAAGGCCCAACTGGCGCCCGTTATCGATGATCACGTTGAAGTCGCGTAGGCCTAGTCTGGTGGTGGCTCCGAGCGGGTAGAAGCGCAGCGATTCTTTCATGACAAAGGTGGCGTATGGCAAAACATTGAGCAGTTTTGGGTTGGCCGCGATCAGCTTTGGTGCTGCGCTTATATCGGGTCCGAGAACTTCATCGTGCTCAGGAGTCAGCGTGTCACGTGACGTGGAGTGGGTCTCCCACCAGGGTAGACCTCCTTCCTACAGCAACCCCTGCCTATATATTTAGTCTCACCAGATATATCACTCCAGAGACTTATTAAGAGATATATTATTTGCCTATTATAGGCAGTTCTATTTATTATTTATTATTTATTATAGAGCTCTGCTCTTTATATAGTAGTATAACCCCTCTTTATCTTCTAATTTAATTAAAACTCTATTTTAATCTTAAATATAATTATAAAGTCTAAAAACCTTATTTTTACTCCTTTAACTATAGTAATAATAATACCTTTAAATAGGATCTCTAGATTCTAGATATACTATAAGTAAGATTTTTAATACTATTACTCCTATATTCCCTTTTTACCTAGTTACTCCTATTAAGATATATCTAGAATCCCTGCTACTTAAGGAGATTTAACCTTAAGTCTATTATAATATAAATAAATATCCTTTCTATATATATATTATAGCCTATCTAAGAGGAAATACTAGACCTTAAAACTCTAAAAGTTACTTTATATCTAAGAAAGCAGCTATAGTAGCTAATATAATAATAGTAAGCAGCTTAAGCTTTATATTAAATATTATATTAATAAACTAGCTAATAGATACTATATATATATCTATAATACTAATATATAGAGCATTAATCTTAATAATTAATAATATATTATTTATAGTTATTACTACTTTATAAAATAGATTATTAATTACTACTTTTAATTTAGTAACTATATAAACTATTTTAGCTACCTTAAATATAACTTCTATATTAGATTATATATTAAAACCTATAAGACCTCTAAAAATAATCTTATATTAGCTACTATTAAAGGATATAACTTCCTTTTAATTATTAGATTTAGACCTTTATAGCCTATATTTATAAAACTAAAGATCTAATTAGTAGTTAAAGGCAGCTACTATACTAAAACTAACTATATAACTACTTCTAATAGTTAGGAAAGAGAGATAACTAAGCTTAGCCCTTTCTAAACCTTCTAAATAGGTATACTACCTTAATAGAAGGATCTAGTTACCTCTTACTAAATTAGTACTATTAACTAACTAATAGCTATCTATTTTACTATTTAAATCTCTATTTAAGCTACTAGCTTTTCTCTTTTAACCTCTAATCTAACCTTGCTCTCTTTCTATTATCTAACCTTCTATATAATCTATATCTTTAATACTAATAACCTTACTATTAGTAGAGGATAAAGTTATAAATATACTTATATAATTATTATTATCTCTTATATCTCCCTTATTTATAACTTAGAATAAGATAGTAGAGAAATAAACTACTTATATTATAAGAGTATACCTAGAAGATCTTAGCTTATTACCTTTAGTTTTACCCCTCTTACTACTATTAGATATTTCTTTAGATATTAAATAATAGTTATATAATCTTATAACTTTATTAATATACTCCCCTTAAGCAGATTAAGGATAAGATATATTAATACTTAGCTCCCCTTTTCTACTATCTAATAACTTAGTACCTATTACTACCTTTAAACTACCCCTTAAATAATCTAAATAGCTATTTAATTTTCCTAAACTATATATTAAATATATAAATAAGACTAGTATAATAGCAAGTAATCTAGATTATAGTATTATATTAGGTTCTAGACCTAGTCTATATATTCTAGAAAAACCTATTTAATTATATAGCAGCCTAGCTATATACTAGTTCTAACTAGCTGCTAGCCTAGTATTCCCTATTACTAAATATTAATTTTTACTAGATACTAATATTTTATATATTTTTATAGATTTATAGAATAATAGATAATACTTATAATAGAAATAATATATTACAGATAAATAAGTTAATATAGCTATTAGTATATTATATAGATTATCACCCTCTTATTAGGAAAATATTAAGGACTTAGCTTAATATAACCTTAATAATAGCTTCTTAGTAATTCTAGCTTCTTATTCTAATAGACTGCTATAGGTAGTTAACTAAGTTATAAGAGGCTTAGAAGTAGCTAAGAAAGAGTTATAATCTAAAGTAGAGATATTACCCCCTAAATACTATAAAGGTAAGGGGAGAGCTAACTCTTAATCTTTATCTTCTTATATATAATAACCTGCTAATACTACTAACCTATAAGGATAGCTACCTATAACTTTTAGATATTAGCCTAGATAAGTAAAAACCTTTTAGAACTCTATATCTATTACTTTCTCTTAGTTCTTTTCTTAAATACTCTTTTCTATATAAGGCTATTTCTAATAACTTCCTATTTAACTAGAGATCCCTTTCTATTATCTCTCTACTCTATAGCTATTATAATAGCTAGTTAATTATTATAGTAATAGATATTTATCTTCTTTCTAGGCCTATAAGGATAGCCTCTTTAGTTATTCTTATAATTATTAATAGCTATATATATATAAACCTTATATTAATAAGGAGAAGCTTAAGCCTAAGATATTTATATATAATAGCACTAAGATATTAGTATCTTTATATATTAGTAAGATTAACTACCTTATAGTATTATATAGAGCTAATATAGTTACTTATATACTTAGATATAGTATCTTAATAAAGAAAATAGATAGTAGCAAATAGTTTAACTTACTTTCTCACTATTAGCATATTAAAATAACCTCTAACCTTAATCTATAGAAAATATTGCTCTTAGAATATTTCTAGAAAGATTATAGAGCTATACTTATTAAAGCTAATTAGCTTAAATATATCTTTATTAATAAGGATATATTACTATTATAGATCTATATTAATAAAAAGATTAAATTATATAATAAAGCAGGTAAATATAATAAAGATAGCTAATATTAATATCTTATTCTGGAAATAGACCTAAACCTTATAGCTTTTATTTACCTTAGCAGTTATAACACCCTATAAAACCTTAAATCTCAGATTTCTACTAAGAAACACACTATATAAGTAAGCTAGAGATAAAACTATAAACTCTAAAAATAGATTTAAAAGAAGCTTAATATAGTAGATAATTATTAATATTATAATTATAATAACTACCTATAAGGAGATTATTAGAACTTCTATATCTAATACTATAATAACTGCTTCTAGAAATAAGGTTATAATTAACACTATAATAATTATAACTAGGATTACTACTAGGAACAGAACTAAGATAGGTATTTAGCATATAATTACAGACCTTATAACTAATAATATAATAACTTCCACTCCTAATATAATAACTAGAAGATATACTAGGAACGTTATAATAAATAGAATAACTCTTAGAACTATTATAATAAAGATAAACTGCTAAAGGATAAGTCTAGTTAATCTAGTATACTAACTTTAAACCCTACTTATAATAATTAATAAGAACAGATTAATAACTATTAATATAAGCAGGATACTAACTGCCCTATATATTAAAGATACTAACCTAATAGTAATAGGTTTCTTTAACCTATTAAAGCCTATATTACTACTAAAGGTCCTTATAATTAATTACTATCCAGATCCCTATTACCTTACTATAGTTTTTACTATAATAATAGCTATAACTTTTATAACTCCTTCTCTAATTTAGAGTCTTTAAACTCTCTTAGTAACTACTAATTATAGAGTATATCTTACTAATATTTCACTATAAAAATATTCTTACTATAAAGATATCTTATATTAAGGCTAAATAAAGCTAGAAGTTACCTATAATATTCTATATTATAATACTAAACTATTATACTACTATTAATAATAATATATAAACTCCTCTACCTCTATTAAGTTTATCCCTTAATATTAAACCTCTAATATTACCTATAACTAAAGCAGATATAGATTAATATAGAAAATATACTATCTCACCCTCTATTATCTCTAATTTAGAATCTTCTCTAGAAAATAATATTCTATAGGTAGAGGATAAATAGATTATACTAAGTATTCTACTTATAATTAATAAAGCCTTAGATTAGTTAGATATTAAATATATAATCTAAGTTTTCTCTTATACTTATACTAAGACTTATATATCTCTTATAGTTAATAGAATATCCTACTAATTTAACTCTTACTCCTATCTAAATATAGTTATTTATACCCTATTAGGCCTCAGATATACTACTCTATTAGACACTTACTTAGCTCTATTACTAATTAAATAAAAGTTTATAAATAAGTACTATCTAGATATTAATATTAAACTCTATAAACCTTTCTAACTTAGAGGTATTAGCTAGAGAGAACCTTTAATTTCCTCTATAGCTACTATTTCTATTATTCTATAAGGATAAGATAGTTTTATCCTTAAAGTTAATAAACTAATATATATTACTAATTCTATATCTTATAACTTTATTCTTAGAGGATATTTCCTATATAAATATACCCTTTATATCTATTAGAGTAACCTATATAAGAATAACTACCTAGTTATAAATAATAGCAATTCTATTTCTATTACCTTAATTATACTATATTAGCTATTATAATATTAATAAGTATAAGTATATATAGATTAGAACTATATTCTTTTTCTAAGTTATAGCTTTAATATACTAATTTAACACTAAGTGCTACTAGTTATATCTTATAGCTATACTTTATAACTCTGCTCCTTCTCTAACCTATAGCACCTATTATATAGGTTACTATTATATACTATTACTACTAGCTAGAACTATATTCTTCCTTTTTTAAATTTTAAATTAGTTCTAATAATAATATATAAAAGATAATACCTAGGCTTATTATAATATATTAAAGTTACCTTATTAATAGATTCCTTTATTATTAATATATCTTTAGCTATTTCTCTTATAGATTTACTAGGCCTAAATAGTCTAGATAATAAACCTCTTAACCTAAAATATCCTAATAGGTATCTATTTTATATACTATAGAAATATAATAATAATCTCCTAGATATTACTATAGATATATCTAACTATTAGAGATAAGAGTATAAATATTAAGTCTAGCAGCTTATTAATAATTTCTACCTATTATTTGCTCCTAGTATAGGCAGATTTAATAATAGTATTAATATACCTATCCTATTTAAGGATAATATTAATATCACTAACCTATACTAATACCTATACTTCTTATTCTAATAAGATAAGACAGAGATAGATATTATCCTAGACCCCTTACTAAAAGCTAATATTATTAAAAAGGTACCCTTAAAAGAACCTTACCTAGCAGCTACTCTAGTATTTATTATCTAGCAGAACAGTAAACTATATATTATTATTAACCTCTATTAAGTTAATACTAAAATAAAGTTAGATACTTACCTACTTTTCTAATAGAATAAGATTCTTAACTTCTTATTTAATAGTAATATCTTCTTAGTAGTTAATATTACTAAAGGATTCTTTAATTAACTAATTATATTTAAAGATAAATAGAAAATAGTATTTATTACCCCTTACTATAGCTATAAATATTTTATAGTTACTACTATAAGCCTTATCTTATCTCTAGCCTTTTTCTAATATTATATAGAATATCTATTTAAACCCTACCTCTAGTAATTTATACTTATATATATTAATATTATTATTATCTATTTATAAACTAAGAAAGAATATCTAATATACTTATATCTCTTACTAATACTTTTTTAGAAGTCTAGTTACTATCTCTCTCTATCTAAATACTACTTTGCCTAGCTAGAACTAGAAGCACTTAGATACTAGATCTTATAATTAGAGCTAGACACTACTTATCAGAAAATAGAAGCTATCCTAGTACTTCTAATACTAACTAATCTATAGGATTTAAAAAGCAGCTTAGACTTTATAGGTTATTATTATAAATTTATATTTAAGTATATATAAATTATTAATCTATTAATAAAGATTAAGATAATAGGGTTCTATAATTCACCTCTTAAAAACCTATAATATAATACTTTTATAGTATAATATTAGCTACCCCCTCTACTCCTAATCACAGATAATATATCTAAAGTGAGGAAAGCGTAATATTATAAGGAGAATAACTAATATTAATATATATAGAGTAATATTACTAAGGCCTGGAACTATATTAAATGCAAACTTACTAATATAGCAGATTGCGCCTTCCTAGACTACTCTAAACTATTTATCCTTTATATTAATAATAGTTATAAGAGCCTTAGTATAGCTCTATACTAGAAATAACCTAATAGCAAAATATAGCCTATTTTCTTTTTATTATATATATTATTATAAGCTAAAGCAAACTATACTATTATAGAAATTAAAACCCTTACTCTAGTCTGGTTACTATATAAACTAGAATACTACCTTAATAATAGTATAATCTATATACTTTTAGACTATATAGTAGTTAGAGATATATTCTAGATAGTTAGTTTAGACAAGCTAAAAGGCTGTTATTATTTAGTTAACTAGAAGCTTATACTTACTAAATAGATAGACTATATTATAATTTAATATTATTCTAGCTATAAGTATATTAATACTAATACCTTATTAAGACTGCTAATTTCCACTCTATTGCCCTATATATTACTTACTAATAATAATAATAATAAAGCTGATAATAATCTAGAGCCTCCTAACCCTAATACTATTTAGAACCTAACTGATTCTAACTAATATATATAGTTACCTAATAGAACCTAACTATTATACAAAGTTTAGATTATAATATACTAAGGCGCTTAACTATAATAGTAATAAGATAAGCTATAAACTAATAATATAATATAAAACCCCCCTAATATAGTAGAAGCAGACATAATCACTATAGAATTAATAATAACTAACAAATTTTGCTCTAGGATTCTCTAAGTGCTGCTAATAGACCCCACCTTTTATTAAATCTATAATAATATAATCTAAACTAACTAAAATCGCTTATATAGCTTCTTGCTTAATAATTAAAAGCTTCTCTACTTCTAAGATAAAGATAATTTATGCCTTTATATACCTTAAGTAGTTATACCTAATATCTATAAATCTACCTATAATAATAGAGCATATATTAGTGTGAGATAAGTATATAATTTCTTATAACAAACCTGTTTTTTCTAGAGCATATATTAAGAACTATAATTATATATTATCTACTATCTAGAATGCTGCAAAGTGAAGTCTAATTAAAATGCCTCCTATAGTAACCTTACTCTAATTAAAGTATCCTATATCTCTCTCTCTATAATCTATCTTAACTTTATTATAGTACTACTTATATTAAAATAAAGCTATAATACTATACTCTTTTTTATAGATAAAACCTCTAAGTTTATTAAAGAACTTATTAATTATATAGATTAGACTGTAAAATAGTAGGCTACTTTATATATCTATAATATCTACCCTAACTAGAGCCTATCTAATATCTTTATTTTTAATATTAACTTTAAGCTAGTTTCAGCTTTATAGATATCTTTATATATTACTGCTAATATCTAACTTAAAGTCTCTATAATATACTATTATTAAGCTAATAGATAAGTTAAAAGGACTATTTAGATAATTATCTATATATTTTAAGCCTTAATTAGTTTCCAGCTTAACTATTCTAATTAGAAAGATATCCTGTCTTATATTCTAGTCTATCTTAATATATTAGTCTTAGCTATTATAAAGATATATATCTCCTATAAAGTTCTCTTTAGCAGGATAGCTAAGTCTTTTCTATTTTTAATAAATTAACTAGCTATAGATTTTAGATCCTAATAATATAAAATTTGCTAAGAAGTATAAGAAGCCTGCTAGATCTCCTTAATAAAGATAAAGACTTATTATAATAATAATCACTATCTATCCCTATAGTTAGTAGTAAGTAATATAGTTTATATTAAACTTTTAAAGAAGGGACTTCCAGGATACTATTTTAATAGCTAGACTAAATTCTCTCACACTTATAAAGAACTATTTAAGATTAAAAAAGTTATTAACCTATTAAGATACTATATTTATCTACTATTATAGCTTAAATAGTATTCTGAAATATCTATTAAATATCTTAAATTAGTCTAAAAAGATCTCTTTAACTAACTAATCTAACCCTTAGATTCCTTATAATAAGATAATAAAGAGAAATTTATTATTAAGAAAATCCTTACCTATAATACCTATAATAGTAAACTTCACTATTATATTAAATAGTTAGGCTACTCTTAGCCTATCTAGTATCTTGCTAATATTATTAAATAAGATATCTCTAATCTAGTATATAAGTACTATAAATTGCAATATATAATAGAGTGTTATTTATATAAGGCATAGATATAACGGGATAAAGCACCTTCCTATTAGGAGTTTGCATCTATATAAGTATTATTACCTCTTATATTTTATATAATATATACTCTCTGCTCTAATTTATTAGCTATAAATAACTAGGTTTTAATCTTTACCTTATTAATTACTAAAAAATTTTACCTTCTTCCTCTATTAAACTAACTGTTATAGACCCACTTTTACTAACTTCCTGCCTTTATACCTTTCTCTTAATACTTATCTTTGTTTTTGTTTTGCCTTTTTTCCTTATTACCTATAACTTTTTTCTAAAATACTATCTAATTAATAAAAAATCCTTAACTCTTCTCTAACTATTATTCTTTCTAAATTACTTCTTTCTAAGCTATTATTATTACTAATAACTACTTATACTCTTAACTTTAATAAAAACCTCACTAATATCTTTTTAGATTTTTAATATTATTAGCCTTTAATATAACCTAATATAATAGACTTTAAGTAACCTACTACTTCTAGTAGCAATCTATTATATTCCTAGACTTATAAGTTAAAAATTCCCTAATCTTCTTACCTATAAAACCCTGCTAATACCTTCACTATTTATTATCTAATTATTACTAATTAGCTTTAATATAGCCTGGATAAATTTCTCTAGCAAAATTCCACTAATTATACTTAACCACCCTCCCTAGATAGATATATACCTATAGCTAAATATTAATAATTATAGTTAATAGTTACTAGGAACCCTCTAAACCTATTTAATTACTAGAGCCTCTCTATCCACACTAATAACACTGCTTAACCTCCTATAACTAAAGACTAGTATACTATTATAGAGGAGACTTACTAAGCTTAAACTCCTGAGAATTAATATAATACTACTAATAACTAAAATGCCCCCTAGGTTAAGGATAGTTAGAGAACCACTACTACTATCTAGGATAATAATATACTATAGGTTAATAATAGATAGGGTAATATATCCTCTAAATAGGATATTAATAATAAGGATATTATATATAATAATATAAATTCTATTAATTCCTAGGGAAATAAGCCTGAATATAATAAAGAATTACCTCCTTATATCTATATTAATATTAATTATTATAAGGAAAAGATCTCTAAATTTACTACTCTACTAGAAGTATCTAATATTACTAATATAATTAATAACCTCCTAATCGATATTATTAATAAAAAATATTATAAGTATACTATAGCTAATATCTCTAATATTAATATGCTCTTACTTAATATATAATAAGTTATATTAGAAGCTTAAGATATATCTCTGGAATTCTTAAAGCTTATATACTTACTTAGAACTAATAAGCTTACTATAGAATACCTCCCCTCTATACTTACTAAAGCAGGTTTAGATCTAGATAGTATCTATACTCTCCTCACTATTATTAAGTTACTTACTCTCTTTAGGAAACTTTAACTCTTATACTACTATAAGGTAAAAGGTAAATATTTCTGCTTTATAAGAATTAAGATCCCTATCTATGCTCTAACTTCTATACCTATTATTAGAGCTACTAATTAAAATAACACTATATTATTATTATTAATGCTAGAGGTTTAGAAACTCTATAATTATATTACTATTATACTTATAGCAGACTATAAACAGACTTAGTTAGCTATAATATAGCTAACTACTAATAATAAGCTAGCATAGATATATCTTAACTAATAGTAAAAGAATATCCTCATAAAAGATATAGATATAAAACTTTTAATAATACTCCCCCCTAACTAAGTGAGTATCTCCTAATTCCTCGCTGCCTTATTTAATAATATTAAGAATATAACTAATAACCTAATATATATCTAGAATACTTTATCTTACTACTTTAAAGACCCTAGTAACCTCTATTAGCTTAACTAGAAGACTATTTAAGTTAGTACTAAAAAGCCCTCCCTACTAGTATTATTATAACTAGTCTTCCTCATAGATACCTTATATATAATAGCCTTATAGGTATCTAACTATAAGGAATTTAAAGTTAATAATAGTAGTATAGCTAAGTTAGAAATATATACTTTTTATAAAGCAGCACTCTTTCTAGATCTATAATTAGTATAGTTATTAGGTAAAGATAAGTATAATATCTAACCTAATAGTACTATCTAATAATACCTTAGTATGGTTATACTAGACTTAATAGTTAAAGGCCTTCTTATATCTAATATTAATATATTATTTAAAGTTATTCTCTTTAATATATTACCCCCCACACTATAAGACCTTCTCCTAGATAAATCTAATACTAATACTTAAGTGTAATATATACTTAACTATCTAGTTACTAAAGTACTAGAACTATCTACTAAATATAATGCTATATTATATAATATATTAAAGTATATTTATAAAAAAGCTAAGTTTAACTGAGATATAGATATAGTAGCTAATATTATTACTGCTATGCCTAATTAGCTACTATCTAACCTTACTAATAATCTATCTAAGAATATAGATTTACAGAATATATATATACTTACTACCCTTAACCTTCTACCCTATCTTCTCTCTATTTATATAGATAAGGATAAATAGCTTAATATCCTTCTATAAATATTTTATAGTATTAACTTAACTATATCTATATAAACCTATCCACCTTTCTACTTTATAACTTAAGTCTTACTACTTCTAAATAGATCTATAGATATAATCTACCTTAATATCTATATTCTATGCAAATAAGGCTAGCTATTATCTATAGATATACCTCCTATTAAATTCCCTATATATCCTGATATAATTAAATTCCTTTATAAGTCTGCTACTCTAATATAGATAATCTATATAGTATTTAATAGTGACTCCCTATATTAGTAGATACTGATAATTTTCTATATTTAGGTTTCTTAAAACACTATTAAAGCTAAGATAGCTATAATTTCTAAGATATCTATAGTACTAAAAGGTTTATATTATAATATAGTTTAATACTTTATATTAAAATTCACTACTATATATTATTATAATATTTACTAAGATCTATTAGAACTTATATAACTAAACCTCTAACCACCCTATAATATACTAACTATAATATTATACTATTATCTAGCTTAACTTCTTACTTTTAGTAGTGGTCTAGGCTTAGAAAAGATATTAGCTATACTTAATATTACCTTAGTATTAAGTTATAACACTTCTCTTAGAGCTATCTAGTTACTATATTCTAATAAACTCTGTGATAATACTATTACTAAGCTTAAATATACTTTCTATAACTCTAGAAATATCTATTATCTTTATATATACTATGCTATAATAATAGCTATTATAGGTTATAGATAGCATAACCTAGATAAACTCTAGATTAGACTAGATAGTGCTATATCTATAATTACTTACTCTATTAATATAGTAGATAATTATAGAGATTATAAGCACTTACTAGCTAATCTAGATTTCTTAGTAATATAGTATTTATTTATAATAGAAAAAGCAAAGAAAAATAAGAATATTAAGTTTAATACCCTTATAGAACTCTAATCTAAGCCTAAATAGACTATAGAAGAATATAACTATACTATTAGTAATATAGATATACTAATTACTATAGTCCTCCTATAAATTTATTTTATTATTATAACTCTATATATAGTTACTAATTATATATCTATATATAATAAGGATAATAATACTATATAGTTACTATTTGCTATTTTTATTAATAAGATAGGTTATATACTAGAAGCATAATAGTAGATAATACTTACTTACTATAATCCTAGACTAGTTATTACTATAGGGGATATAGTTTAATTTAGACCTATATTAAAAGTATATAATACTTATAACTATAAGGCTTCCTTTTTTCTATAATATCTTATATTATTCCTTTCTCATATAGAAACTGCTAAAGCCCCTATCTGCTACCTTTCTTATTAACTAAAGGAACTAGAGCAGAATCATAGAATAGGCTGCAAAGAATCTATATAAAGGAAGGATAAATATTATATATTCTAATAATAATATAGTTAACTTTTTTAGATATCTTAGTAAGAAACTATTCTACCTTAATAACTCTATAGCAAATAGTTTTATTATTAATATAGTTAAAGGTAATAAATAATATATTAGCACTTTAAAAGCTAATATTACTAACTAAAACTATATTATCTAACTTATTCTTATCTTATTTATAAAAGGTTTTCTATCTACTTTAGATAATACTAGATAGGGTAATTTAATAATTATTATAGAATATTTTAGCTAATTAACAGCTTATAAATAAAAATAGGAAAAAATTATGGTAAATTAATTTATTAAAGATAATATCTAATTTAAAATAGTTAATAACTTTATATTAGTAGAGACTAATATTATTATCTTTAATATAGTTTGCTTAAACTCACTTAGCTTTCTTAATAACACCCCTTATATAGTAGTTACTACTACTTATATAAGAGATATAATAATTATAATTCTTAATACTAAGAACTAGGCTAAGAAAGTTAATAATATAGTACTATAAGTAAACTTTATAATATCTAACCTTATTATTAACTATTAAAAATAGTACTTTAACTATTAATATATTAATATTACTTAACCTTTTAAGGGTCTAGGATATATACTTCTCTATATATATTATAACTATAATAGATATATTAATACTAACTATAGAGAGGAAACTAAGAAATAAGTAAGTAAGTAGATATAAGGTTAGATAAAAGGGAAACCCTCTATATATTTATATAACTGCAGACTATATAAAGAACCTTATTATAATTTCTTCTACTATCTACCCCTTTTAATAAAGTCTACCTTTAATATTAAATACTAAGACCCTATAGTAACTATAATTAGTAGACCTTATAAGGATAATACTACTAATAATAGATATTCTATCTATATAACTACAGAAATATATTATATATATATATAAATTATAGATAATAGACACCCTAAACTCTATACCCCTATTATAAACTCTAATAAGAAATTAAAATCTTACTTATACTTAAAGGCCTAAATTAATATAGCATAATTAGCCTTAAAGACTATATAGTCTAACTATAAGCTTCTAACTATATAATATAGTGCTACTAGTACTATAGTTCCTGAAGCTAAAGTAATTAGTTATATATCCCTATTTCCAGAATATTAATAAGACTAATAGGATAATAGCATATAAAATAAAGATAAAAACCTATAACTAGGATCTAATAATATATACTTAACTAATATCACTAAAGTTAAAGCAGTATCTATATTCTTAAAACTTCTATAAGACTAATCTACCTTTACTACTAACCCTATATTATATATATAGAATAACTAGAATATATAGAATAACTAGAATATCTAGAATAATAACTAACCTTTAATATATAATATAAATATTTAATAATAAGAGATAAAATAGAATAGGGATAAGGACTTAGTATAGAATTAAATAAGATATAACACTATAATAGATACTATGATAGATATAGGATTATAATTATTTCTTTATTTATTTCCTTTTTTTTTCCTTTTTTCTTAAGTTATAATAAGGATATTGCTTTTTTCAGACTAGGGGCTATTATATAATATAGAGTGGGTCTCCTACTAGGGTAAACCTCCTTCCTATAGCAACCCCTGTCTATATGTTTAGTCTCACTAGATATATCACTCCAGAGACTTATTAAGAGATACGTTATTTGCCTATCACAGGCAGTTCCATTCATCATTCATCGTTTATTGCAGAGCTCCGCTCTTCATACAGCGCGTACGCGGGCCGGGACTTCGGGATGTTTGGACAACTGATGTATCATGAAAACTATTGACGAGCCTGTGGTGTCGTATCCCGCAAGCATCATGAATCTGACTTTCACTTAGGACTTAATAACCCGTGGCAGTATTCGCACATAATGATGGATCTTGTGGGATATTGGCAACATCTAGGACAGAAATTGCTACCATTTTCTTCTCGGTACTGAGCTTGGACTTCTTTGACAAGACGTTGTTGATGTATAAGTCCATCCGCCAAGTATTATACCACTCGATGAAACGGCGTATCATGTTGAAATCTTCTAGGGTTGATCTGTTGTAATGAAGCCAGCTGAGCTGAGAGGCCAGTGCTGCTATAAAGTCATCGTACTCGGTCTGACTGTGTAGATCGTGGTCCATGATCGACTTTGCCGAGAGATCCATGGTGAGATCATACGCCATCCTCCTCGGACCCCGTATATTAAGTTGGGTCAGAACCGTTAATGGCTGGTCTGCTTCCCCATTACACAGACCACTCATTGCTTATTGATGTGTTTTCAACTCAGACAACTAAAAGACTTTATGGTGATCTAGGTAACACAGCGTCGCACTCCATGAAACGATGTTGTGCACGAATCAATCGACGCTGATTTATCATTACGCTATTAGTAATAACTAAACCGCAAACTCAACATGAATAAGCATATTAGCCCTATCCATTCTCGCTGCGCATTGGTCGCCTTTCCATAGTACGTTAGACAATTCACAGGTTCATCATTAACTCGCAATCGGTCATTACTGTACGCCAAGACAAGCTTTTTTGTTTTTTTGATTATTCTCCTAATTGCAAAACCGACTTACGTGAGATTGTCTCGTTTCACGTAGCTCTGAAGATCTCCCACAGTCGTTGTGATAGGCTGAGACTCGCAGATCCGCGGTCGGTAGCCCAATACAAGGTCCCATGTCCTTGCAGTCCAGCCCCTGCCAGCCAAGACACCGACACCCAAAAAGGTTGGTGAAATGGCACAACGGTGACTATCATGACGAATGAGCTGCGAGATCCCGGGAGGAGTAGATTCGTCGGTCAGCCGCTCTCAAAAAGGATCAGTTTTCATCCTCATGCCATGGCCGTTCTCACAGGACTCTCTTCATTCCCCTTCACGATTCCGAAAATCAACAGCCTCGAAATGAGGACGATGAACCAGCTCGTAGCCATTCTTCCTTTGTAAGAAGCAGTAGTTATGCCACTTTCTTCCTCGAGCTCCCAGCTAACAGGAGCAGCGTCGTCGTCGTCGTCGTGCCCATCGTAGCACAAGCCCCGACCGGCGTCACGACCCGCACACTGCCGGTTTCTCTGCCGCTCTCCCGGCCAGCGCAGACGGGCTGCCCGACGGCCACCGAGACGTTGGAAGTGTGCGCCACCTGTATCGTGCCGCAGTGCATCACAATCTCGACTCTGACGCAAGCCTGCGGCTGCCCGACCCCGGCGCCGACGGCCTGGGTCGATTTTCCGTGCAGGGGGACGTGCGGTCGGATAGGATGCAGCACGAGCTACACGTTTGTGTCTGGTGAGGTGCCCTGCGATGGCGGAAGCGCGAGTGGGAGTGAGACGTCCGCGTCTACGACGACGGTGACGGAGACGGAGACGACCACGGCGGACACCACCACTGAGACTGAGTCGTCATCAGCTCCGTCGGAAGAGACTGGAACGACGGACTCAGCTGTTGCGCCAACCGCGACGCCCAACGCTGGTGCAAGATTAGCGGTGCCGTTCAAGTTGTGGTAGTTGCCGTCGTGTTGATCAGACTTTGGAAGGGCCGCATTGTGCTTCAGTTCCCATTTCCCGAGCTTGGTTGTTGGCAGGAATCGGATGCCCCGGCGAAATGGCCGAGCCCTCGTAACATTAAGCATTAAAAACAAAAAACGATCCCCTTACATGTCAAGTCGCCGTCCAATCCGGTGTCCAGGTCTCCGGGCTCATGTCCGGCCAGTAGAGCCCTTGAGCGCCGTCGTTGTAAATCGAAGCATCAATGAACTGCAAGTCCAAAGTCGGCTGCGCCAGCAGCTCCTGCAAGGACGGATCAGCCAGCGCCATGCCGGCGGTCGTATTCTGTGCCGTGAAAGGCTGTCCGATGCCCATAGCATCACCGAGCGAAGCAGCCGTAGTATCGGTGAGCAAGGCCGTAGTAGGGTCTCCCGCGACGATCAAATATCCACCGCGACGAGCATGGGCAGCAGCCATCATGGCCTTCATGGCGTCGATGTGCTGGCAAAACTCCCCGGCCGCGAAGTTGCCGTTGTCTCTGAGCTGGGAGAGGAACTGGGCTGCCTCCTCGAACTGCTCTCTGTCGTTGTGGCTTTCCTTGCCGTTGAGGAGACTCGAGATTGCCAAGATCGTCGAGGCGGAGAAGAGGTACTGGGTGTAGAAATAATCAAACGTCGCGAAGGACCCGTCGATCCAGCATTCGGTGAGGAGACGGCACGAATGTCTGGCGCAACGAATGCAGGCCTCGGCTAGAGTCACGGCGGTTGCTGGGATGTCCGGTTCGGGTGTGGATGCGGTCCCCCAAGATGCGACGTGGGTTCGCAGTACGTGAAGCAGGATCGGGCGGGTGACGCTCACGGCGCACTGGTATGTTTATGTTAGACCGATGATGGGGTTCCTGAAACCGGAAACTTACTTGATTGAAGTTGAGATGCAAGGAAATAGGTTTCTGGACGCGATCCGAATCGACCTTGTGGTCGATGTGAAGCTGAGGTGGAAGTTCCTCGACCCAACCACGCAGAGCATTGAGAGCTTCTTGGACCCTGTGCGACAGCGAAGTCTGCTGGTTTCGTCTACGATAAATCAAGGGCACGATGCGTCCCAACACGCGGGCAAGTTTGACGCTTGCGATGAAATACGCAGCATCGGCGAAATCGTCCGCGATGCTCTCGTCAACTGGAGGGTTGGCGGGGAGGTCCACCTCGATGTCGACGTCTTGCACGCAGACCGGGTGGCCCAACTTTGACGCCCACATCCGGTCAAATACATACGCGGTCCAGAAGACGCGGTTGCGGTGTTCTCTGGCGGCCACGTCCCGCAGCTGAGACTCGGGGACGTTCAAGTGCAAGCCCATGACGACGGCGAGCCTTGTCGCGGAACCGGCGAAGGTATAGGCAGTGTGTCTTCTGTTGAGCGCCAGCGAGTAGAACGACTGATATCGTGAGCACGCTACGCCACGCGGACCAGCATCGCGGGGGGATTTTCATGCCCAACTTACAAGTAAGAGTCGAAGTTCAACTACGTCAATCCGCGGTCTCTCGCTCACGATGCGGAGGACTCGAGTTGCGCGAGCAAAGTAGCCCATACCGGGAAAGTCCTTCTCAGAAGTTGCCGACCGTGTGGAGTACATGGCCCCGATGGCGAAGAGCGCCCATAACTTGCTCTTGAGAAGGGTATCGCTTTCCGACGGGTTTTGGAGAGTCTGCTCTAGACCATCGAGAATGACGCTCTTCCAAATGATGTGGTAACACCGGCTCACATACCGCAGAGCAACACCAACCAGAAAGCGAGCTCTGCCAGGGCCGGGCCAGGGGCAGTCAACATCCGACAACGCAAGTAACCTCTCGTCGGTCGCATAGTTGACTCTCGGGATATGGCTGTGATCCCCCGTCGCGATAGCCTGTCGAAATCGAGTCGCAAACGCGGCATCAGACGCCTCACCTATAAGGATAGGCGTGTGTGGGATGTTCATGTCGAAGAACCACGGGCGCTGATCTAGGGATGGAGCCTGAACGGCAATGGCACCATCGACAACATCTTTGGTGTGAGCTGCTGCGGGGATGTCTGGGAGAATGACATCGGCCTGCGTATGTGAACTGACATTTGGAGTCTTGAGCCGTTGATTTTCGGCGACAAGATCATCGATATATCTGGACAGTTGATTAGATGTGCATCCATCTGCGTACCTGAAAGTTGGACATACCGTTGGCTGACCTTGACCATTCGGTTTCGACGAGGGTATATGCATTCCGCACCCTTGCTCGCTTGGCGGCAGTTATCGCATGGTTGCCCGCCGGAACACCTCACCTTGCGCGAATGACACCTGCGACATCTATCGAGTAACCCATGTTAACAACAATGAGACCCAATTGACAGCGGGAACGACCACTCACGCTGTAGGCTTCGTTCGCGGCTTGGGACGTGAGGTCGTTGATGTTGATGCCAGAGCAGATCCCAGCATCACCCTTTCATCCACACTAGACAAATCTCCGTCCGAAGTCATTTTGGTCAACAAGTTTTCTGGATCGGCAAGGTGCCCTCGTGAGCTCCGATGAGTTTCGGGGAGATGGCCGGATGCCGAGACAGGCGATGGATATTTGATCGTGCCGTGCCCGACGCGTGAAAAAGTCCTAGTCAAAGTGAACTAGTGTAGCCTGTATTATACCATCTGAATGACTGGAAACCATTCGTCAGCACTAGACACGCTGTGCTTCTTCGTTGTCGAGGCACACACGATGAGACAGGTTGAGAAAGAATCGTTACGTTTCCCCGAGATCTGTCGGCAGAAAACCGTGCTGATGCCGAGATGCGATTAGTCATTCATGCCATTATCGGCATGATTCGACCATTTCGCCGAAGATACCCTCACTCGACTTATTATCCCCACAACATGTCCGGCACTTAGGTATTATCTGGGCAAGTCGGCTTCACGGTGAATTGCCGACTTGAACCAAGACCAAGAGCCAAAAAGATGTGAAATCTGCAGCCACGGTCTGGAGCTCGCAATGCATGGCCCCATGTCGAGTATTTACTCCGCTGGGTCCCCCCGACTCATTCTGTTAGCAGTTTGACAATGTTTCAACAAACACCGAGACATGGATAATTTCCTTCTTTTCCGTCTGATGGTACGCTCCTTACGATAAAATGACAACCCAAACCAACGGGAAGCCGGGGCAGGGGCAGATGCCCACTACCGCCGCACCGCAACTGACCGCCGATCCGCTCTCCGGCCCCGTCCCCGTCCCGATCCCGGTAGCCTCGGCGCCTGCCCGGCCTGCTGCTATCGACCATGTGGTCATGGATACGCCCACTTGGCGAAAATGCGTCACGCTCTTTTGCGTGTGCTGGATGGCGTTACCCGTCACTTTTTCCGCGAGTTCAATTCTGACTGCGACAAACTAGGTCGCGGCCGACTTAGGCGTTTCGACGCATGGCATCAGCACGGCCAACGCCGGCGTCTTCATTGCCATGGCCCTGTCTGCGTTGGCATGGTTGCCGATCAGCAACATCCTCGGCCGGAGGACGGCATATCTGCTTGCAAACTCTCTTTTGATTTTGTGCTCGATTGGATCTGCACTATCCAAGAATCTGGCTTGCTTCACGGCAATCTGGGTTATTGGAGGAACGACCGGCCCTTTTTTCCTGGTCGCGGGCCAAACAATCTTGGCGGATATCTTTGATCCCGTGAGTAACAGGTCGATTTTGGATTCGAGACGTGGGAGATGACTATAGTCCGCCAGACAACTCGAGGGACCGCTGTCGGTTGCTTCTTGGGAAGCTGTGTTGCTGCCAACGCAATAGGTATGTTGGATAACCGGGCGGGAAGAGCTGGAAACTGATTACTGACTTTCCCAAAGCCTAACCGCTGACCGGGGGCGTCATCGTCGCCTTCGCCAGCTGGAGAATCATCTACGGCGTGCAGGCCGGAATGACGTTGATTGGCTTCATCCTGGCCTTCTTCCTTGTTCCCAAAGCAAGCGAGCTTCACGCACCTCAAAATCCCGCAAAAGACCCCGGTGCGCTCGGCAAGGGAGGTGATGCATGCGTTTAATCCGATGGGCGTTCTTCGCGCGTTCAAATACCCGAATATTCTGGCAGCCGTACGTCTCTCCCACACATTTTCCTCCGGAGCATCGTACTGCTGTTATTAGTGGCAAGTACATCATTCAGTACAGCTTCGGCGCTGCAGCCATTGGTGGACTCGTCCCGATGATTGATGCTATGGGAGTAGGATGGGCCTTTACTATTAGTACGTTTAACGGAATCCCTGCTGGGTGCCTATTCATCGAGAGCAATCCTCTGACATCTATTTACAGCGGGCGTTGGGGCTATCCTAGCAGGCGCACTGGTGTTGATGATAGCCAAGTTCGCATCGAAGGCTCAGGACTGGGTGGACAAAGCGGAAGCCAAGACGATGAGTGAGCATGTCCTCAGATCTTAGCATAGCGAGAAAAGCAATGGTTCGCACCACTAGCATGGTGTCCGATATTTCATGTACTTCTTAAAGACGGCGAGGAGTTGAGTAGGCGTGCTGCGTATCAGGGCATAGCTATGACTGCAGAGATGTTCTTATTAGATAAAAACATTCCGAGTTCAGTCTCCAAACATCCATTGTTCTGAATCGGTAATCCGCCTAAATAAGCCCATCTCATGTCTTCATGGAGACGGCAAATCTGCTCTTCGACCGGATCCATGGGCCGTAGTAATACAGTACATACGGAATCGGGGCAAGCACAGCCGCAATGGATGCCAAGATGGTGAGGGTGTAATGGGTGCCCATCCTGTGATAGAACGGTAAGCCCACGACGGTCATGCCACCGGCAACGATATACCTGATCAAAGCCACGAACGTGAGGGCCGAGGCAGAGTACATCTCGTACGAGTCGATGATGTACATGTAGACGCACATAAAAATGCCCGTCACCCCGTAGCCAAACACCACGACGGCGAAGATGGCTGACCAGATACTGATACCGGAGTAGTTGGTCCATCCAAGCCAGAACAGCGAGACGGGCACCGAAACCGCGGCCCCAAACATGGCATACCACAACCTGGTCTCCGGCTCGAAGTGCCCGTCCCCGCTGCGCTTAACCCTGTTCACCGTCATGCGATAGATGAGCGGGACAAAGGCGAAGTTGATCTGCGTTCCGACGAACATGGCGATGAAGATGATGTTGGCGAGGCCTTGGTCGAGGCCGTAGGTGCGTTCGAATATATCCGGCCAGCCGACGAGGAACGTGAAGAGGACAATGTAAACCACGGTGATGTACAGCGTCATCGCGATGATGATGGGCTCGGTGAGCATGACGAACGGTCTCGTCATGCTGGTCTTGAGCCGGCTGAACAAGGTCGCGTCGACAATCTCGTGCTCCGACCTGAACCGGTCATCGCCCGTGATCCTCCGGTAGTGAGCGGCCTTCCACTGCAGCAGCAGTGGGCCGTACGTCTCCGGCATGCACAACAAGACGAGTACCAAGACGAGCCCCGAGGAGACGAGCATCGTCCACTCCGTCCAACGCCAGCTGACGACTTCGGATGGTCCGATGTAAGCACCCATTACGGCACCGATCATCGGCCCGCCGAAACAGGTGATGGCGTACAGAGGGAAGCTCCATGTCTTCTCCACGCGGTTGTACATGTCGGCAATCGAGCCGCCGGAGCAAACGAGCGGTGTTGAAGCAGAGCAGCCTGCGAGCAGGCGGAAGACGATCTGGGCGCCAAAGTTCGGAGCCAGGCCGGAAGCCATGATCCAGAGCATGAAGATGGCCACCGAAACGGTGTAGACGGCATTCCTCCCAAACGTTTCCGAAAAAGGACCGGCAATGAGGGAACCGAGACCCATGCCGACCAGGTAAAGACCTGGGGAAAAAGAAAAGCTGTAAGCAGAACGCCGGACGGGAGATCAACTTCACGTACCTGTCGCGAGCGACTCGGCGACTTCGCTGACACCAAAGTCTCGGGCAGCCTGGGGTAGCACGGTCGCGTCGATACCGGAAGCCGCTCCGACGAAGAGGGCGATGACGGATATCTGCATCGTCACCCCGATGCGTTTCGCGAGAGGCCAGTTATGGGGATCTAGAGGGTCATCCGGTCCCGCCCATCCGACGACGAAGACCCGACCGCCGTGCCCCTCGTTAGCTGTGCGGTCTCGGACGTGGATGCCGGTCAGCACCCGGCCGAGAGCGGTCCCCTCCGAGTACTGGGTCCGCAGCGTCCCCGTCGACCGGTGGCGTTCGATCGCCCCTTCATTCTCGCTGCTGGACTCAGCGCTGGCGTCGCCGTCGGGCTCGAGGATCTGACCTGGGGTTTGATCTGGGCGACCTGGCTGCGCCTTTTCCTCGTCCACAACTTGGTCTCGGTTGCTGTGATGATGTGAGGGCCGCGATGAGCCGGCAGTTCCCATGTCTCGGTCGATTTGCGACTGGGCGGCGACCCCTGCCCGGCGATACTGAAGCAGAGACTGCATCTTCTTGGCGGTGGGCTAAACAACGCGACTTGGCGCATCTGATCACAGAGGAAGCAGCCGTTCGAAGTCAACGACACGTCAAATAGGTCAAGCAAAGCAACAAAGGATCACCGCGTAGTCAGTTCCAACCTACCTATGAGCAGTGCCTTAAAGGTAATGACAGCTCAGAATCCGAGTCGTGATTGTGAGGCAAGTCTGCGAAACAGGTTAGTAACTTTATCTATTAAATTGGGCGTAGTTATATATAGATTTAAAAAATATATAACTGCTATATATTTTTCCTTATTTAGTATATATAAACTCCTTTTTATTATACTCTCTCTAGGTGCTTTTAGTATACTTAGAGCTGCTTTAGGGCTCTATATTGTGAGGGTATGGATGGCTGAAGGCCTAGACCAGGGAAGAATAACGACTTTGCGCAACAATGGGTATATGGTGGTGTATTGAGTACAACTTGGCTTCTTCCCTAATAGTGTGCAGAAGCCCCTTTTAAAGTGTGCGTGCGTGCGCGAGGGTTCTGCGAGGGTTTGGTGAGGGTTTAGTGTATGTTTGGCACTGCTTACTAATACCCTTATAATTGCCCCCCTCTCTAAGGCCTTGGTCCCCAAGGCTCAAATTGGCTCTTATAGGCTTGGCTGTGGGCTTGTTTAAATGATATCCTGTGATAATTTAATCTAATTGTCTAAATATCTAAATACCGCTTGTTTTGGCGTTGTTTCAGCGCTTATTTGGTGAAGGTTATTGCAATATAATGGGGTTGTTATAAACTTAACATATATCTATTAATCATTGTTGTTTTTAGCGCCTCTTCGGCGCGCGTTCAGTAAAAGTTATAGTATAATAGGGTTATTATAAACTTAATATATACCTATTAAATATCTATATAGGATTATTATAAACTTAATATATACCTATAGTAAATATAGTATAGGGCTATTATAAACTTAATATATACCTATAACTATATAATATAATATCTAGTATAGGGTTATTATAAACTTAATATATACCTATAACTATTATATATCTTAGATTAATACTGAGGATATGCTAATTATACACTAAATAACAGCTATATAACTGCAGTCTTCTACTATAATCATAGTTAATAGTTATTCTCTGATAAATTAAGGTATTTAACCTCTTTAATAGTCTATATAGTATTTATAGATACTTTTAGCAGTGCCTTTATTAGTGCCTTTAGTGCTAGGTTACCACTAGCTTAGTAATAATAGTCCTCTATATGCTCCTTCTAGAAGCAAATTATATAAGTGTGGTTCTTCTAGCACTTATTTGCAGTATAGCCCATATAACCACACATTATATAGTCTCTGGAGCATACAGTCTTTGCAGGCTGTTTAGTCTCTAATACTTTAGTGATAGTATGCTACTTATAGCATAGTTTCCAGGCTCTCTTAGCAGCTATAGCTATATCTAGCAGCTTCTAGTTATTAAACTGCTACTGCTCTAGGTCTCTCTAAACCTATAAGCTTAGACAGTAAAAGAAGGAAAAAGCCAGCATATAGCTATTCTTATAGGGCGTTTCTAATACTTATAGTATTGCTAACTATTTAGTAAAGAAGCAGAGGGGACTCTGATTTGTACTCTGTTAGGCCTTATAGAGTAGGCTATATAGTTGCTGCTCTTAGAGGGCTGGGTTAATATAGGATTAGTAAGTAAACGCTAAGAAGTTAGCCTATATAGCCTTGTAGCTAAGGGTAGGAGTATAGTTTTGCTACTACGTTTAGAGTATAGGGGAGAGCTTTATAAGTGCCCACTATATATAGTAGCTATTAGAGATATTATAGAGGTTATTTGCATCCTATATAGCAGTAAGCTAATCTGCTACTTATATAGGAGTAGAGTTCTCCTTAAGGGTAGTATAGAAGTAGGCTGGAGGTTACTTATATTAGTGTGCAGCAGTTAGCGTGCAGGTAGCGAGGGCTTGCAGGAGGTCTGCGTGATTATGACCCTGGTGTTAGATAATATATAAGAGTTCTCTAATAACTATGTTACTTAAGGGTGTAGTTAAGGGCATATTTGTAGTTATAGTTAAGGGCGTAGCTGTGTTAGCGGTTATTGTGGTGGGCGTGGGTGTAGTAGATAAGGCTAGTGAAAAATTTTCACTATTAGCACTAGTATTAGCAACAGTATAGCAGGTAGTTAGACGTATAGCTATTATTCCAAGCTGGTCTTCTCGAGATAAGGTAGAAGTTATATAATTATGAGGGTATAGATAGTTAAAGGCCTAGACCAGGGAAGAATAATAACTTTGCATAATAATAGGTATATGGTGGTATATTGAGTATAACTTGGCTTCTTCCCTAATAGTGTATAGAAGCCCCTTTTAAAGTGTGCATGCGTGCGCAAGGGTTCCGCGAGGGTTCGGCGAGAGTTTAGCGCACATTTAGCGCTGCTTACTAATACCCTTACATATATAGAGTTAGATAAATATATTAACTAACTCTTACTCTATATTCTATACCTTAATTTAATATAACCTCTTAGGGATTACTACTCTTTATTAAGCTATTTCTAAGTTTTTTTAGAGTCTATTTTACTTTATATATAGCTTAATTAGCCTTTTATTACTTTTATATACTTTAAACTATTTTTCTTTAGATCTTATTTATAGTTTACTATTTATAATATATATTAGTTACTTATATCTAAATATAGAATATTTTTAATTATAATATTATAAATACTTTTCTAAATCTATTTAGTATTATCTCTTTATAGAGAGTATATATAATTAAAATATATCTTTTTATAATCTCTAATTATAGCTAGTATTTATAAGTATTAATATATTATAGCTTTATTTATAACTAAATAAGCTCTTATAGTATATAATTCCCTATATATTTAAAATATATATAACTACTATATATCTTCCCTTCTTAAGTGCGTCTAACTCCCTTTTTGCTGCGCGCCCCCCAGTTCGCTTTATCACGCCCGGAGCCGCTTCGGGACTGCGGAGTCGGGCCAATAAATAGATTAGCCGACTCCTACCGCACGTTCCGGGCCCCTCAACCTGACATCATCTATGGATCCTCATAAGCAGCCCTACCATGATTAATCGCCTTCATTGTTTTCAAATCTCCAGCCTTTTTGTTGATGGGTAACAGCTCATCTCCGTTAGTAACAAGTAACAACCTGGCTCGGGTCTTCGGCATTAAACTTCGGCTTCCGAAGCTTCTGAACCGGCCCGGCCCCGGCAATTCGTCCATCGGCCACGGCCCGACCCGCTCACAGGAAAAGCCACCTAGCCTCAAAATCCCAATGTCAGTTGTTGAAATAAGCACACAAGATCTAAGCAAACGCTGATTATGCCGACACATGCGACTCAATGGAACATTGGCGTGTTATAGACGCACATGATCGTTCCGAGCGCCGTGGATTCTATATCATTCTTCTGCGCGCTGAGTCGGCTTAGTGAAGCCATAGAAGTCAAGCATGGATGTTTTGTTCCTCTACGTCAAGTGCCTGGGGTGACGCCATATTCTGAAGTCTTCGTGGCGTAGGCAACGTGGCAAAGCGCTCATGGTAACTTCTCCAAGTCCTTCAAATTCATGTGTAAATCTGACTGGCGAGCAAATCGCCCGCAATCCCTCCTTCACTTACACCTGAGCTAGCACGTGACCTTTCTCAGAACAATGTTAACCCTGGGCAAAACAGCCTTCGCAAATGTCGAAATCCTCGCCAGAGCACACATCGCAGTGGTACCGTTTGCAGCCCTCCGATATGATAGAATCAAAAGCGTCGCAATCATAGGAGATGAAAGCCGAGTCGCAGAAGCTGAGACTCGTTCAGACCAATCACGAGGGCCTCAGATGATTGCACACAATCAGCCCTCACTGAGTCTTAGTCATGAGCTTCACTTTGGGAAGTACTGAAAGTTGTATTGATTCGAGAGAAGCAGACAGTAATCAGTCACGAAATCATGCCACATGTGGATATGTCTCGAAAGTCGAATCCGCGGGACGGCGACAACATAAATTCGACGTTCATACACGTAAGAGTCGGGACAAATGATGATTGAATTAGAATCGTACGTTTTGGAGTATCAGCAGCGCCAAACTCCTCAAGCTCAAACAAATGCAGCCGGCCACCCGAAAAGAAAAGCTTCCGACGCCGTTCATGAGGATGTACATCCGCCAATCATACCGACCTCTTGCGAAGACCGCTGTCAAACGGCAGTGCGTTCTGTCCACCTGCTTCCTTATACCTGTTCCAAGCATCACAAGTGTCTCGGACCTCCTGGGGAATCTCATACGCCCGCACCGCCTTGGGCTTGACCAGCAAGTTGGCAATGAGACCCGGGCTGGCATGCCAGGCGGTGTGACAGTGAAAGCTCCACGTCCCAGGATTCGATGCGTCAATCTGCACAACAAGATGGCCATTCCGACGAAGCAGCTCGGTATCAGCGCGCGCCGGGTTCTTCTTGTGTACAATACTACCGTTCCACTTCCCGTCGCCCTCGGCCAGAATCTGAAAGTTTCCTCCGTGAATATGCATCGGATGAATGGAAAAGTAGTTCTGGACGACGACTCTTACGTGGCGGACGCTGTCGGGAATCGTGGTCAGGATGTGCTGGGGTTGGGAAAGATAATCGGCCTTGCCGTCGGCAGCCTCCAACAGCAAAGGTCGGTTCCAATCAGCCTCGAACGTGACGTTGTTCATGAACCACAGGTTGTTCCCGGTTGCGTTCCGCTTGTATGTGACGTCGTAGTGTATGGTCATGTCAGGCTTGGGAACCCGTTTCTTGAAGATTGGTCTCATCTTCGGGAGGGCGTACTGTGAGATAAAGTCAGCCGTCTTATTTCTGGCGCAAGTGTATCATGTGAGTCGTGACTTACGTGGCCGCAAGTTGCGTTCTGAATTGGCCAGCGAACAGGGTCAAGTTTGACTGGGTTCGAAATGGGAACCGTGTCCGGGGATGCTTGGTCATAAAACACCGTAGCATTCGTCTCCCAGACGTAAGTCGTGGCGCATCGGGTTCGCATACGCATCACATAGGCCGACTTGGGGTCGCCAGTTGCCTTGACAATTACTTCAGCCCTGGCGCCAACGCCAAGAGCAACGTAATCCACCTCGTAAGGCTCGACCGGGGTCCAGTCCATCGATGTGACGATGAGCTTGTGGTCGTCGATGGAGAAGATCTGGATAGCCTGAGCGCCAGTGTTGACGAGGCGCAGCTTATGGCTTTTGCCCGTCTGGAAAGTGAGATTTGCTTTCGGGGCGTTGTCGTGACATGTGGCATTGGTGATTGAAGGGAACTGAGATGGCGATAGGGCGCAGTTGTACGGGTTCAGGCCGTTGATGAGTTGGTTGGCGGTAGTCGGGACGGTTACGGTGTCGTTGTAGCTCGTGGAGATGGCTCCCCAGGCGATTCCTTCGTATCCTCGGTGATAGTAGTCGGAAAGAGTGACGGGGCCGAGATCGATGTCGTAGTCAACGAAAGTCGGACCGTGAATGACGATCGGCCCCCATAGTCCACCAGCATACTGAAGAGCATGGTGTCCATGCCACCAACTCGTGCCATATGTAGATGCTTTCCAACGGTACGTGAAGCTACCTCCAGGTACGATGGGGCACTGAGTAATGCCGGACACGCCATCCATCCAAGGTGTATCTTGCTGATGGATTCTGAGGCAAGGTCAGAAAGCCTTTCGGCGGAAAGATTCCAGGTTCCAACTTACCCATGCCAATGAATAGCGGTACCCTCTTCCGGGCCAGTGATGTTGTTGTGAACCGTCACCTCGACGATGTCGCCCCAGTTGGCTTCAATGAGAGGTCCAGGGAACTGCCCGTTTACCAGAAGAAGCTCTTGCTCTGCGATGCAACGTTAACCAAGGGACGGGCCGAAGGTAAGGTCAGCAGGCTTGAGGTAGCTTACCGAATCCATCAGGAGCTGCCCAGGTCCTCTCTACAGTCCACTCATACTTGCGCACCACACCGGTGTCAGGTACGTTATCCGGGTTTGACTTGCATGTCCTGCTACCCCACGGTGCTTGCTGCTTATCCGAACCCTCCTCGTAATCTCTCCACCGAGGTAAGCCGGATGCAGTTGACCAGGTTGCGGAGGTCTGAGCCGAGGATGAGGGATGTGCGTGTACGGAATGTGAGAGGCCAGAGAGCAGGGCAAACAAACTGATGAGGCGGTTTTTAGCGCTGGCGACTTTATCGGCGTTCAACTTCAGGCTGGATGCGAAACCTACCTTAGCGCTGCTGTTACGGACTTCATTCTGCCTTGCGCAAAGAGTGACAGGCTGTGTGTCTTCAACCAGCACAAACCAATTGCGTAAAAGAAAGTAAGAGGCGATGGTCAGACTCGGTGTTCTCCATTGCCTGAAGGAACACGGACTGCTGACCTTTATGTTATCCCAGGACACGCCGCTGCATGATGCGGGTTGAGTCTGGCCAGTCAGGGAGGGCCAGTCCTCTGGATGCCGTCGGGCTGTTGCGGCTGAGAACAGTTCACCAAACGCCACAATCAAACTTCATGCCAGAATTGGTTTCCCCGTGTGTGCCCCCGATTCCAGGTCTTGGGACGTCTGGGGGAGCTGTCGTGGGCCGTGGCGCTACGCATGCCAAGTGCGGGAGCGAAAGGGAAGGATTTTAGAAAATGGAACAAGGGGCATTTTGGTCAGCTCGGGCAAACCGACTCCGGGGCTCGAATCGCATGTCTTGGTCAAAAAGAAATCCCACAACACGTTGAGGAAAAAAGAAAGCCTAGCTTGTCTTACGTTTGCGTCGTGGTAATGGCTGCACCGTCGTGGAGCTACAGTAAGACTGGTTGAGCTGGCTGGCGCCACAATAACCCCCCCCCTTTGGATGCATGATCCGGAATGGACGAGACGGGATGCACCAAATGAGAGATGCAGAACATATGCGTTCCAGGGACCAGTCGAGACGAGTTACACGCAGTTTCTGTAGCTACCGCAGATACGAGCTTATCGACCGCAGCCCGAAAACGTCCTGCAGGGCTGAGGCCACGGGATAAAGTAATGGTGCGACCTTTGGAGTAGCGTGCATACATGTCTTGGTTGGAGAGTCCATGATGACTCGGAAATCACAGCCCGAAGATACAGAAAGGCTAATGTTATGGCAACGGTGCCAGGGAAAGTCCATCTTACCGCACATGCATCGAGGTCTCACGAGGCGTCACGAGGCGCTTCGACAAGGTGTTGCCTGCTCACTGCTACGTTGCAGACAGGGATATGCCCCAGAAAGATCTACGACCAAGCATCAACACCAAGTTACTGTTGAGGCTGTCATCCCCATGTGTTGTCATTTCGTGAGAACTACTGTCTTGGTCTGCGTATGATTTTGTTGATGTAATTCTGTCCCCGAAATTGAAGAGTCATGTCATTTTGTGGGTGACCTACGCCCGGAAACTCAAGAAACCAATGCTAAACTCCGTTCCCATACGAGAATACATTGAAATAGATGAACGCCAGGACCACATGCGACTGCCCAACGCCATGAATCAAGCAGCTCATAAGCTCAACCCTAGGGATATCAAGATTTTATGTATGCGTAATACGCCAGAAGTCTCTCTGCCCAACTTGCTTAATCTTCGCAAGTGCAACGAGCAGACCTCCAACGAGCATGGTTGTTCCGGCAAACAGCTGGGCGTACAAGAAGTTGCCGTGGCCAAGAGTGACGAGGCTTCCGCCGATGGGTGGGCCGGCCAAGCACGCGAAGCTGACGACGGTGAAGACCATGCCAATTCTCACACCCAGCTTCGACATGTCGGATGTCACCTCGCCCATGGAGGCCGTGAACAGGGTCTGCACGGCGTTGACGGTGAAGGCGTAAGCAATCACCCACACCGTCAGTCCCGTGGTGGAGTGTACCCCAATCCATGCATAGACGTTGAGACTGCTTAGAAGCGTCGATATGACTAGCGTCCTCAGAGGCTTGATGGATCGGTCGGCAAAGTATGGTGGAATGAGGCGTCCCGTGATGCCGACGGCTGACATGATAATCAGAATCGTGAGCGCCCCGCTGTTGCTCAGTCCAAGGTTTTTGCGGCCGAATAGGGGAACCTGATGCAAGTTTAGTATCTGATTCAGTATATGAGTATGACGACCAGGTTCTACTTACATAATAGTAAGCAAAGTATGCTCCCAGAAGCGTGAAGAACATGCCGATAGTGAAGAGCAAATACGGCATCTCCTTGAAGGCCGCAAGCTCCAAGAGCGGACCGGATGACCGTTTGGCCTCTTTCGGGCGCGAAATGAGAAAGATGATGACGCTGTTGAACAGAATCAAGAAGCCGATGGATCGAAGCGTCCAAGGAATCCCGACTGCCGGGATCAGCTGTTGCGGCATGATGGTGAAGATGACGGCGCCGATGGGTGCACCGCATGAGCTGATGCCGAGCGCGAGGCCTCGCTTCTTGGTGAAGTACTGCGAAACCAGCCAGACCAGTGCTGTGAAATGCATGCCGTTGCCAATACCCGTCGCGATTCCCTGAGAAAGAAGGAATTGCCAGTACTTGCTTGACCAAGAGGCCCCAAAGATGCCGCCGATTTGGAAGGTGAATCCAGCGAGCAACGTGGCCCGAAAGTAGCCGGCGTCAATCAGCCTGCCGCTGACGGTGCCCAAGAGGAAGAGCAGAAAGATCTGCATCGAGCCAATCCAGGAAATGTCGGATGCTGTAGAGCCCGGCAGGAGGTCCAAGTAGTAGGACTGGAAGACGCCAAAGGCCGTGATGAAGCCGAAGCCATCCAACACAAGCAAGAAGGCGGACAGGACTTGCATCCATCCGACGAAGCCCCCGTCAGGTCCGTCAGCGATGGCGCCGGCCTTCTCCTCGTCAGCGTGAGTTGATGACCGCTGGGAGTCTCTCTGATCCGGCTCGCATGCTTGAAGTTCGTGGTTGCTCAACATGTTGATGTGTTTGTGGCTGTAGGCAGCGTGGTCTTCGTCGAGAGTCATGTTGTCATGTGCACCTGGGGCCCCGTATTCGACTGCTGGGGGGGCGACGGGTCTCTCCATGTTGATGGACTTGATAGTGATTCAGTTGAATGGCCTACTACGTCTTTGTGGCCTTGTTGGTAGATGCCAGAAATTGGATGCTGGATTCGATGAAGCATCGACAGTGTCAACGGGCGGGCGGGGGCATGTTGTAAACAAAAAGAAATGTTGAATATCTCGATTGTTCCATGGCAAAGTTGACGGTCCGTTTACGGCGAGTAAGTTGTCAAAGTCCATATGCACCGGATATAGATCCCTGGTGCCAGCCATGAGCAGCCTCCATCACAATGCCGGCGAAGCCATGCTAAGCCATCTCAGCCTAGACTTCTCATGCACAAGAGGAAATCCATAATGTTACAAGAACCTCATCGTGGTCGGGGAAATACCCTCGAGCCCGATTAAGCCCCAGCTATAAGCAAAGTACCGAGTTCTAGGCATGCAAGTAAGAAACGCTAGAAAATGTTGTTGTCTTACAAACCGGCTGATCATTCCTGGGCAGCCACTAGTTGCCGACGGCTAAGGCATGACTGAAGGGATGGCCCTTGTACCTTTCGGATGTCCTTGGCATCTGATGATCGCATACGATCTAGCGCAGATTCCATGATTGGGCAGAGTCCTCGGGTGTCACGATTGACAAGGATGGAGAACCTTGCCATGAGGCCTGACAAAAGGGAGCCACAAGTTCTGGCTTGGCTGATACTTTTTCTATGCAAGCCGTAGAATATCTTTATTCCGCGAGTATTCCTTTCCCATACGAAGCGAAACCTCGGTATCAGAGAATGGGCCAGTACTTCCCCATGAGCCATAGCTGCAGCCTCTTCCGCATGTAAACATCCATGGATGCGGTGATCGACTCGACATAGATCGTAACCGCTTCGCCAAGTGCAACATCAACTCAATCGCGCCCCCACTAGACAGACAAAATTCCCCGCCGCTTTCTTTGGCGTGAACTTTGCGACTTCCAAGTACCATAACCCCGGGCCAACTCGATCCAACACCATAGTACGCTCAAATGACAGAATACGAGAGCATGCACCGTACTCTGCAACGTTGTGACGACAGCCTGAGTGTCTTGGTCGCCAGACTGGGTCCATACCATTCGGCCAAGGCAGTTTGGTCAGCGCTGTCGGTGACAGTCGGTCGGTATGCCCGTCTTGACTAACACGAGGTAAGACTGAGCCTCTGTCATGAACGTGGCGCTCCTCTCTAGTCCTATTTTGAGCCTGACTGAACCTTAAGTCAGAATGCAACCACGCTCACACTGCAGGACGTCAGCCACAGCTACTGAAAGAATGTCAAGCTTGGCCCAGACTTTACTCGTTCGACGTGTTCAGTGTTCAGCTCTGCGATTCTGGGGTCTGCCCCGGGCGGGTTAGTCCCGACGCCACAGCTTGCTTCAGTCCCCAGGCCTGAAAGTCTCCGTTTAGAGAACTGCACGCATTCGGCAGAGTAAAGCCATGTGGGTATGGCCTCAGCCTTCCAGAATTCTTATTCTCAGGTATAAGAAGATTATCTCCAGACACTCGACTTCAGAATGATCAAGACAGCAACCACCACGACAAATCCCAGCTCACACACATCTATTAAGAGCAAGGCTGCCACTCTCCTAGTCTTTAATCTGTCAGAATCCCAAGAACACGGCATCCAAGGTTTCCTGTCTTCTTCCCTACGCTCCCCAACTTCACAATGGCTATCAACGCCCCCGCACCTGTCGTCAACCACGATGAGCCCAAGAAGATGGCCGAGGGCGAGAAGCCCAAGCCCAAGCCTTTGCTCCAAGTGCAAGCTCCTTTGAGCTGGCAGAAGAGCGTCTTGGCTACCTTGGACACGGGCTTTTCACCCGTCGACGCCACCAAACTGAAGAGCCCCCTGAGAGCCTTCAACATCAACATGATCTCTGATCTTGAGATTGGCTCGCCAATTGACTCTTCAGAAGTCGAGATCCAGAGCCCCCTCAGAGCCTTCAGCATCAACCTGGCATCAGACGATGCGGCACCGGGCTCTCCCATCGACCCTTCCGACTTGAAGAGCCCCCTCAAGGCCGTTAGCATCACAACGGGCCCAGCGCTGTCCATGGAAGATGCCTCCAAGCAGGGTAAGCAACCATTCAAGAGCCGTTATAATTAGTTTGGAGGCTAACATTCTGGCTGCAGACAACTTTATCGTTGCGGACGAGGAGCAAATCACACTGCAGCGTCCTGCTTCTATCCCCACCCCTCCTGCCGAGGCGTCTAGCGAGACTGAGATTGCCCACAAGATCATGGACATCTTCCAGTCATACGGCAGACACATTCTTCCCGAGGGAGAGACCGAGCACACCTGGATCGGCCGCAAGATGTTCCTTCCCCGCGTGGAGCAGTACATCCGAGACAACGTTCCCATCAAGATGATCATCCCCTCCTTCCCGTGGAAGAGCATCAACCGTGTGGACAAGGTCATTGGCGTTCTGCCCGACCTTGGCGAGGACTTGGCACTTGCGAGGCTGAACGCCCTCTGCGTCGAGATTGGCAGGGTCTACCAAGGCGGTGCCGAGGTTCACATCGCCACAGATGGCCTGGTCTTCAACGGTATGTCTCCAACTGTCAGCTTATGTTTCTTACACGTCGCATCTACTAACACCAACCAGATGTTGTCGGCATCTCAGATGACGAGACTTGGGAGTACGGCTCTACTCTCATGGACATGGCCGCCAAGAAGGGTTACAAGGGCATCAAGCTCCTCCGCGTGATGGACTTCCTCGGCATGACCGATGGCCTCGGCCCAATGACCAAGGAGCAGTACATGGAGCAGGTTGGCGAGGCTCGCAAGCAACTCGAGTCTCAGTTCGGCAACGCCCTCGAGGAGGTCCGCAAGATGATCGACACGGACAACGACACCCTCATGACCTACCGCGGCTTCATCCGCTTCCTCGAGGTCGACCTCCGCAACAGCCCCGTCGCGGCGCACGCCACCTCGGGCCACAAGTACCGCAAGGTCGTCAAGGAGGTCGCCATGAAGATGATGATGCGCGCCGAGTCCTTCACCAAGATCATCCTGGCCACCTGCCCCGACTACGTCCGCCTCTCCATCCACCCTTCCAGCGGCGCCGTCAAGCTCTCCATGCCGCTGCTCGTCGAGAAGCACAACCCCGAGGGCTTCCCCCGTACGCCTTGGCACAGCTGCATCGCCGTCTCCCTCGACGGTGGCTATCGCTCTCTGCACGCCCGCGACGTGAGGGACACGCACGACTTGGTCGTGAGGAACGGCCAGCCTTGGTGCTTCCGCGAAAAGTCCGACCTCTTCGACCTCGGCGAGAACGTCGAGATCGAGCACATCTACCCCTGCGGTATTGAGATCCGACCCAAGGAGGCCGGCTCTGGGCCCGCCAACCTGGGCGAGGCAGCAAAGGAGAAGCTGACCAAGCTCGCTAAGCTGCAGCCTGTCAAGGCCGTTGGTTTCGCCGATGCCTCTGAGTTTTAGACAGACATCGGGACGGAATATGCATTAGGAGCCGGGTCTTTGAAATTGGGATAGGGAGTCATTCACAGATCTAAATTCAGGAAAGCATGGCATAGGTTACGGGGCGTCTTTGGCTTTGAATATATCTTTACTTAATATGGAATTCAAGGAGGTCAGGTGTCCTTCATTCAGAACTTGCAGCAATAAAGATTCCTCCAATTCAGTCTTCGACAAATTGTTGGTGACATCTCTCGCCGGTTCCCTACTAAAATAAACCGATTTGTTGAAATAGGTTCATACGCAACTTCCAACGATGTATTGATGTCCATCTATGTATCTTACTAAAACAGTAGGCCTGGAAGGGGCGCTTTTTCCAAGGCTGATTTCGGTATTCCTTTGGATCCCAAGTCCTGGAGCACGTCACTTACAAATGAGCCTCACGCCGGCTACGTCATGATTGATATTCTAATTGTAAGCATGGCTCACTACGAAGATTTAGATTTCGGTCGGCATCGTCCTCGCAGAACCCCTAGACATAGCCACTCCTCTCAATTGTCCCCAAGCGAACCCGGCTCATGTCCATTTCACCTCGTGTTCAGTAGCAGCCTATTGCTTATAATATTCTTTTTCTGATTTCAACATCTCTAGATACTCTTTTACTTATTTTTCTTGGAGCCTAAAACCAGAAATCTCAGAAATTGTAGTCTTAGATATTCAAGCATTGTGAAAGTCAAGGAGAGGAAAAGCTACATCAACCGATATTCCTTCTGAAAATCTTGTAGTTTAATTAATCTACACTCTTCTATGTGAAAGCAAGGTCTTGGTAGGTGCTTCTTGAGTGTTTTACTTTCTTTTCAAATGAGGGTATTACTTCAAGTTTGCAGAGGTGTAATAACAACAGCTCTTCAATTCATGAAGCTCGACGAAAGGGGATCCGCATCATGAAAACAGAATCCAGCGGAGCCTCGCATCTTATTAAAAACTACTTCGTTACTTCTGTCGGACCATAACGTCACAAAACCAGGCTCTTTCTCCTCGCTGGCCTTCTGTAGACTGTCCGTTTCACTCTTGTTTCTTCTAGCGAATATGTCACCGTCATAACCAACAACAAGTCTCAGGTCTGGAACAGCATTACGTTAGCTGGTCGCTATCGGAAGGTGATCGTATGCGGCATACATAGAATTAAAAGTACACCCGTGCAGTCGCGCCAATCGAGCGAGGGTGTACTTCCAATGCCATGCATGCCGCATACGATCACCTTTCGATAGCGACCAGCTACCTCACTCAAATCATCGATGGTGATTAAATCCCCGTGTCAGCAACGTACCACTGAGGTTCTGTCTCGAAGTCGAGTCCTCGGACTTACGGTCTAAAGTCCATGACCCCGCTGGGCCCGACTCTTAGACTTTGACTGGCCAAGCTAGAAGCAAAAGGCTTGCCAATAACGTTGTCAAGGCGGGGCCACCTCGCGACTTACGGCGAATTCACGGAGTTTAGAAAGATCAGAGGTCATGGTATGCATGTTGCAGGAGCTCACTCCGGATTTGAGCGCCCGTAAGTCACATCAGGCCTTCATCTATAAAGACCCCTTCAACTTGATGGCGAAACCGTCAAATATCGCCACATTCAAACCCCCAGTTAATTCACGATGGCGCCCAAGTACCTCAACAAGCTCGAGGACAAGTCCGTCCTCGTTGTCGGCGGCACGTCCGGCATCGGCTTCGCCGTCGCGGAAGCCAGCATCGAATACGGCGCCCGCGTAGTCGTGGCCAGTCGGACCCAAGACAAAATCGACAAGACGATCGCGAGACTCAGAGAATCATACCCCGAAGCCGCAGACCGGATCCGTGGTCACACGGTGGACCTCAACAGCGAAGACTGCGAAACCGGCATCACGGCGCTTTTCGAATTCGTCACCGGGGGCGGCAGAGACCCGGTGGACCACGTGGTCGAGACTGCCGGCGAGTTCTTCAACGGGACGCTGCTCCTGCAGGAGGCCACGCCGTACAAGATGCACGACTTCAGCAGGACTCGCCTCATCGGCGTCGCCATTTTGGCCAAGGTGGCGGAGAAGTACCTCAGACGCGAGTTCACGTCCTCTTTTACTCTGACCGGCGGCGTTTTGGCGTACAAACCCGTCCCTGGTTACTCGGTGCGCGCGACGGTGTCGGGTGCCAAGGACGCGTTGATGAAAGGTCTCGCGGTCGACATGAAGCCCGTGAGAGTGAACCTCGTCGCTCCCGGGGCGGTACAGACTGAGCTGCTGGACTATGTGATGGGCGAGCACGACGCGGCGGCCCAGATAGTCCGTGACGTCTCACTCCTGGACAGGATTGGAGACCCGGAAGACTTGGCAGAGACTTACTTGTCTTTCATGAAGAACCACTTCATTACCGGCACAGCGACGCTGGTTGATGGAGGAATGGCGTTGAAGTAAAATGTCCAGCTGAGGACCTGAACCCGGCGAGTTGAAGCACGACGATATCAGACATAAATGAATAATACCACGGTGTCGGTCTGCAGAGTGGAGGATCAAGTTCTCAATAACACAATTGCTGGTACCGAGCCGAGGGTTGGCTCCTATCCGGAGCGTTTCGTGAATTCAAAGGGGAGAAACGCAGGCCGGTAGAAAAGACCTTTGACCAAATCTTGAATAAATAATGGGAGATTATGTAAGCCATCCACATCCTGTCATGGTTCCAATTTTCCCCATGTCTCCCAATTCTTCATCTTAATCCGTCAGATTGACGTTGACAAATCTCGAAGCCTTTGTCTGTCTCGAACTGCCTGGGCCCCAACGTTCTGTTTATTGATCCTTCCGACACACGTCAATGGAGACTTTCAGGGCAAAACGATTCCACAGCATAGGCCTTGCCGTCTTTGCCGGGTTGTCTCGCCCTTGAAAGGGCGCGTTCCTCCGTCTACGCAAAACACAGAATGAGCATCGCGGTAGGCGAGTCCTTCCTCCGTTGCTAGGTTCGCATCCGCCAAAGTTGTCTTACACGAAGAGGAGCGCCATCAGCGTTGGAAATCCCGAATGCTCGGTTCCCTTACATGAGCACGCTCTTCGCCGATTCCCGATCCGGACCTCAGGACACGTCGTCGGTTCACGACTGCGGCGTCGGAAGAGCTGCAAACCGAGAGAGCGCGTTGTCTTCATCTGGCAAACTGTGAACAATAATCGGCCGGAACCGCTCCTAGTTCACGTGGACGGCAAGCCGCCGTCGCCCAGCCCTCGCGCCACGAAGACGAGCCAGACCGCATTCGGGCCAGAACGCCGCGGACGCTATGGCCAGTCGAACGAACTCCAGAAAGTACTCGATCATACAAACTGGGACAAGAGGGGGCTATAGACGCCGGTGAGGCTGGGGTATGTGGTGTTGTTAGAATGACATGATGCGTTGGGAATCGCGTGGCAGTTCAGCCCACGACGGCGCACTGGCCTCGACGGCTCGGTATTATTCATTTCCATTGTTTTGCGAGGCATCTTTATACAGGATCAACTGCAACACCGTACGATGTCGGGATCCTTTGCCGCGAAGGATTCCGCTGAGTGGACAGTCCAGCACTACGGCGATCGAGGAGATGACAGATGATGGCAGACGTGCTATCGAAACCTGGTCTCCTGATAGATTGGCAAATTGACGCCGGACAGTCTCCCCTCATATCTTGGTGTTTTGTGTCCTTCGATCAGGTTGACTGGGTCCTTCATCTGGGATCCATGTCATTCTAGTCGCACCGCCATCCCCTCAACTCTCGCGCAATCACATGTACAGCACCGAAGTGCCGTAATGACAAAATTACATCGCGATGTCCACTTGGGAAACCCCAGATTCCGATAATGACCGGATCTCGCACCCAAATACCGGCAACGCTTATGCTTGGAACCGTCACATAATGTCCTGAGCGTGCTTGTTCGTCGCGCTTTGGCGCTGCAGAAACCACTTCAAAGGGCCCATGGCTTTATGCCAGAGGAATGATCCCAGTTTTTGGCCATCAGAGCATTTCCAAGGGACGTGCTCTGACTCGGTCGCATGCTACCACTCTCTTGGGCCGAGTCTGGATACCTTAGTGTTTGTGGAATCCAACGGCGTTGCAGTGCACAGCGCGTTGGCTCGACAAACTCGCGTTTTGGCTTGGGCTAATTATCCCATAGCCATGTGACGGTGGAAATTCAGTACTAGCTTTCTTGTAATTCGGCCGGAACATATTCTTGGGTGATTATTTCGAGGACGACACTCCGAATTACAGCCGACTGCCGTATATGCCAATCATAACAACAGCCCTTAGCAACTCGAATTGAATTTGATATTTTTCAGAACCGCGCAGCGTCAGCTTGGCACAGCTTGCTTCTTCCGGCGCGTAAAGCACTGCCTAGATCTGCTAAGCGGCGCTGATCCATCATGTCTCACTGGCCTTGCTTCTCGTGCCGTCAAGCCCCCCCCCCCCAGAGCCACACATTATTGAGGAGGGGTGAAAGAAAAAGGATCGGGAATAAGTGAAATAAAGAGACACGTCTTCCGGATGCGAGTGAAGACGGGAGGAGCAGTCATTACAGTCCCCACTTGGCTCGAAATCGTAGATCTTGACGGAGCAACAACTAGGGAGACCCCGGACTGTCTTGGCCCCCGGCCGGACCGACGCCGCGGGTGTCCGAGCCTTGAGGGTTGCAGTCTGCAGGGGAGGCCGGCGCGCACACGAACGCACGTCAAGATGTGTCTGTCACTGCGCTATATACGTTGCTGCGGTGTACCTTCGTTCGTCCCATTAATGCTTCCTTGCTTCTATCCCCGACATTCCAGGAATGGAAGGACAGTCGTTAGGCAATGTCCCCGAGGCCACTAAGCCATTATTGGGGGTGTTGCAGTATGTTTCCAAGATGAGGCCAAGGAATCCCCCCCGAGCACGTCCCTTTGTGAGTTGTGATGGGAAACAAAAGTCAGCCCGAGGGCGCCTTCGTTTCTCGTGTACACACGTGTATTTGCATTCCTGCACTCTGCACGCTCTGATCGAAAGGTCTCGAGAATGCTGCAGACGAACGAATGGAATCGTGAAAAGAAGCAACAGAAGAAATGGGGCTCGAAAAAGCAATTTGCCCGAGAAGCAATTTTCAAACCTCTGCTGTACGGATGACATGCGTCCTTTTTTATTTGTTTTGTCTGCCCAGGGGGTGGATGTCTTCACATCCATATGGTCGGCTGATCGTCTCGTGGGCCACTTCTCATCTGGGCTCCCTTCACTGGCGAAGGTTGGGGAACAACTCAAAGCCGATTCTCGACTCTGCTCTGATCCAGCTAGAAGGGGATTAGAGCGGGAGATGAGAGCCTTTTGTCCCACCCCTTCGTTTCCCAAAACTGCCAAAATGCCAGTGCAGACCGTATCTAGTGAAAGAAGCTCGCCAGCAGGCAAAGGCACTAGAAGAAAAACTAGTTTATCCAAGCCCGCTTCCGGAACGGCAATCCCACGTGTGCAGGGGGCCCGATGTTGACGGCTAACAAACAAGAGGTCGAACCAACCTGCAGGGTGTGGCGCGTACCCCCCCTTCTGGATCTACTCTAACCCCCCAGTCGGGTTCATCTGTGGGTGAGACCATCTGAGGCAGATCATTTATTATACCTTTCCCTCCCCCCCTTCTCTCTCTATACATATCCGCTCTTGTGAGGTGTCCTGTCTGACATCCGTCAACTCTCCTGGGTTGAGACCCCGCGCCAAGATTCGACCGCAACCGCAGACGACGTCTCACTCTGGCAGTTGGGCCATTTGTGTCGTGAAGAGGGAAGAAGAGGTGGACGCGAGCTCGAGCATGCGAACGGCGACGGACGCCGTCATCTCTCGTGCCAAATGGCCGACTCCATTCTTGATTTGCTCGGCAAGGCCGACAACCTGAACGACCCCAAACCGATTCTGAACGAGCGACCAGCGGTGCTTGGTATGGTGATATCATTCCTCCTGGTCGCCTGGATTTGCGGCATCTTTCGACTCTACGTCCGGTACTTCGTAGCCCGGTGCCCGGGATGGGACGACTTTTTCGTTATTCTGGTCATGGTGAGCCTCTCGACGTTGCATGATAGAGGGGGCAAAAGGCCGGGTGTCTAACAAGCATGCAGCTTTCCAGCGCGCTATTGTCAATAGCCACGTGCGTAGCAACGAACTACGGCCTCGGTCAGCACTTCCTATCACTAGGTCTAGCTGGCATGGAAGCCTTTGTGAGGGTAAGGAAACCATCCCACTAACAATATATTGCCGTCGCTGACCTGTGACATCGCAGAGCTTCTACGTCTGCAACGGAGCATACCCAATGGCAACGGCGTTGATCAAGCTGGCGTTGCTCTTCCAGTACCTCCGCGTGTTCGACAAAGGCAGCAAATCTCGATTCATCACGCTTGTCGTCATCTACATCACTGCCCTCTGGGGTCTCGCATATACCCTGTTAGCCTTCGTTCCGTGCTTTCCCATATCGGCTTTCTGGACTCTGACGATGGTGACCGACAACCGATGGGGCTTTGGCTCCCACGACCCGATCGTGTTCGCACGCACCTTTGAGAGTCACGTCGGCATGAACGTCGCCCTGGATCTGATTGTCTTCGTGATACCCATCAACCTGTTCTTGGAACGGGGGCTGAGAGGAAAGTCACGTCTGTGTTTGCTTGGTCTATTCACCATGGGTGTTCTGTAAGTCAAATGTCAAACAGGTTCTCAACCACGGTGCTAATCTCGTTTCCAAGTGTAAATATTCTTGGAATCTTCCGTCTCATTGGCATTAGCCACTCGAGAGCCGGAACATACCCGACATTGGATCCGTCATGGTACGGCTGCGTACCGATCGTCCTTGCCGCCGTCGAGGTCAACCTGGCTACCATCTGCGCTTCGCTCCCCGTCTTTTGGCCAGCTCTTCAGATGAACCTGGGCAGGATCTTCATCACAAAGGAGATCGAAATCACCTCAGAGATTAGGAGGTTCAGCGGTGACGAGGAGGCCCCCGCAGAAATGCAAAACATCACACCGAAAAGGCCCTCCCGTCTGGGCTCAGACGCGAATCGGCGATGGTCTGAGTTGTACAACGAGACTCCTCTCTCACGAGCAACAAGGGTGGAGACGAGTCCAGCAAAGTCGTCGGAGAAGATGTTTGTGTCGGAACGTTTCAGAAGGATCGCTGATGACCACCAGTCGCAGGATCGTCTTGTTTAGCCACTTTTCTTTTTAAAGCTATTGATACCACCATTGAATTAGAGAGCCTACTTTTTCACGAAACCCAGGATCATGATCCCGCTTCCTTTCCAACTGTGAAATTTTGCCCCCCCGCTCACAAGAATTGAGCAAGACACTGTTCCCCCACCCAGATGATGCCCGTAAAGCTACGATTTGTCTCAGTCTCTCTAGTTCTTCTTGTCTTGGCGGTGATCAGCAGCAGTCTTTGTCGTGTTCGGAGCCTTATTTAGGTTGCTCCCGTCTTCGGCGAAATGAGTCGCATCCTTTGGTGATAGTGCCCGTTCTTGACTGGATCGCGGAACCTTATCCGGACATGTTCACATGGCGGCTGACTCTGATCTTTGTCCCGAAAGTGATCTGTGGTCTCATTAGATGTTGGTCCCGGATCTTTTCCTCCAATCCAGTCCAACCCGGCCGATCGTAGTCGTCCCTTTCTCCTTCACACTCAGACAGGTGATGTTTTGTGCGGCTGACAATTAAGGTTATTGGTAGTCGTAGCAGAAGGGGCCACCCTTGATGCTCATCACTTCGCTAACAAGCATGTCCCTGCTAAACTGGGGAAAGCTTAGTGGAAACTGCAGGGTGATGTTCTCGTAGGGAACGTCCCCGAAGAAGTTGAACGGGTAGGCGAACATGGTGTCTGGGCCACCGATGGCAGTTCTGCGCGCGGGCCAGTCTACGCACGAGGTGGTGTCAGTCAGCAGAGAGTCCGAGCATGTGATGAATGGCATTGAACACAGCATTGAACACATTGTGACTCTACGAGAGAATGGAGGCCGAGATGTTTGATGGAAGGACTTTGGGGAGGAGAACAAGATAAAGGTAGAAGCTCACCTTTGCGTTGCCAATCATTCCATATCTTGTCCAAAGCCCCGTGGACGAAGTAGAATAACGGGTCACCCGGAGAAGAGTACATGTCGGCATTCTGTCAAAGTAAGCATCCGGTCATGGCACGGTTCAATAGGAAGCCCTGGGATGATCTTACCTCTCCAACCTGACCACCAATGCCCAAGTGCATACCCGCGTGGAGAGTTATACCACTGACCTCGAAACTGTAGCCTTGAACATGATGGTTAAACTCATCGTACGTTTCTGCGGACAGGGTACGCTCGATGACCTCGTCGGCCAAAGCACCTGCGACCAGAGTCGGACTAAAATCACGACGGAGGCAGTGGGGTTGGTACTCGACCGAAGCACCTAAGGTACGGGCTGTCAGTAAGGAAGCGAACCGTGAGTTCTGACATACCAAGCCCCATGGGGACGGTCAGGTTCGCAAACGGGCCCTCCTGGACGCATCCTGAAAACACGTCAGTCCCTTTGCGTCGTGACTCGCGTCAAGTGTGTCACGAACCTCCACCAGTTCTATTCGGGATCTCGGTGGGTGTCTTGGTTGGGAATTCGTCTGCATCGCTGAGGTCCTCCACGTACGGACCGTTACCTCCGAAACCGTACACGTTGTCGAAGATGGGCGAATTGACGAAACCTTGAGCGGTGTTGTCTAGGCTGATATCCCAGTATGGCAAGCCGCCTTGGTAGGAGCACTTGTTTCTCAATTCGGACTCGAAGAGGTAAAGCAACCACCTATGCCAACTGCGTCTTGTCAGTTGTAAGTTTTGGGTAACTGAGCGGAGGTTTTGACAGACGGGAGGAAAGGGCCCTATGCGAACTGTTAGAAGAGTTGCTGCCTGTGTGGAAATCGAGTTTAACTTGCGTTGAAGTGGACCTTTTCTGTCACGTAAATGTGCAGGCCCTGAAAGTCGTCGTAGCGTGACTTTGCACCAGGCCACAGCTCGTTGTTCTCAGATGGGAGGGACATGAGGCATTTGACGGCACCAATGTAGTCCAGCCTCTGCTCCAAGGACAGCTTCCGCCACTCATATCTGATCAATGGCTTGGTGCAGCAGCCTGGCTGGGAGGAGTTGGTAGGGGCCGCAGCAGAGCTTCGAAGGTTTGCCAAGGCAAGAGCCACAGAAAACAAAGAGGCAAAGAACTTCATGGCGAACGGCGTTTGATGACCTAGCTTGATAGCGGGCTCGCAGTTCCCAGGAAAAAGTTGATAATTGGTCTACCAATGTCCAGGAATCAGACGCACGAAATATCGATTCTAGAGCGAAGCTGCCTGGATATATACAAATCCTATCTTGGGCCAGCTTCCACGTTCACGGCGGAAGCGAAGTCCGCATTTCTGCATCTTTTGCAAGCAGTCTAGCAGCGGACGTTTTACTCAGTTGAGCACCCTGCAGGCTAAAAGGTGCACGTTGGTTGCATTGCAGGTTGACCGACATGGTCGAGGCAAACAGTCCTCTTCGTGTTGGTCAATAATGGAGTGACCTTCGATCGGACGATGAGTGGAGGCTCCTAAAGACCCGCTCTATGTGCTTGTCGTTCGCTGAGTCCCCCCCCCCCCCTGCCTCTTAAATTGCTGTTTTCTAAGATCCTTGTGCGCGCTGTCTGCTCTCGGGCAGCGAATTGAGCCGATAAACGGTGATATGGAATCGAACGTCAACTCAAGCGCCGACTCAGAGATCCGAACAAACATCTGTGTAGACTCATTTGGTCAGTTTCATTCGCGTCAATGAGAGTCTCAAACACTTTTGAAGTATCAGCAACCTTTCTCGATCAATCGACAGAACATTCGTCCTCTATCGATAGTCACTCACACATCTCACCAGATGCGTGTGGAAGATGGGCTTCATGCTCTAGCGTGCGGCGTTGAAAAAAAGGTAGGAACCCTGTCCCTAGGACTTCGCGGCTCGCAGCTCAGGGGTCGTTCACAAGTCGGTCGACCTGGCTTTGCGGGGGCTTGTGGAACCCTCATCTTGATGAACAAGGGAGATCGAGCACACGTTGGTACCAAGACGGGCGTGGCACAGATACTCCTGGAGCGCAACTGAGTGATTGATCGCAAAGAAATACAGATACGGTCGGATCGATCTCGGCCGTAGAGAACCTCGATCGTGCTGGTTGAAAGCCCCGTGACGAATGGCTCAAGCCGGCGACGAAAAGAACAACCGGTTTTGGGCGCGACGGTCTGTCAGCATCATTTACGTCGTCCAGAATGTGTTACTTCTTTCGAAATCCTCATTGAGTAGCTCATCGCGAGAACGACGGCGTGGTTAATGATCTCAGGCGAATAGAATGCTTTATTTGGCTAGATTATTGATACCATGTCGCTGAAGGCAGAGACCAGGGCACTCCGTTGGACCGACCTGGTATTCGAGGAGGATTTCGGGGAAGAGATAGCGTGCATAACCGAGCTCCTGGAATATAGCAACATTTCCGAGGCATCTTCACTTTCTAACAGCGAGTACCAATTCAGGAGGGGCTTTACATAATATTACGTCGTAGAGCAAATGAGAGACGGGCGAGGCGTCACGACAGTAGCAGGGGTCAGGAACCGGAACGACTTCCGAACTCTCACTTCCGTTTTGCTTAAATATGTCTTATCTCAAGGCGTGATCCGCAGGCGGGGTTGCTTCCAAGACACCCTTGTAAATACCAAATGCCAAGAAGTGAACCAACAAGCTCATACATCCAAGATTGAGCACTAACTCCGGGCGCGTGGGTGGATGCATCGGTTGCAACCTAGACAGCCCGCTTCATCGACGTCGATTAGTTGGGTTCCGGGAGCCGTACTCTACCACCGAAGCTGCGAGAAAACATCACAACTGTGAAAAGTCGTTTCATAATTAATATGGACAAATTAAACGTTGATCAGCCTGTGGCTTGCCCACGGGGCGAGGCCGCAACGTATGGAAGTACGCAGCTCAAGTTCTGTATAGGTGCATGACATTGCCTCGCTACCGGGTTGCGGTTGAATGTCAAGGATTTGGACTGAAAATTTGTTGCCAGGCTGCAGAATCCTTGATAGCGGCGAGAACAACGTCCCTGTCCATTGATTTCGCCTTCCACATTCTGGCGTGATCCTGGCCAGGGGTTTCACCGGCCACCAACGACCAACTGGTTGGATCGACTTTTGAAGAACAGGACTTTTTTTTCTTTCTTTTTTTTCCTACGACTTTTGCCCTGTAGTTCCGCCGAATACTGCGCCGTTCGGAGATTCTTCCAATTTCGGTGGAGTGGGATGCAACGCAATCCTCATAGATGTCTTGGAGCAGAGAAGAAGAGAGCAGAGAAAAGGAGAGCAGCGAGGAGGGTTGAATGAAGCTCTTTCCATGGTCAAAATTTGGCCTGCAGCATGCTTTATCATGCGTCGAGTTACCTAGCCCATGCCCGTAACAATTCCTTTCTATTATTGTCCGCTCTCTTCACTTCTTTTCAGTTTATTGGAATTCTCGATATCGACTGCGGAATCTTCTTCGGCACAATGGCAGAAGACATGGCTGGAGCCGTTCACTTTACCCAATCGCCGGGCTATGCAGGCAACAAGACACTACATCTAAACATTGCACTAATTGTTTGCACCACAATCATTGTAGGCACCAGATTCTACGTACGAGGCTTCATGTCGAAAGCTTTGGGCTGGGATGACGTTATTGCCTTCCTCACATTCGTAAGTTAACCAGAGCATGCTGGTCTCTTGCGTAGTTCGATCATGACCTAAGTTCTGGTGTTGCTAGGGACTTACAGTCACACTGTCCGCCATGGATATTCGATGTGTGTTTCTTGGGCCCCATTCGGCGTCGAATGGGAGGTGTTAACTGAGGCGTAGTGGTACAATACGGCAGCGGCGCGCACGCCAAGTTCGTCCCGGAAGAATCTTTGGCGGTTTGGTTTGAAGTGAGTCTAAGAAAACCCCATTTGACCTTCTAAGCTAACCCGTTATTAGTCCATTGTGACGCAAACCTTGATCTACTTCGTCGGGACGGGACTGATGAGGCTATCTATCGTGGCCTTCCTTCCTCGTCTAAGCCAGGACAGTACGCAATCTCGTCCATCTACCATCACCTGCCGTACTGATACTTGCAAATTGGGCAGGAATCTATCTCATGCTCGTCTACTTCACTGGATTCTTCATCGTTGCACAGACGCTGGGATGTTTCATCTACCGATTGACTGAATGCAGCCCGGTTGCGTAAGTCAAAGGATATATTAAGCGTTCGAATATCAGCTAATGGTCCGCTCAATTCCAGAGACATCTGGAAACCGCCTTTCATCCCCAGTCTTAACTGCGTCCCGCCCGAATCCGAAAATAACATGATGATTGCTCATCAAATCATTGGTCTCGTTCTTGATGTTGCTCTCATGGCACTGCCAATATGGGTTGTCTACACAAAGATGTTCTTCGCTGAGAGAGCATTTCAAGTCATATTGGTCTTCAGCGTGGGAATCTTCGTGATTGTTACCGGCTGTATCCGTCTTTACATGCTGAAAACGCTACTTTTCCTGGCCGACCCGTGAGTAACCTATCCGATCATCATCTCCGGAGAGAAGAAAAAGTAGCTCGGGTCACTGATAACCAAGAGCCAGGACATTCAACATGTCAACAATCGGCGTTTGGACCGATCTCGAAGGGCACGTCGGTCTCTGGGTTGCCTCCTTCCCTGCTCTCCAACCGCTTGTACGCATCGTCTCGTTCAAGCTTGGGTTTCGGAGCAAACTGCAGAGCTACGTTAAAGACGGACGATCCAACACCGGTGGTGGCATGCGCTCCAAATCAGGAACGTGGTCGGGAGTGACTCGGAGCCAAGGTTACATGCGCAATGGAAGCGGGATAGACGACACCGACAGTCACAGTGAACGGGCCTTTGCATCGAATGGCGTCAAGGAAGTGGAGATGGAATCTCTGGACAACAACAAGAAAAATAGGATTCGCAAGCAAGTTGATGTTGAGGTCCGGGTGGATGAAGCCCGGAACATGGACCGCGCTGCGAGCCCCATATACGCTTCGGACAACCGCTCCAAGACTTGGCTTGCTATTTGAAGAACACCTTTTAAGAAGAGACCTCCGAGCAGGTATATGTGCCAGAATCTAGAAATAAAGGCAATGCGAGTCTCTCCGCATGTGTTAAATTCCAACTTTTATTTTGGAAAGGTCGCGGCGATTTTTTGACTCTAAATACCATTTGCTTATTATTCTTTGCACTCTCATTGTCCACAAACCTGAATCAACTGACACTAGGTCAGACGGCACACTCATGCGCCGTCGGACTTCAATGGGGTCTTAATGCGATGTAAGCCCAAATGTCTCACCTGCGTGACTGAAATACGAGGGAACTTTTTCGTTTCCTGCAGGCAAGCATCAGCATAGCCACGCGGAGAACGCCAATCTTCAATGGCTCGATTCACGGAGATCGGTCGGGGGCAATGAGATCACCAAAGCATAGAATGAAGACATGAATAGTGTTTTGAAAAAAAGATGATGTTCTGTGTCTTGCTTCAAAAGTGACCATCAAGAATATTTTGACGAAGCTTCTAGTGATAATCAAGCTTGAGAATCATGTCTATGAGTTTCAGCGGAGAGTCTGGTATCCCTCAGCACTAGCATTGCCAAGCTGCAAAGATCAGCCGCAGTTTACATAATGCCTTCTTGTTGATTCCTCTGAACGTTATCCGGGCGTAATAACATGCATGTAAGATCGCCTGAAGGATCCGAGCCAGAGAGCGGCCCGTCTGGTGCCTCTTGGCTGCCGCTGAGATGCAACGGCCCGACAGAGAGACGACATTTAGGTGTGGTCGCGGGTTTCTTGCAAGCTTATTGAACGACAACGCCCCCAGTATCTGACTCGCGGTTGGCAGAGGCTAGTTAAGGCGAATCCATCTGTGCAGCGTAGTAACAAGTGACCTAGCATAACCACATCCAGCAACGCTGCATTGCGAAGACATTTGGTTCCGATTGATTAGTATAAGAAGCAAGATTTCCCAACAGTTGAATTCATGTCTATTTGTTCTTAAATTATACACACAAATACACACACGGATTTGTAAATATTCTTATCCTGATAATCCTTTATCATCCCTTTTAAGATCTTCAATATGATTATGCAGACGCTCATCAAGGCCACCATTCTGGCTGCCGCTGCCCTGGCAGCAAACGCCCCCGGAATAAGAGCCGACACCCCCGAGACCTTCCGGCTCTGGGCCAACATGACCTACCCCGACCTCTCGCCAGACTTTGGCCCCGACGTTCAGGGCCTGGAGCTCAGCTACGTCTCCAACGAGGAATGCGCGGCCGACGTGATTCTCGTTCCCGCGGGCCAGGGATCCTTCTTCCGCACCGACGGCGACATCACCGGTGTTGACCACTTTGGCGGCGACGACTCTTCCCCCTCTGCTGGCATGGTTGCCAGGCCGGGCGGCACTTCGACGGTACCGGGCGGCTTTCCGATAGAGTTGCAGTGCTCCAACGGCACGTCCGGTATCTTCCTCGACGACAAGGGCTTGGACTACCCGGAGGAGATTCGGCCGAACGGCGGATGGATGGCGTGCAGGAGAGCGGACCGGGACCACGTGTTTTTGAGCATGTTCAGCTGGGGCCAGAGACCGCTCTCTGGCTGCTCTGTCGTTCAGCTCCTCCCCATCTACTAGAGAACCGGGGTTGGGTGTTTTCCGGACTTCCAGAGGCACTTAATGTTGAAAGCGAAGAGGTAGACAAAACGTAGAGATTAGCAACGAGACCAAAGTTGCACAAATAAAACTGGGAAATAGTCGGGTTTGGTGATAATTCTATTTCCACCACAATGTGGATCTCAACAATCGATTGACTCAATCGTCAGCGTCATCATCCTTATTTCCCCCTCCCGTCTGTCCGCCGTTCTCCTTCTCATCATCGTTCTCTGACCATCTCTGAACGCATTCGGCGTCGCAGCAACCGCCGTGAACTGCGGCGACTTGGCACTCCCTAATCGAGCAGCAAACGGCCCAAAATCCCCGTTCGTGAAACCCGAGATTCGCTCCGGGGTTTCCCGGATCCCTGACTGCCTACTCCGACAACGCCCAGCCCATGACCGCGTTCGCATTCGTAGCTTCCGGTCCCAATCCCAGCGTCGCGTCGAGAGAGTTCTCGCAGAGGAAGGTATACGTAAGAGACGTGGCGTTGACGGAGACGCCCTCGGTGATGGGCCGGATGGCGAAGTTGCGCTTTACTTCGGGCGGGCTGTCCTCGTCCGTCGCCTGTCTAAATGTAGCCATCACGCCACCGGCGCCGTCGGGCCACACTGCCAGGATGAAGTTGCCCTCCATTCCGCCGATAACGCCCATGGCACCCCATCCAGCCCCGTTGATCAGAGGAAAAGATAGTTGGCCGATGAACGACCCAGCTGCGCCGGCGGCGGCAGTGGCCTGGTCGGGTAGTGTCATACCGAAAGCAAACGAAGTCCTGGCACCGAAGAAGCGCTCCATGTTCAAACCCGTGGCCTTCTCCACAAACGGAGCGCTTTGCTGGGCGGGAGTTGACGTGGCGTCATCGTCTGCGAAGGCTATGGTAATGGCGGAGAAGAGAAAAAGGCCAAATAGTCAGACTCTGGAGATTATGAGTCGGGAGTAGGGTCGGAGGCTTAGGGAGGCCATGGTGCAGGTGAGACAAACAGCCCTGTTTTTAATTGAGTGATTACAACAGTAAACTCGGCGGCCCGCGCTCGAACGAAGCGTATCCAAAAGATGCGAGATGGAAAGCGCTGAAGGGCTGAAGGCTCTAGACGAAACAGGAACCGGCGAGATATCCATCGCCTTCTTATCAAACTGGTTTTCCTTCTCAGGCTTATCTACCCCTCATCTCGACTTCAATCCGAGAGAGCCATCACATAGTGACAGCTTCATCTCAATTCCGACCCAGAGGAGGACTTGGTGAGGCCATGGTTTAGCCAAGATTAGCAGACTAATAATTAGTACCTGGGATTTTTGAAAGGAAGTTTGGGGATGAGTCGGGAGTAAAGTCGGGTAGTGAATATGTCACACGTATGGGCGCAGGGCAAGTGGGAGGAAGTCGTCTATTGCAGCAGAAAAGGAGTGGCTATGGGTGAGGGTCTATATATAGAGCCTTATATAGTGGGTGCAGCACTCAGAGAATAGCACTAGTAGCGCTAAGAGCTCTAGAGGAGGTCTGGGCTATATAATATACCTCCCTAGAAGCAGCAGAGCGGTTTTATAAAGGCAGTTCTAAATAAAAAGAAAGCTATTTATAATAGGGAGAGAAGAATATAGAGCCCCCTCTAGTTATCACTAAAAAGGGGGTACTAGCCTATATGTATAGTTTATAATACTATATAGGTACTAGAAGTAATATACTATTCTATAGGTATAGTTTATAACACTATAATATTAGAAGCTACCACTTAGCAGTCTATAGTATTATTACTAAAAGTATTAGATACTAACTATTAGGTATAGTCTATAGTATAAGTACTAGAAGCTACTACTTAGCAGTCTATAGTATTATTACTAAAAGTATTAAAAGGAAAAATAATAAAAGAATAAGTATAGTAAGGTGGGTTTAAAGAGGCTTTTTAGTACTCTATATTTATTAATAGCTTCTATTAGTTATAGTACTAACTAGTAGCCTAGATATTAGTAGTAAGAATATACTACTTATCTATTTATATATACTCTTTAATATCCTTAATATCCTTAGAGTTAATATAGTTATTCCCCTTACTAATAAGCGCTTTTTAGAGCTAGTAGCACTTAAGTAGGAGCTAGTTATAGTAGAAGCTATAGAGGCACTTCTACTTTAAGTATCTAGGTAGGTACTAGGAGGACTAGGGGCTTTTATTAGTAGGGCTCTAGCTCTTAGCAGAGTATATAAAAAAGGGTTTAGTATTATTAAAGCAGTTTATAAGTAAGGCATAAATACTATAATTTTTAAGGTAGTTACTAATAGAGTAGTTATAGTTATAGAGAATAGCTATAAATACTCTCCTATACTTAGTAAGTAGCTAAATAGATATTCTAGCCTGCTTAGTAGCTAATAGTATAAGTTATATATAGTTTGCCTAGTCTAGGAAGTAATATATAGCAGTATTAAGGAATAGCTTAATACTAAAAGTGCTAATAACCTCTAGAGTATTATATACCTTAATAGTCTATAATATAGTATATTACTTATTATACTAATATATAGGCTATATAATATATATATAGAGTATCTAAAGGTACTCCTCTTATATAGTAGCCTCTATAAAACTAGTAATAGAGCAAAGATAGTAGTAAAGGGTTTTTATAAGCTCCTAAATAGATATCTTAGTATTCTTATTATATATAATCTTAAGCTATATAGCAATAAGTATATTAAAGTTAATTAAAGTAATAATAAAGTTATATATATAGTAGTAACTAGTACTAGCCTCCTTCTACTTAGTAGTAATAAGTTTCTAGTTATAGTAGTATATAGTATACTCTTTCTAAATATTCTCTAGAAATATTAAAAGTAGTAGAGTAGGTTTAGGTAACTTCTTAGTTAATATATATATATTATAGTAAGCAGTTTAGTATATATATTATATCTAATACTTAGCTTTTTAATAGGCTTATAAAGCAGCTTATTAATACTTTATAGTACTTTTAAGTATAGAAGGTTAGATCTACTCTAGTAATAGTATATTAGATATATTAAGAGATAGATTAATATATTTCTATATATAGCACTAAATAACTTAGTAGTAAAGAGTAAGCTTCTAGTAAAGCTAGTTATATAGATAAGTAAGCTTCTAAGTAATAATAAAAGAGGTAGAGATTATTATAAATATATAGATCTTTAAAGTATAATATATATAGATATAAAAAGAGTATATAAGATTAACTCTTCTATATCTATAGGTAATAGTTAGGAGTAAACTAGATAGTTAGCAGAGCTAGACTTATAACTATTATATATATAGATATAGAGTAAGTAGGGGGAAGTTATTTATTATAGTAGAAAAGAAGTAGCTATAGGTAAGGATCTATATATAGAGCCTTATATAGTAGGTGCAGCGCTCAGAGGACAGCGCTAGTAGCGCTGAGAGCTCCGGAGGAGGTCTGGGCTACGCAATAGAATAAAAGGCTAAAAATAATAGCAAAAGTGTTTCAAATAAAGGTCTCGACGTTTAGGGCTGTCCAATAAGACCGGGTCTCGTATCTCAATCGCTTCCCTTAGTGAGTTGCTGCCAGGAGTTTGGAGGAACAGGGGTTCTTGGCCCAAGATTCGGACCCAATAGCTGGCCGTCGGCTGGACTTTCCCCTCGCTGAAGCTGGGCTACCCCCGTTCGTCTGATCAGCCCAGGGATGAGAAGACGACATTGTCGTCACGACAACCCTCAAGCGTTTTTGGATAGTTGATCGTGTTTGAATATCTCTTGAGCCTCCTGACAACCTTGGCGTGGCCTACTCGGATAATTCGGCTTCGTCGTTGGAGGCTGTTCTACCAGCCAAGAAGTTGACTATGTTGTAGGTTGACTGGTAGGAGACTAGTTGATGATTTCACCTCGATAAGTTGAAATAACCTATCACGTACCAAAAAGGCTGCTCTATATTGAAGCCTCCATTGGGAAATCGTGTTTCCTCCGACACATTTTGCAAACTGGGCTTATCTTCAAACAATAGCCTGGCAAGAGCGAGACCTGAATTCTTTGCCCATGTGCGGTCGAAAGGTTAGTTTTCCACCGTGTTTCAATACATGTAATCGAGCAGTTGGCAACAAACGCCAGGCTCTAACTTCTAAGCGCTGTTGGAACAACTTCAAAGAGGAGTAGCACCTATCCCTGGGATTAGTCTTCAATAAGCAGTAGAAAGATGCAGCGTTCGGTAATCTATAGAGTTTATAGATATATTTCTTTCGACGAGCCGTCTCCTCGAGTTCATCCTGGGTTTATGATTTCCTAGTGTCAACTCGCTCGATTCTCTCATTTCCAACACAATCCAGCCCCTTCCAATGGGCTAAATCATTAATATGTCAACGTCCCGAAATAATTCGCCTAAGACTAAGAAGACTTCCAAGTCCGGGAACTCGCAAGAAGAGGGTGGAGCAGTAATAGACAGGGACCCAAGCACAGCACCATGAGCTAGCACACCGCCTCATCTCAGCATCCCCGCTCACAGACGGGTTCATCGACATCCGGCGTTGTGGCAGAGTGGTCTAATGCGCAAGACTAGAAATCTTGTTCCTTCGGGAGCGTCTGTTCGAATCAGGCCAACGTCGAACTATCTTTTTGCATTTTCCTGCATGAGGGTTCTCGTGATCGAGTCTTGTCTTTTTGCGTTTGTCCCTCAAAAACTCAGCCGTCAGAGCTGAGCTGAAAAATTGTTTAGTGGAGTGGACCAGGGAGTTGCCCAGGTATTGGGTGGGCTTAAGGTGAAGTGAGTGAAAAGTGGAAACCCGACTTATACACTACGGGCGGGCTTCTGACCTTGACTCTTTCTTTGTGTCTCATCAATGTTGGTTTAGGTCTGAGATAATTCATCATAAGCTGTCACCCAAACAGGCACGTATAAGGAAGAAGCCACCCTCATTCAAAATCATTCCATAAGACAAGACCGCCACTGCAGCCTCCTCCACGCCTTACACCACCTCAATCAACCTCGGCGTATCCTATCAAAACCCTCAGCCATCACAACACCCTCAAGACTCATCGCACAGCTTACTCAATTCGACCAACTCATCCCAAACTCACAGCCCCCTCTCCCAAACGCCTCAAGGCAGATCTCACTCTCAAAGCCTGCAAATCCCTCCCCGTCCAGCCCAGCCTCAAGCCACATCCCCAACGCTAACAAACGCCCCTCATGTCTCTGCTACCTTCTCCCCACCAAACGATTCGCTCGTCAAGTTCAGCCGCAAACGCCAACATCGTTAGGGCCGCAAATCACCCCAGGTTTCTCTTCGACCTCTACCTCGACAAATGAATGTCGTCCGAATAAAGACAAGAAAGAAGTCGATCTGCGCCCGGATTAGCTGGCAATTTTTTGAATGCGTCGAGCTTGCCTCAGCTGAAGCTATCTGCGCGCCGGTGCTGGGACATGGCATCAATGGCGAACCTTGGCGGGCGCGCTGAAATCTCAGCTGAACTCCAGAATGCCATCCCTTTGAATGCGAGAAGCATAACAGGACGTGTTCGTAGATCAGATAGGACGGACGAGAGCAGTGTTGCGTGGTGTTCCTGCGGATGTACAAACGACCGGCAATCCGCCCCGAAGACCGAAGATCCAAGACCCCACACGGAGATCGTCGCCCCGGGCTGACTCCCTCCTATCAAAAAACACCAACCCAAGTCCCCCCCCCGGCCATTGTCATCAAGTAAAAGCCAAACCAGGGTACCGTGCGTGGCAAACAGACAATGGAATCTCAGCCAATCCTCCCCGCAGCTGTCATGAAAGAAAGCACCAAAAACTTCAAGCCAGATGGCGTCGCTAGCGTCGAGCGAGCAACCCATGGCCTGTATTACCACCCGCTTTCACATCACGGGGTCCAGGATGGCTGATTTGCGAAGCAAGGGGGGGGGGGGGGGGGACCAAAAAAGTCAAAGGCCTATTGTCACATTGAACGCTTTCCCTCTCAATGAAACATCTTTCAGCCAAGGCAGAGAAGAAGACAAGTCTACATATACCACCCGAAAACCTCTCGCCACGCTCTTTCTCCTCCTCTTGCTGCTGCTGCTGCTGCTGCTGCTGGTCCCCTCCGCCTCCATCTCCAACCGCCACGATGCACCTCAAACACCTCCTCCTGGCCCTCCTCCCCACGACCTTGGCCTCCGACACACCCCTCCCTCAAAACGGCGCCCCTCAATCCCCCAATCCCTTCCTGCTCCCAGGCGCCGGCTCCTCCCACCTATCCTTCGGCGCCGTAACCTCCTCCTCCACCTGCGAGCTCGGCGAAACGTCCTGCGACTCAAAATGCATCCCCACAACCGGCTCCTGCTGCGCCACCGGCACGGGCGGCTACTGCGAAGCCGGCAAGTACTGCGTGCCCGGCGGCTGCTGCCAGGTCGGCAAGACGTGCTCCGGCCCCGCGCAGGGCTGTTCTTCGGGAAAGGCGCTGTGTAACGGGTTCTGCATCCCCTCCGGCGCCGTGTGCTGCTCCGATGGCGGGTATTGTAATTCGGGGGAGACGTGTACTTCTGACGGGAAGTGTGCCAAGTCTGGAGGCAGCGGAGGAGGAGGAGGAGGGGCGAGTTGCGATGTGGGAAAGACGAGGTGCGGGAGCGGGTGTATGCCCAGCGGGCAGGTCTGCTGTGGTACTTACTACTGCGATGCCGGGGAGACGTGCTCCGGGGATAAGAAGTGCGGAAAAAGGTCCGGAGGCGGCGGCGGAGGAGGAGGAGGAGAAGGAGGAGGAGGTTCTTCTGGGGACTGCGGATCGGGGCAGACGGCTTGCGGGACGGGATGTATGCCGAACGGCCAGGTGTGTTGTCAGTCGTATTACTGCTTCTCGGGGCAGACGTGTGCGGCGGACAAGAAGTGCAGGAATCCTGGCGTTGGCGAAGATGAGCTCACGTCGACTGCGGAGCCCGCGACGACGACGGCGACCACTCTAGAGGATTCGCGGAGCACGAGGATGGCAGGCGATGACGATGAGGCTACTTCGGCATCACAACCTACCACGACGACACCAAGAGTGACTGGTCCGGGTGCCACACCGCCGTCAACGACCACTGCTGGTAGTGGAGGGGCCTCGGCAGCAGGCAGAATGCATGTCGACGGAGCGATGTTGGTTGTCGGTTTGCTAGCAGCTGCACCGCTTGTGGTGTAATGTGAGCGGGGAAAATGGTGGTGCGAGGTTCAATTCATTGAATATGTAAACCGATATGTCATGATTCGATAAAATGGCCAATCAATCTATAATAAGAATGTAATACCCTCACGTACATCACGCGGGTTTTCCAGCCCTTCATCCGGAACGCCAAACTTTTTTGTGTACCTGTTAGAATGCAAGGAGAGCGCCGTGCAATGTGTGACCAAAAACAATGCTCCCTACGCCTGTGAGTGTAACCCGAGTGTCATGATCCTACAAACACCTGGCCCGCATCCATTCGACATTGCGGATTTCCAGGTTGAGCCCGTTGCTGGCCCACCATCTGCGCACCGGCTCCTGGTCGCCAATGCTATCCTCCAGTGCTTCTTCGATATCGCATGTGCGGTATTCGACGCGGTGTTTCCGTCCGTCCATGCCGTCCAACTCTCCATACGCATATTTGCGCCACCACTCCAGCACGTCGATGTGTTGTTGAATGGTTGGTTCGACAAGGACCTTATGATCAAAAGCGATCTTGTCGTCGCCCTTGATCTTCCTCCAAAGCTCTAGGACCTCGACTTGGCCCCATCGTGAAGCTACCTTCGCAACGCTATCGCCCTGAACGACGGGTATGCCAGAAGCCATCCACCAGCGAATGACATTGACCCGGCCGTGCTGTGCTGCCCACAAGAGAGACTTGCCAGGTCGCAGGACGATTCGTTCGTCCTGAAGAGCTGCATCCCGCCACCATTCCAAGACCAGAAGGTGACCCTCCCCACTCGCCTGTTCCAGGGCTCCTTCGGTGAAGCGAAGTGGCAGACCAGAGTGCCGCCACCACCAGTCGAGAACCTGAATGAAGCCTTTCTTGGATGCGCCGTCCACGGCTTCAGCATCGTAGGACTGCTGGTGTTTGCCTCGGAAGTACTTGCTCTCCTTCCAATAGTCCAGGACATCCGATCGACCAAAGTAGGCCGACGCCTTGGTGGGAAGAACCTTGCCGTCGAACGCATGCTTGAACAGGTCAGGACGGTTTGCCTCCATCCACTTGAGAACGTCGATGAGTGAAAACTTGATCAGAAGCCCAACAACAAGCGCGGGTAGGTCGTGTAAGGAGGGAGGCGACTGTAGCAGCTTCTTGCAGATTGCGGTTGTATCGCAGGTCAGAATGAGCCATTCCAGTTCATGTTCGTACACTTTGATGGGATCGCGCAGGTCCTTGGGCTGTAGTGTCCATGGATGCGGCATAGGCAGATTAGTAAACATGCCCAGAGCTTGCGCTAATTCCCAATCGCCGGCATAGTCGAGAATGATGGTCCAAATCTCGGGCGGCAAATTCGAGTAGACTCGTGGGTCTCCGGTGGTAAGGTAGCCGAGGTGCGTGACAACGTCGACATCTCGACCAAGGCCAAGGAGGTCGGCCTGGTTCTTGATGATGCCCAACACATCGTTGAAGCCATTCCAGTTGACGATCCGCTTCGGGTTCTTCGGCGAGCCGTCGTAGTGCCAGAGGATCGGAGTCATGGCGCGTATCCAGGTCCATTTGCTGTTGATTTTGTTGAGCTGCCGTTTCGTGACGGGGTTCTCGAACACGTGGGTGCTCATTCCCGGCACCAAGAGTATCTTCTTGGTAGCATCCCAGCCTCTCAGAACCTCGAGGAGAAATGTGTCGGCGATTCCCGCCAGCATCTTGGCAATGTTGTCCGCGTCGATCGGAGCAAGGACCATGAGATCAGCCCACTCGACCAATTCGAAGGCCTGCTGACGGTAAAACTCAATATCTTCGACGTCGGCGTCCACAGCCCGCGATGGCGGCAGGGGAGGGTTCATAGACCGGTTCTGCATCGTCGTAACGGTCTGGCTTAGTCTCGGTACGGCGTCGTCGACGATGGCGCGCATCTCGATAGCGGAGCTCTTGGAGAGCCGCACGACGAGGGCCTGAGCCCATGATATGTCGCGGGGGCCGGTGGCGGCGACCAGCAGATGCAACTTTCGGTCGCGAGACTTGAAATGGAGAGACGAGGAGGAGGAGGCGCTCCTCGTTATACGGAGAGGTAGTGGATCGGGAGGATCCATCTGAGCATGCTGGTGCAGCAGTCGGGAGAGAGGGTAATGACGGTCGGTCGTTTTGGCGGTGGGGTTATGAAATCGGTTCGGGTCTTCGACGGCAGATAGGACTGTCGTCGTGCGGCGGGCGCTTTCGAACGTGGTTCAGCAGTGAAATCGCGACCGATTTGGAGTTTCGAGTCGAAAGCGGGTAGGCGGATTATCGACGAGACAAGTTCTGGGGCTTCGGGTACGATCGGGAGAACAAAGAACCGGGATTAGGAGACGGTCGAAAGAGTCGGTGAACCGATAGGGAAATGAGGCACGTTCGAGTATGAAAGAAGACTTGTCTGAGGATGCGTTCGCAGTGATATTGCAGTCGTGGGTGGGCTTGCGTGGTGTTGTATCTGTCGTTGGTGGTGTGGTGTTTGTGGCTGGTTTGCCGTCGCAAGCAGGGTAGCGTTGGGTATGTCTGCAGTTGCAGCGGGATGTGTCGAGTAAAGTAAGGGTTGGTAAGAATCGTCAGGGTATGGGATTGGTGGCACGCCAAAGCTGGGCTGGGTTGGCTTCCAGGTTGGTCTCAACTCAGATCAGCGTGTCGGGGGGCGCTGTTGGCGTCGTTCAGGCGGCGGGAAAAAAAAAGACAAGGATCCGTAGCGACATGTGGCATCACCATGACGGGGGTGCGAATTCCTTAATTCCACTCTCGGGTCGCGGTGCATGCAACCTGCCGATTCTGACGCTGTTGTCACTGTCTCACTTTTTTGCTGTCTTCTGAGTCGGGTCCTGTCGTGTCGAGTCGGTGTGAGTCGGTGGCCGGGAACAAGCAGGTCGTGTCTGTCGAATGTTCGGTGCAGGATGCAGGATTCCGGTAGTAGCGGATGGGAGCAGTGCTTTTGTTCTTGTCAAGATGATTCGTCGGGTGAAGAACTAGCGAGACGCTCAATTACCTATGGAATGGGATGATTGGAGGCAAGCAGACTTGCAGGAGCAGGAAATGGACACTAGACGGCAATTGGAAAGACCTGGACAAGAAGTGGGCCTTGGACCTGCCTGCTGCATAGAAAAAGGGTCGGTCGTGTTATGGAAGGGAGAAGGCCCCAGGAGCAGGGGGACGAAAGAAAGGAAGGAAAGATCTGGGGAGCGGCTTCTTTTTCTTCTTCTTACTACCTACCTAAGGTATACTTGAACGGCTCTATTTTTTAATATCCTGCAAATAGTCAGTGACGGCGACATTGTGGAACGGCGCCTTCCTCAACATCAAAGTAGGGGTCACCGCCTTCGGTTCCAGTCAGCTCCTGCCCGTGTTGTCTCGGCCCGGGACACCGAAACGGGCGGGAAGGTGAGACTGTCATCCTAGGAAAGACCCACAAATTACCTAATCAACCCCGCCTTCTGCAGGCCTGTCCCACGCACTTTCCCAGGAGAACCTCCGGCGCTACGTCACCGACAGCCGCCTGCCATCTGAGACAGATGCAACCAGGCGCCATTTTCTCCTTCCTTATGAAGGTCGTTCGACGCACCTTATTTTTAAGGGCATTTCTGCTGCTTGAAATGAGGCTCACGGGATTGGCCACGTCGTTGTTCTGATATCCCCAACTCGGAACATCTGCTCCTTTTCTCCCCCGCTCAACCCGCATTGGATTCCTTCGCCGACTGAAGCTGTCATCATCAAGTCATCCCAACGTCCTCAACTCAACAGCAAGCAATCCCCGCCGCCGTCACGAGACATCCCTATGCTTCATCCCATGCCTGCCAAGGGAAGTCCGTCTGCACCTCCGAATCTTGCTCCAAAATTGGCGCATCGACATCTTTTTTCCCCAGGTCCCCCCATGTCTCGCTTGTCGGATGTCCACAGTAACCACTGATAAGGTGGCTATATCGTCCCGAGTTATTTTCACTCCTTCTAGATCCTCCATGCGAGACCCCGGTCGGTGCCTGGCCCCCAGGGGATGTGGCCCCTTAACCTTCCAATCAAGCTGACATAAGACGCGTATCGTGAACTTCAAGTGAGCCACGCCTTCATGCCGTTATTGTCGGTAATTGGAGCATCATGAATACGCGTGATGAATTTTGATTCGACATTCATGTTGACAACTTGATTGGCCGGCGCACCGTAATGGATGCCCAAGAACAAGTGCGAGACGCCGCACCATGTGACCCAAAGCTGACTTCACCGGAGCCTGATCTGCTGGAGCAGAGAACCTCCTCCTCTCTCGCTTCATGTCCTCGACCTCAAGCAACCTGATCACTACATCCAGCATAGCTCCAAACAGCAGGCACGGTTGCGCTTCACGTATCGAAAGCACCACGCTTCGTCATCGCCACAGCGAGCTGCCAAAGACTTACCAATGGTCAAAGCCAAAGGGAGCGGCGGTAAGTCAGTCCACTATCATGTATCCGAGGCTGCACGAGAACTGGAGTCGCGCCGAGGAAAGTCGGCATCATGTTGTGCACAGCTTAGCCAAATAAGCAGCTCTTCATAGAAAGCATCGTCAACTTTCTTAGCTAATCCGAGTTCCACAGGAAATGAGTCCGCAAGCAACGGAAAGACTTCTCACAAGAGCTCGGGACGACGCATGACTTACACATGGGTTTGGTTTTGTGTATGAAGTCTGGTCAATAGACCGAGTCGCATCACGCAGTGCTGACCAAGGCCTAGTGCTATTGCTCATCCGGGCCGCTGAATGTCGATATTACTGATGCATGTCCTTCCTGCCTGAACTACAGGTGCCAGAATTGTAGGATACAGCAGATAGCCGTCCCACGAGGTAGTTAGGACTTGTCAATTTGGTGGATGGTTCATTGTCCGTCTCGTGGAAATAGTGGTTCCTAACCAGTTGGTAATATTCAATACGAGTAAACGTCCCCAGGGAACTCGCTTATTCAATGTGTTGCTCAATTTACTTCCCAAGCCTTTGTAGAGTGTAGTTCGAGGCAAAGGTTTGGTATATAACACGCCAGCGCGCACAACGAGAATTGAAGAAGCCGCCTAGGTTGTTCATGTCAACTTTTGATCAAAACATGACCCGGCGGGGATTGACGCCGCCTGCCTTCGCCGTGTTGTTTAGAGGCCTTTACCACTTTGGCAGCAGCATTGCTCTATCTATCTATCTCTTAGTCTTAAATTCAATTGATTGGACTCGACGGCAGTGGCCTTCTCGAGTGGCTTTGAAGGTTTTCGGATCAAGATGTAGATGTTATTAATGAGATGCTATGCTTGAACAAGAGCCAACACGTATATATAAAGACTCAATAGATCTTAGCAAATTCGCGAGAAGCTCTACGAGTAGTCTTATGCTGGAGACGGCTAGTGAAGCTTACACACGCAGCGAGGCCGTGGCTACGAACTCCACTATGAATGGTTTATCTGAAAAGCCTGGGTGATTGGGCGTGTCTGCTTCCAAAGCATGTGGCGCTCTATTATTTCGGGTAGTGCGATCCTGAATATTTCTTTTGCTTATTGTTTTGCACGGTTCCTTGTTTCTTTCATTTGTTTTGCTTATTAATGTGTTAAGCAGGGGTCTCGTGCTTGAGCACATTTTGACATGGGAATGCTACTCATATCACACCATGCACTGAAAAGATTAATCTAGCCACAGTCCTCGACGGAACGTTCGCACACCAGTGCTGGCCTCCACATGAATACTTATCTACAACGGATCAAAAGAGTGTGCGGAATGTAGTTGTGCATTGTATATTTCTGCGAAAATACTACGTCATCTCCTCCTCAGAAACTCCGTCATGATGCGGAAGGATGAACCGTCCTCCCAAGTATATACAAAAGGTGTCCATCCTCCGTAGTCTTTCACACTAGGATCAGCCTGGTTTGTGTCGAGCAATACTGCTACAGCGTGAGAGTCGTTCCTCTCGGCGGCATATGAGAGGGGTGTTCGGCCTGTGTTGTCTCTTGAGTCCACCTCAACTTCACTGGTCCCAAGCAGAAGCTTAATGATTTCTGCACTACTGCTTGATGCAGCATACGAGAGTGGCGTTCGACCTGAATTATCTCTTGAGTCCACCTCAACTTCACGCGTCTCAAGCAGAAGCACAATGCTTTCTGCGCTACTACTTGATGCAGCATATGAGAGTGGCGTTCGACCTGAATCATCTCTCGCGTTTATGTCAGCCTTGCCGGTTTCAAGTAATAGCTTGATAATAGTATGGTAATTAAGCTGGGAAGCAATTGATAACGAGTTTCGACCATACTGATCTTTACTCTCACAATCGACTCGACCATGCTCAAGGAGCAGCTTAATGACTGCGTCATTGCCTTGCCCGGAAGCATGCAAGAGTATAGTCAGGCCATTCTCATATCTGTTCTCAAGATCAACTCGATACGTGTCAAGAAGCAACTTCATAACATCATAACATTGGCCTTTGTAAGCATGCCATGTCGGTGTCATGCCATCCTTGTCTTTTTGGTCGATGCTGACCTTGCCAGTTTCTATTAGAAATTTGAATGTCGTCAGATATCTTCTCTCCGTGGCGTAAGATAGTGGCGCTCTGAGTCGTTCGTCTTTGGTATCAGCGCCAGTCTCTCCTACTCCGAGGAGGACGGCAAGAATCTTGTACAGAAACATGCTTCTGTGCGCTGAGTCGTAGTATTCGCCTACTGGTGTCTTCGGTTTCGCCGTTTGCGTATAATGGTGCAACTCGAGATCACGAAGTGCTGAGCTGCTGGGGTTAGCATCCTTGTGGGCAGTCAAGAATGCGTGTACAGCCTCGGAGCTCTCGGTGACTAGGGCCGCAAGTATCGGGGCCCCATACCTCTCACCCTCGACTTTGAAGCATTCAAGCTTTGATGGCTCGGTTTTGATGAGGTTGGCTCTGTTTTGTTCTGCTAGGATATATAAGAGGCTGGCCTGAGAGGTATGTCGGCGAAATTTGTGTATCTCGAAGAGGTTATCCAGAACTATCCAGCTATCGAGATCGAAGTTTTGAAGAAAGTCAACTTGGCTGACGCCTGCTCCTTCCGCCGCATCTGAATGATACAGAACCTGCTGCGTTGCATATCTCAAGAAGGGTAGTCTGTTTTCTGCTTCATTGCGGAGCTCATCAACTTCCTTGGGCGAGACCTGAGGGAGACTGTTGCCGATTCTCATGGCCGCAGCAATAGCTACGTAATTGAGGCAGCAATGCTTCAATCTTTCATGGCATTGTCCTTGGAAGTTGTTGCCAAACTCGGACCAAATTTGACTCAACCCGTCGTGCTTCAGAAGAAAATCTCTGACTGACTCGTGAATGAATTGAACTGTTGGAATCTTTGATTTGGTGACCTCAGCAAGCCCCTTGGATGAATCCAGGATGAATCGCTTCATGCTGTCGACTGTGTCGACCTCCGGATCCCATTCGGACGAGCCTTCAGTTTCGTCGTTCTCAGACCCGGACACGGACAGCATTGCGAAGTACAGCTCTTGTGGGCTCAGCGGCGTCTTGGCAAAAAGCACCCACTGAATGCACAGAAGCAATTGATCTTTATGACGGCTGTCGCGGGTCAGGATGTCGCGAAAGAGGGCGTCAAGGTCGGTAGGGATTTCTTTAAGTCGTTGTTGAAGTTGACGCACGTGACCGCGGTCGAATTCCTTATTCAGAATATCCACAACCAGGACAACCCACATGAAAATTCCGGATGCTTTTTCTTGGAGATCATCACGAACCTTCTGGGCAAGATTGCTACTCTCAATTTTGAGCTTGCTGCTGACATAATTGGCGATGTCATCCCTGTGCCCTTCCTGCCCTTCAAGAATGAGGCTCACGGCCTTTGAGATTGTGATGTGAGGGTAATGCCTACTCGAGAAGCAGACTTGGAAGCTGATATTCGTTGACGTCGTAGCTTTGCTGATGTTCTCGAAGAAAGACACCATGTTCCGGATCTCATCTTCATCGCATTCATCCAGTGCGTCAATGAAGCACGTTACAAATTCATCTTCGAGATGCAGGACGGCTTCTTCGAAGAGCTCTTTGAGCGACTCAATGGTCCACTCGTGAGATCCGGCTCTCGGCTTCAGCAAAACCGGAGAGTCCAAAATCGTCTTAAGTTGTGGAAGACGATCAATGAGCTGAAAAAGCAATGATCGGTACATCCCCAACGTGGACTTCTCCAATTCCCCACCTCGTGCATTGAAAAAGAAGGTTATGAGGGTGCCTTTCTGAACTTTATTTTGATAGTTCGCTGAGACGAACTTCATCAACGTTGATTTTCCGGCTCCTGGCTTTCCTTTGATCCACAAGAAGCCATGGTGTTGATCTCGTTTGGCGTGGTCCAGCCAGTTAAGATACTCGGGACTCTTCAGCACCCAACTGCAAGTTTTCGCGTGCTCTTTTTTGATGTTCGATTGCCGCGCGTCAATCTGGCTGAACATCAACGATTCTAGCAATTCTCTCCTCCGTTTCTCGAACAACTGCTGGCTTTCAGCCTCAACTCCCGAGTTCTGAAATTCCGCTGATGCACCAGCGGGTAATGGAGGACGGAGCGGACTGAGCTCAAAGAGAAGATCTTTCGCATATACAGCAGCGGCCATGGCGGCGTATCCTTGCCATTCTTTGTTCTTGTGGGAGTCTGAATAGTCGCATATGCCGCGAATAGCCAAGCAGGGAAAGTGATTGCATAGTCCTGCAGCTTCCATTTCAAAGCACAAGACGTCGTTATCCGCCGCAATTCTGTCTCGAATCAGGGCGTCCTTCATCACCTGATTGGCAGAAGCAATTACTCCGTAGTGAACGGTAAGCTTGTCCCCAGCCCGTGCAGGTCGCCCCACAAGAATTGAAGGATCACATCCGCAAACTGCGGCACAGGCTCCTTCAGACTTTGTGGGATGAACAACATGACTTTTGTATAGCTTGTCGCTGCCTAAGATTGGACGGGCATAATCGCTCTTCAGGTTCGGGTTGTTATCAAGAATGCTAGTGATGGTGTCTTCAATATGGTGCCCGTATCTCTTGTATCGGGCCTGGAGCCCCACGATGGCCACGCGCAAACGTCGCGGCGGCTGGTCCAGAGAGCCGGTTTGCTGAAACTTTTGACCCTGTATAGCCTTCCCGAAGTCGTATTGAACCACGCTGCTGCGCCCATTCTGAGTAGTGCTGACCACGATATCGCCTAGGCGGATGTCGTTTTTTCGAGTCGGAGCGCCACCGCCGATGCCCACCATCAGACCGACGCTGATGTTGGAAAAGCTGTGTAGCATATCTCTCGCGACTGCTGTTGCAGGCGAGATGCCGTACTCCGAAAGGACGGTCATAACAACATTGTGTGGCCCGATTTTGCCCAACGTGTAGTGGCTCGCATCATGCGGGGGGAGGTTCTCAGGGCGCTCATGTGTTTCGTCCAGCATCGTTTGCGCAGCGACGTATTCCGTAGCTATGGCGCAAATCCAGCCCACGGTATACTCGTGACGGTCGAGCTTGGGTCTCGACTGACGCGCCACGTCGCGTCGCTTGCCGGGCCGGATGCATGGTCCATCGTTGGCAATCTCGTCAGTGGCTCTTCTTTTCTCGGGCATCTGGATAGCTCTGCAGGGTCCTCGGTGCCGTAGAAATCAAGAGACATAGGTCGGCGAGTGGGTGCTAAATCAGGCTGCGTAGGCAGTCAGCATCATTCGAGTTATTGAACATGCTGTGGGTGCCCTACCAAGCTGCGAAGGCACTGAATTAGAAGTTGAAACTGGTGAAAGCGATGTCAAAACATCAAGAGCTCCAAGTGTGACAGTTCTAAGAAAGGTGTAGCGGCGAGAGCTTCGCAAAGCAGGTCGGCTGGACGCTTGATGATGAAATTGTTGGAGTATAGGGAACAGCCAGGAGAAGAAGGGAACGGGGGAATAGGGCAGGCAACAAGGTCTCAAGCGAGCCGCTGCCAACTTGTGGCCAAGACTGCCACTGTGCATCATGCAGGCTAAGTTGGCGGACTGAATGCCTACCTAACTGGTTCGCCAATACCGCGCTCAAGTGTCCCTAGATAGGCAGGAGATCTAGCCACCATAGCCACACTTAGCCACAGCTACTTTAGATCAGGGCTTGTAGTTCAGTGAGTTCAGCGTGACATTGCTTAGCCTTCATGGCAGCAAACTACCTTAGGCGCAGTAAGGACTGATAAGCGCCTCCCGGGTCTCTGTTTCATCATCCCACCCTAACCACGCTGGTTTCTACTACCATCTTTTGTCTTGGCCTTCGCCGCAGTCACTCGCCGCAGTTCTCCGCCACGGCAACTGGCAAGTGCCTCACGGCGCGCAAACGCAGGCATCTTCCCTTCAGACTATATTATCCAGATGAAACCATGGGTGAGCCAAGACATCACTCGCACCAAGTCGCTGGGTAGGCTCATAAACGAAAATCCTGCCGAGTAAATCAAACAACAAGTCCACCTCATGCGCTGAAATCTTGGGCAGAGATTCAATAATTTTGTCAACTTTGTCGCAGTATCCACCAAGATAGGTATTATCGATCCTAATCGCGGCAGGCTTCCAAAACTTCTTGTCGTAGCATTTCGGATATGGCCTGTTTTCGTCATCCACGACGATGGGTGAGGTTGAGGCCGACTGTATTTCGTCGAGGTTTATCGGCTGGTCCCAAATCTCGCTGATCCATTGCCTCAGGGATTTTTTTCCGCTAGACAGTTCTCTCAAGGGCCTGCCACAGTGCTTATCCGCTGTCGGTTGACCATCATCGTCAAATAATGGTTCCCCCCAGGATGTCGGCATATCCCCAATGTATTCAAGAATACATCTCATGAGATTTGCTGGGCAATCTATGTCGAGCGTAGAAAATGGTGAAGAGCCGGATCTGATGTGTAGAATAGTGCAGCCCAAGGCCCAAACATCACTCGCTGGGCTGGCTGGCCTTCCGGCAGCCACCTCAGGGGCCAGAAATCCAACTGGTGTCCCAAGCGTCTCCTTGGGAGGTTTGGACGTTAGAAAGGCTTGATCAAAGTCAATCAAGCAGATGTCGTCAAGTAAAAGGTCTTCTCCGGACGACATAAAGTCAAGGCAACCAACGATGTATCGCGGAGCCTCTGGGCCTGGAATGTCACCGGAATACGTTTCCAGTTGGCCAGTTCGCGGCTCGCCAAAGAGACGGTAGATGCCTTGATCGTCAAGATGGTCAAGGTTGCGGATTCGAAAAACGATGTTGCTGGGAGTAACATCTAGAGAGAATTAGTACAATTCTAGCCGGAAGGAGATAGATGCTTTACTCACCTCCATGACACAGGCCACGAGAATGTAGATCTGCGGTGGCTTCTGCAGCTTGGAAGGCGCCACGACGTGCCAGCCAGGGATGAGTCCTGCTCCTCAAGTAGTGGGACAGGACGTAGGAAGATGGGCCACAAGGAGGTAGGACCAGGCATAGATGACAGCCGTTGGGGCCTTCAATATGAAAGTAGCGTGTGTAAGTGATGAACCGGCCATCACTCCATTGTGAAGTGATATTGTGGCACATGACTGCCTTTTCTTCGACGACGGGGGATTTGTCGGCAACCACAATTTTGAGGGCCACCCAGCCAGAGAGTAAAGAGTCATAAGCAAGCCATACTGTAGAAAATCCGCCGGCGCCGAGCTTATGGACAATTCGGTAGCGGCAGTCATCGTAGAGATCGCCAAGGTGAACTGGGTGGAAGCCCCCTCTCCGATACAGCTCCAGTTCCTCTGTGTCACCAACCTGGGCCGGGAGGAACCGAAGCGAGTCATCAGAGAGAACGGATGCGCCATCAGTGTCATCATCTGCAAAACCAGTCATCTCTGTCACCCGCGAATAATTAGGAGAGAGGATAAGAAGAAGAAGGCGTAGCTATGGGTTCAATGGAGGGACCAAGAAGGTGAAGCGCGCAATGAGAAAAGAAAAAAGAAAAAATCATTGATGTGAGGTTATGACACCATCCAGCCTTGGTCAGCCGCCAAGTCCACGTTGGCGCGTCCCCCAACTTGATTGCCACCATTGTTCACACGGGTAAGGGGGCTGGGTTTCGGCACCATATGACATCTGGAGTTTTGTGCAGGACTTCCAAAGTTGCGTACCTTAGACCTCCGAGCTCGGCCCGCGCACGGCCCGTGCCGGAAGCCGATGCCTATCGGGCTACCTTATCTTATAGATCCCAGCGCCACCTACTTTAATCACTTCGGCCACCCGCGTCTCGATTTGATTTTCGTTTCGCAACAAACGCGCGTTCTTCATTACCGCTCAATTTCCACCATGGCAACGAGTTTTGTTGAGCAACCTTTGACAGAATCAAACCTCGAGAGATTCGGTTTGCAAATCCCCACGAGCCCAGCTTTCTCCTCTGCAGAGTCCGCCGATAGGTTATCTAGCCCAAAGCAGGAGATCCGCGACTTCCTCTGGTCTTTAGCCAGATTCGGGCAGGAAGGACAACGAATTCTTCAAGCTGAGGAACTTTATCTTACTGAATGCAATAAAGTGCGCTACCGAGGCACCGGAAAGCCATCTCCTGATCTCGAGGATGTCGAGTTCTGGGACGCGAAGCTACGCCACTTCAAGAAACGTTATCATCATGTCATCAAACTTGAACGCGTGAAAGGTTGGGTCTATGCCACGATGATGGGCCTGCGCTGCGCCTGGAACTGAGGGCTGTTGTGCTCTGAAAGGAGACGAGCTATGCATTGACGACAAGGCGAAAATTAGAAAGTCTAGTATTGTGGTCCCCTCAGCACGAAGCCTAACCTTGAGGACCCGGACTTCTGGGAAGCAAAACTGAAACATTTTAACAGCTTTTATCTGCCTCTTTATCAGGCAAAGTATCCAAAGCCTCCGTCTACATCATCGTTTGCATCCTCAGATACCAATGCCAAAGAGGAAAGGGCGGAAGAGGCACTCAGGGAACAGTATGCCCTTAACTGGAGAGGGAAGAAGAAGAGCATTGAAGACTGGGCGTTTGGTCAATCCGATTGTAATTGTCCTTCAACCCATTGCATTACGGCTATTGACATATTGCAGTCGCTGGACGAATTGATGGGGACGTTGTAGCCCAACCAGAGTGTGTCGAACAAGAGGGGGAAAGTTGTTGACTGGCGCGATGCCAAGCTCGGCCCCTTCGGCATCCAGTTCTGGGGCTTGGAGAACCTTTTGGGTGTCCGTACTTTGAAAGGCATGCGCTTCCATAGCCGTCACATCGAGTTGCGGCTACTATTCTGGAAAGCCCTCTATGCGCGGATAGGCAACGTGTCTGAGCATGTGCGGAGCCTGATTCGGGTTGCAAGAATGGTTGGCATTTTATTTGCCAACGACGATTTTAACAACCTTTTTCCTGTGGAACAGGGGACAAGAGAGTTGGCTGTTCTTGAGTCGCTGACTTTGGGGCTGCAAGACGCTCATCCCTAGGCATATTTACGCCCAGCGAGCTCTGAAACATACATAGGTCTTTAGTTTCAATTTGGGAAAGTTTCATTCAAGCACGAGGATATGGATTATATTATTTCGTAACTTCCCCCTTCAGATGACTATATCTCTCTACAAAGTATCATGCTCGCCCAACACCCAATGGTTCAAAGTCCCCTAAGACACTCAACAATACCTCGACCTGAGCTCTTAGCTCTTTCTGGGTTGGCGGCTTCACATGCTGGATAAGCAACTCCGTCAATCGGACTAGTTCAAGTTCTGTTTCAATACGTATTTTTCCGTGATGTTTGTCCGCAGGCTTGGTTTCTCGTGACAACTTCTTGCCTCGCTCGATTGTTGTGGCTCTCTTTTGGCTACTTTGCGCTCTTTCAGTCTTGATTGTCTGTTTCAAACATTTTCGGCAACACACGTCGCAGCCTCTGTAGTTTGAAATGCGCTTGTGGAAGTAGTCGGTTCATCGGACACGAGGGCATCCGCCTGGAAATTTGGGTGGCGCGAAGGGCGCACGGATTCGATAATGCCTCCACGTCGTGAGAGCTTGAGGACAGTTCGGAACCGGCTTGGAGATTGCAGGGCTTCGCGACGGAGTCATCGGACACAAGTGCAATTGCTGAACGGTGTGACGAAACAGAGTGAGCCAAAGACATCTAAACAGGACCGTTGTCAGCGTAGGCCCGAGCTTTAGGCATTCAAACAACTTGCCACTTGCACTCCAAGACCTGATGTTTTAAGAAGGTCCAGAAGGCGCTGATTAACTAGTATAAGATGCTCGCTCATCTTCTAGTATACTGGATGGCACTGCCGCGTGATTGAGTAATTAGAGCAGGGGAGCATGGGCGGAAGCATGGTAGGATGGAACACGATTAATACGGTTCCAGAAGGCTGCTGCCCTCGGGGGTGTAGGATACATGACAGTATATAGCAAATAAAGCGCTGCAAACAAGCAAGATTAAGGCTTAATAAGTAGGTTAGAGTAGTTTAAAGGATATTATTAATTATAGAGAGGCACTAGGTGCTCCCTAGATAAGCTCTAGTCTCTCCCTTAGGTCTAGAAGGGGCTAGAGAAGAATATTCAACCTTAGCTATACCTAACTACACTAACTACACTAACTTCTTGACTCTGCACTATACCTGTATATAATATAGAGCGTTACTGTCTGCAGGCACAAGGGCATAGCTGACTGCGACACCATCAACTTCAACTTTGGCTTCTGCGGTCAGTCCCAATTCTCACCTTCAGCTCTTCGTCTTGACTAACTTTCCATAGTTCAAAACATCGGACGCTTCCTCCCGGATGCCCACGGCTTCAACTGCATCTTCTATAAGTAAGCGACAGGCGCTCCCAGCAAAGCTTCTGTACTTCACATACTAACACGATTCAAGCGACCCTAGATGCCGCACCGGCGGTGGTGAGATTGCAACCACTGGAAAGGTTAAGGACATCAGAAGTAACCCTCAGTTCAGCACCCAGAACGATGATGTTTCCTCCTTCCTGTGTAACATCTAAGCCAGACAGTTGTCTCTCGTCCAGCTGCCACAATTCACCTTTATGTAACAGACTTTGGTATAAGGGTTACGGAAAGATTGTGCAAGAATTAGTCAGCCTCGGACGGAGAATGGTCTTCTTTGCTTGTAATTTATCCTGATAGGCTTTGATTTATTTGACTTCTTCTCACAACAATGATTCTACTTTGCAAAATAAGTTCTTTGATTTGAATTCACACAACAGCTATTAACCTTTTGGCTGCTGTTTCTCTATGATTGCTGGAGCAGCTTCTTAGATATATATTGTTCGTGTTCGGGTGAGGTCAAATCGAAATAATTCCACTCATATCATAGTGTGAAACATAAGCTTGGAATCAAGAGCCTTGGTGATCAATTGGGTTCTGGGGTTGAAATAAGTTTACATGTTTGCAACTCGAGCGAGTGTGGTTGCTGCATCTAGGCCATGTTTCCAATAATTAAACAATTGAATGTAAAAGAATGACACTCGCATCAACGAAGCATTCCTGGCATGAGTTTCCCCTCTCATTGGCCCGGTAGTGACTGTCGGGAAGGTTCCTAATCCCCGAGAACGATCCCAGACTCTTCCTCAGACGAGCACGGCGAGTACTTATTTACAGATGTTGAAGTCCTTACCACCGTCGGGGTCAGCGCTATTGTCTTTCCGGACCTTGGTATGCGTCATGACGCCGCAGTACACAAGCCCGCCGTTCTTGTTGGCGTAGACGACCCGCAGAGGCGTGTTGTCCTGGTCTTTCTTCTTCTTGTCTTGGTTCCAGACTTTCTGCCTGTAGCCGTCCCAGTAGACGGGATACTCCCAATGGTCGTTCTTGCCGTTGTCGCAGTTGTTGTTACCCCACTTGATGCCGTCTCCGTTTCCATAAGCGTGAGGAAAGCCGCTCTTGGGTGTCTCATTGGGTTTGAGGAAACCGCCTTCTTTGGCCTGCGCCTTGGCTCTGGCAATATCCACGACGAACTTCGCCTTCGATGCGCTCCCGTTCTTGGGCTTGCAAGTGACGGTGTCCTATTTGGTTAAGTTACAAGTCAGTGATTAATTTGCAACGATTTCGAGTACATCGAGGAGATGAGAGGTAAGAATGAGTGTCTCTGGCTGGAGTGGGATGCGTACAGCACGAGCCTCCAAGAGAGAGTCCGTGGGAGGCACAGCGGCGGCAAGAATAGGGGCGGCGAGAATGATCAGAGAAACGAGGGACCTGGTAAGCAGCATTTTGACCGGTACAGGACGTGTTGTTTTACTGGAAATCAGGAGAAGAAGTAGTTTGTAGGCCGTAGGCGTTTTGTTGTAAATGTTCGGTTGATGGATCGATGCCTGAAATGAACCGGAGCACTTCGCTGAAAGTCATGGCGGTTTATATGTCTTCTTCACAGAGTATCTTTCTGGAAACCGAATGAATACAGATCGATACCTGCGAGGCATTTTACAAGTTTGTGAGTCTTGTCGTGTATGACGCTGACCAGTTTTGCCAAATGGGTTATGTCAACGGTGACCCGGATCCTTCAGAACAGCGGTGTGCATGCCATTGCTGACAGTGATTCACATCTTGTTACATGTAATACTTTCTGTGTTTCTCATGTTTGGTCTCTGCTCTAATGTCGAATTATGGATCCAACATTCGAGGGAGGGGGCATTACTTTGCTTCCCATCTGTGGCTGATTTTGATGCTATTTGTCGTCCAGAGGACTCAATCAAGATCTTCTTTCTGGCCAAAGCACCAAGTCTCAACCCAATTCCACACGCTTCCGTTCAAAGTCCTGCTTGACTGCGCAGAATAGGGGCATAAGGCTTACAAAATAAGTGTTTAAGTTATATCTTAGTGTTATAAGCCAGGATAAGGTTACAGTTAGAACAAGGAATTAAGGCTCTATAAGGAGGCTTAGCAGGCTAGTTAGAGTAGTCTAAAAGATAACTCTAATAGTAGAGAGATACTAGATACCTATTAGAGGCTCTCTAAATAGGTTTTAGCTTTCCTACTCTTAGATTCTAAGAAGCTAAAAAAGAATATTTAATCTTAGTTATATCTATCTATACTAATTTCCTTATTCTATATTATATATTTATAATATATTCTTCTCTCTATCTATATTAATAAAAGTATAAACTATTAAAATAGTATAATATATAATAATAATATTTACTTAAAGGTTTCTTAGAAAGTTAAATCTATTATTTAAAAGCTTTTTTATAAAATAAAACCTCCTAAATAGTTAAACTTAGAATAGAATACTATAAAATAAAATACTTTCTAAGTAAAATAATAAATAGAGTATTAATAACCTACTAATTAACTAGCTAATAGAGGCTAAACTAAATTAACTTATTAAAAAGGAGAAAAAGAAAACTTAATTAAAATATAAATATAAATATTTAGAAACCTTAAAAACTAGCTAACTCTTAGTTTTAGTAAACTTTATTACTATTTATTAAATAGTTATTAATAGCTTTAAATTAAAAAAGCACTAATTAGAGCTTTAGAAAAAGTATCTCTCTATTTTTAAATATAAGAAAAGCACTTAAACTAATTATAATTAGTTTATATTTAACTTTAATATATACTTTTTTATAGATAAAATTACTACTAATATAAAATAGATATTATATACTATTAAATACTTAGAGAGCTTAGTAGCTAAATAATAAACTTTATATCTCTTAATAAAATATAAAAATAAGATAAAAAATATTATATAAATAGTTATAAAAAACTAGCTAATCTATAATATTATTAATAAGAAATCTTAAACTCTTAGGATATAAATCTAACTTAAATAAGCTTATTAATACTTAGAATAGTTCTATTAAAGCTATATTAATTATTATAAAGAAATTAAGGTAAAAGGTTTATATTAATAACTAAAAAAGATCTAAATAGCTAATATAGTAATATAGCTAAATCTAAAACTTTAATACTATATAATAATAAATAGATTACTATCTTCTTAACTTAACTTTAATACTAAAGTAAGAAATACTAAGCTTATAATTAACCTTTAATTCTATAAAATACTAATAAGATACTAGATATCTAACTCTAGGATATAGTAATAAAAAGCTTAGAATATAAGTTAAAATTATAATACTAAAAATTTAAATAATATTATTTAAGAGAACTAAAGTAAATCTAACTAGAATCTAACTAAAACTTACCTAAAATAATCTAGAAATACTTTTTAAGATTTTAAAAAGGAAACTATTTACTATAGTTATAGAAAGAAAAAGTATATTTTACTAAGATATTTATATTATAAGAAATATAGCTATCTCTAATATAAAGAAAGACTCTATCTAAGTAAATAACTACTAAATAATAACTAGGTAACTATTTATATAATCTAATAGAATATAGTATAACTACTTTATATTAAGGTAATTATATAAGTTTAGGTTATAGATAGCTCGAAAATAGAAACTATACTTATTAATAATAGAGTTAATAAGAATATTATTAATTAGAAACTAATATCTATAATCTAACTAAGACTTATTAAGTTACTACCTCTTAAAACAATATAGAATTTAAAAGGTTCTAATTATAATATATATAAATTAGTAATATATATAAGTAATATAATAGATATATAATAAATAGTATTATATAATTTTAGAGTTAGTAAGAGAGATAGCTATAATATTATCCTAAAACTATTTTAGTATCTTACTAAGAAATCTAATCTTAATTAAGAGAAGTTAGACTAGATCTTTCTTCTAACTAAAAAAAGTATTTACCTTATTACTATAATAAAGAAATTAAGGTAGATATAAAATAAAGTAAAAGTAATATTTATTATAATATTCTAAAAGATATTAAAAATAGACCTATTTAATATCTAACTAGAGATAATTAGTAAAGATTAACTAGAAGCTACTTTTAAAGATCTAAGAAATAAAATCTCTCTAAAATACTATAATTTTATAAAAGTATTTAATATTAACTTAGTAGAAACTATTAAAACAGGCTGAGAACCTCAAAATAAAAACAATAAAACTATACACTCCCACACACTTATATAGGAATATAATAATATTATAGCTTTATATCTAGAGGCCCTAGAATAAAGTAAAGGACCTCTCTAAGTATAATAACCTTATTATAGATATAAACTGTTAAGTAAAAGTGATAAAAGCTTCTAAATAATAAGATAAACTATAGTAATACTAACTAATAATACTTCTCTATTCTCTTTTCTGCTCTTAATAAGGTAAAAGCCCTACTATACTATACTAACTAATATATCTATCTAGGCACCCTCTAAACTAGGCTATCTGCACTACTCTATCTTAATTATCCCCTATAGTCTTACCTTAATACCCTGTGAGGAAGACTATATACTAAAGAAAAATTATATAAATAAAAGCTACTATTTATAAAGGAAAAAGCACTTCCTATACTACTTAATTACTTCTTCTAGATTATTATAGACCTAATTACTTCTTTTTATAGTTATACTATTCTAGTCTTCTTTATTTAGGCCTATCTTTTATAGACTTATAAGCCTTATTCTAATCTAAACCTTACTTATATTATTTCTAATTATGCTAACTAGGTAGCTATAAAAAGTAATAGCTATAGTTACTCTTAGAGATATTATCCTTAATCTATTACTAGTAGTTAACTTGCTCTATAATATAGTTTTTATAGCTATTATAGGTAGGCTTAAAAATATTAAATAAAGCTAGATATAGGGAATATTTCCTAGTAATAATAGTTTAGTATAGTGCTAAAATAGAGGGGTATAAAGGGGTTATATCTTATTTAGTATTAGATAGTCTAGTTAGTAAAATAAAAGGATTAGATAGAGTTAAATCTAGATCTATAAGGCTAGAGTTATTATTACTAAGAGATAGCAGAGTGCTATAGAGACTAAAAGCTAGTAAGTCTAGATTTATAATAGTATAAAAGCTAGCTCTACTAGAATAATAAGAGGTAGGTTCTCTACTATTAGACTTACTAACCTAGCTTTTTATATAGTAGGAGATAAAAGTTCTTATAGGAAGCTATAATATTTTAAGAGAAAGTAGAAAGGAGAGTATTCTAGATACTAAGAGCTATATCTTATCTATATTACTATATAACTCTGCTATAAGAATATCTACCTAGAATATCTATAAGGGTCTATTATTATAGAGTATAGAGTATTTTATAAACTTAGTAGTAATCTTTAAGATATACTAGGTAATAATTTAGAATTAATTCCTTTTTGCTATCCCTTTTATAGCTACTACTAATACTATACTATTAATAATACTCTTATAAATATAGGCTCTAATCTAATCTACTACTCTAAGGCTATATATCTATAAATTCTACTATTAGAGCTAGGATCTAACTATAGTATTCTCTAAAAAAAGGGTGTAAATATTAATAGAAGCTTTAAGAAGCTTATAGTACTAAAAGAGGTTCTCTATAGCTTCTATAAATAGTTTATTAAAATCTCTGCTCTAAATTAAGTTAGTATAGTAAGTAATTTCTCTTTTCTAGTTTATTACTATTATTACCTAGTAGTTACTACTATACTAAATATAAAAGATAGTAATATCTAACTAGATAAGTAGATTATAATAGGTATTTATAATTAATAATATTAAAACCTAGTATCTACTAAGAGAGAGTACTGCTCTTATCTACTAGGTAACTTATCTTTTTAGGGTTTATATATATTTACCTAACCTATATATATTAAACTTAGTAAGGTAATATATCTCCTCTACTTTAAAATAGATTTCTATTACTAGTTTCCCTTAAATATTATAGAGATAAGTAAGATAGTATTAGGTAATTAATAGAGGCTATTTAGTCTATTTTCTAGTTATATTAAACCTATAGTAGAATTAGATCTATAAAGATAGTATAGTATTCTAACTTAACTTAATATACTAGTTAGATACTCTCTTTTTCTCTACCTTATTTTTTAGCAGTTTTAGATTATTAGCTAGACCTATAACTAGGAGTTCTAGGCTGCTATAAGGGTTATTAATATAGATTAGTAGTCTGGAATTATTAGTATAATAAGAGCTATAACCTGGATAAAAAGAAGGCTTATTATTATAAAGGTTAAAGGCCCTCTCCTCTATCTATCTATTCTCTTAGTATATACTAGTAATAATTCTATTTTAATAGATATAGTTTTATATAGTATTAACTATAGGGTAATTATTAATAATATCTTTTACTCTAGTACTATAGTTCTTAGATAGGCTTAGATTTAGGTCTATAAGGGGCTTAATAGGTATATTAATAGGTATAAAAGCTTCTATAACTTAAATATTAAGTATAGACACTTTAAAGCTAAGATTAAGTATTTTAAGGTATCTAAGATAGAGCTATACTAGATTTAATCTATCTATAAATATAGAGTTAGAGACTATAAAGTTCTAAGTATAAATTATCTTTTAAATCTTCTTATTATATAATAGAGAGATAATCTTTTTAATATACTTAGCTCTATTAGTAGTTCTTAATAGGGTTAGAAAAACTATACTATCTATCTCTAAATCTCTATTATAAAACTTAGAAGTGATTTAATTTATCTATATATTAAAGATCTTTTTAAAGGAAAAGCTAGTCTAGTACTTAGCTAATTCTAGTTATATATAGTAATAAAGCTACTTAAAGCAGAGTATATCTAATATCTATAGCTATTCTTCTTAGAGTTAGAATATATAGATAACTTTAACTAAGTATTTAAGAATAAATATTATACTATTAAGAGGCTTATAGATAGCTATTATAGATCTAATTAATATCTTAAAATATAACTCTACCTTTTTATTATACTAGAAGTTATTATAAAAGTAGAAAAAGCTTAAAAGTTAGTTAATAAGTAAGATAGAGTAGAAAACTACTTTTTTATTAGTATTTTTCTTAGCTAGTAATTAGAGAATAAGTATAGTAAGTTAGCTTTTCTATATAGTAGCTTTACTATTTTTAATTTTAGTATTAGTAGAAGTATAGTATTATCTAATAAGGCTAATTCTATTAGAAAGATTATAAGTAAGAAGTTAAAAACTAGTCTCTATATTAAAAGTTAAAGGGAAAATCTTAGTCTAAATAGTTTCTTATAGATTAAATAAGTTAACTATAATAGTTAGCTCTCTTTTATTCTTTTTAGCTTAGCCTAGTTATTAAGATCTAGTAGGTTAAAGCTATTAGAAATAAATATAGAGTTAAGCTATAAAGATACTAAAGTAAAGCTACTAAAGCTCTTTATATTTAAGGTTTTTATTTAGCTTAAAAGGAAATTAGAAGTAGAAAGAAAGTACCTATCTAGCTAAGTGCTATTTATTAATTCTTATAGCTAGAATATTTAAAGTCTTTTTAAAGAGAGTAGAGTTAGTAGGTATAACTATAGTCTCTAAAAGCTTACTATTTTACTTATCTCTCTTTTAAGAAAACTTCTCTAAAATAGTAATAAGAAATACCTCCTTAACCTAGATATTAGTAATCTTAGCAGGAAAACCCTTAAATAAAGATATTATTAAGAATAGAGTAAATAGAAATAATTATAGATTTAATTAAGACTTTTAGTAAGAGGGGGAAAGTTATATAAGTAGTATAAGAGAGTAAAGGTTTATAATATTATAAAGAGAGGGTTATATATAGATAAGTATAAGCTAGAGCAGGAATTTATACTTAAATATCTATAATAAGAGCTTAAAATATAAATTAAGTTAAGCTATAATACTAAATTAATTATTAATAGGTTAAATCTGTTTATATTAAGAGAAATAAAGCAGTTATTTATATATAGGTTAAAGAGAGCAGGTTACTAGTTACTAATTATTAACTAATTAGGATAAAAAGATAGAATAAGAATAGGTAGTAAGAGGAGGTAGTTATAAGAGTTAACTTCTTTTCTTATTTAATTAATCTTAACTGTGAGGAAGGCTTAACCCTTTAAGTAAATAATTTAGTAAGAAGTAGAATAACTAGGTTATATAACTAGACCTCTTCTAGCTCTCTCTAGCTTTTTCTTCTTTTTCTATAATATAATAGAAATAGTAATTTCTCTTTTATATTTATAAAGTATAACCTTAAGCCTTTTTTAGTACTTATTAGTTATAGCTTCTATTAGAAATCCTAATAATTCTTATATACTAACTTAGCTAAGAAAGTATATCTTCTAGCTTTTTATAAATAAATTAGTTTTTAATAAGAGAGACTATAACTTCTCTCTATATATTAAGCTCTTTATTAACTCCTTTATAATAAGTAGACTTATCTCTTTAGCTTTTACTTTATATATTTACTAACCTTTTTATATAGGTTATAGTATTTTTTATATAGTACTTATTTAAGCTTTTAGAGCTTTTCTAGCTATATTAAGAAGTAAACTTCTATATAAAAGTTCTGCTTTTAGATAACTATAAGATTATTATTTATTAGTTTTAGGAGGCTTATACTAGCTCTTATTACTAGAGTATAATAGAGAAGGAACTACTATTCTATAGGTATATCTTTATTATCTTAGTAGTTATAGGTATTTTTAGACTTTAGCTAGCAAAGATAATTAATTCTAATAAATCTAAGGTTAGCTATAGCTTCTATATTTAAGCTAATAAAAGTTATAATATAGTTTCTTATAGTAGTTATAAGTAGTATACTTACTCTCTCTATAATAAGGCTACTAAAACTTAGATCTATAAGTTATATTTTAAGTATATAAGTATATCTAGTAATATTTATATTAACTATCTTTATTATAAATAAGATTCTAAGTGTTTCTTTAACTCTAAGAGAAACTATAAGGCTTTTAGCTATAGTATAGGTAATCTAGAATAATAGAGCAGTAAATTTAAGGAAGTAGTTATTTAGTTCTAGATTAACTAGTAGATTATAGAGAGGTCTAGAGTAACTTATCTAGAATTTAGAACTATAATAAAGTACTATAAGACTTAGCTAAAGGAGTATAAGTTAAGGTTACTATTTATTCTTACTAGTTACCCTCTAGCTAATTTAGATATTTCTGCTTTTAATAAGAGAGAGCAGCTTAAAATCCTAACTAGAGTTTAAAGGAGAAGAGTGGGAAAAAGAAAGAACTAATATAATATTCTATATACTTAGCAGTCTTTATAGACCTAAAAATATAAATTAATAAATAAAATTCTCATTATTTAGCCTTAAAATACTTTAATATATATACTTTATATAAAGTGATATAGGAGAAATCAGAAAAAGCTAGAAAGAATTATATAAAGTCTTAGTAAATTAGGTAAAATTAACTAGCTATAATAATGCTTTTCTAATATAGTAGAGGACTTTAAAATATAGATAGGAGGGTTTCTTTATCTCTAGTTTCTTTAATAATATAACTATTTATAGTTAGGAAAAAATTACTAACCTAACTACCTATATAAGGCTATAGTTATATAAGAGAATAAGTAAAGAGTTAATTTAAGAGCAAAAACGTTATTATAAATATAAAATAGATAAGTAATTGCTATAAGAGCAGAAATTAAAGAAGAGTAGATAGATAATATAAAATAATATAATATTATATAGGGATATATCCCTCTCAGAACGCTAAGTATAGAAGTCTGATCTAAAAGTAGTATAAAAATAACTAGCTAGGTATTATAGATATAGCTAAACTATTAAAGTTAAACTATAACTTAAAGACTTTCTAAGTAATAATAAGCTAGAACCTAGCACTTAAAGTAGGAGGCTATTTAGTTAAGGTAAGAAGCTATAAAGAGGGATCTCCTAAAATAAGGTATAGAATATCTAAGTAGTAACAGAGAGAAATAGAGCATACTAATTACTAAAAAGGTTATAGTATGCTTCTAATAGGTTTTATATAGTAGGACCTGCTATAAGCATAGAGGTAATCTTAGTAGTATAATCCTTAATATAACTATAGTGCTTAGGCTAGATACTACTATTATTAGTAAGATTAGAACTATAAAGGTATAAGAGTAGACTTAAATAATAAGTAGGATAATATAAGTATAAGTAGACTAATCTTAGTATTATTTCTATAATCTATTTTAATACACTAAGCTAGAGAATTATAGTTAAGTAATTAGAGCAGAGAGTATAGTAAAGCTCCCCCTAAAAGTATAAGCCTTGCTTATTATAGATATAAAAAGGCATATTTCTCTATAATAGCACTAATCCTAGCAGGTTATACTATATTATTTCCTATCTTAGTATACTAACTATTCCTAACTAGATTAAATAGCTAAAGCTCTATATAAAGTTTCTATATTACTCTTATCTGGTTAAGAGCCTCCTTTAGAGCCTATAAATATACTACTAAGTATATAATCTATTATAGAATATTACTATCTAGATTACTTATTAATAGAGAGTTAGTATTATTAGGGTTAGTAAAAGGTTTTTCTGCTTCTTCTTTATTACCTTTATTAGAGTAGGAGTAACTATAAGTGGAATAAATCTTATTAAGTTAGTCTATAAAGTTAAGTCTATACTAGTTAATATCTTCTAGTTTCTAAAAACCTTCTAGAGCCTTAATAAACTTTTTTAGGTAGTTTCTAGTATAAGTTAACCTATAAAGGGAGTTTTCTATAAGGGTCTTAAGCTAATATAAAGTGTTATTAGAAGCCTTTAAATAGATTTTAAAAGAGCCTTTCTAATAGTAGTTAAGCTTAGTATTTAAAAACTTATCTATATACTATTTAATATTAAATACTAGGATAAGGTTATTTACTTCTAATTTCTAACTATATAAGATATAGTATTTCTGGTAATTAAACCTATCTATAATATACTTATACTAGACTATAATTATCTTCTATATAGCAGTATAGTTCTTATTAAGCTATTTAAAAGCTCTTATCTATATAAGAAGCTTCTCCTTAGGTATTATTACCTGGTTTTATACTAGTACTTTCTAGGTTAGTGTAAAGGTTTCTATTAGAGTTATAGCTTTATACTTATAGAGTAAATAAAAGGAGCTATAGCTAGTTAAGGCTCTAATAGAAGTTCTATTAGCAAATAGCATAGCTTAGAAGGATAGCTAGAAGTCCTTATCTATATTTTTTATCTAAGTAGTAAGGGTATATATAATAGTCTAGTAGCTAACTTTAATAGTACTATTAGCATATAGGTTATAGATAGTAGTGACTTTTTACTTAAGCCTATACTTATAGTTAAATTTAATAACTATACCCTTATTCTCTAGGCCTCTATTAATAATAAGCATACTATAGAGTCTATAATAATAAACTATATCCTCCTATATAAACTTAGTAATAAGGTGAGAGTTAGCTTACTATATCTACTAAGCCTCTACCTATCTAGTTAGGAGGCACTAGGCTTTAACTATATCCTATTTACTAACCTTCTATATATCTAATACTATATAAGTAAATAGTAGCTTTAAGGGTGCTAAGAAGTAGTAAGAGTTATCTATATATCTAAGCCTGCACTTTTAATAATCTTTATAAGTATAGACTTATTTACTAACTTATTAATAGAGACTATATTAGTAATACTGCTCTGCTAACTGCTTAATAACTATATTATATCTTCTATATCTACTCTCTTAGTATACTTTTATAATAAGCTTAGTTTAGGTCTATAAATTATCTATAACTTATTATAGAGTAGGCTTATATATACTAGGATATATAAATAATAACTTATCCTTTAGAAAGAATTTCCTAGCCTCCTCTTTAAACTTATAGTATAGACTAGGCTTAATTCTATCTAGCTATTTTAAGGTACTAAGATAGTAAGCAATTTAGTATAAGTAGTAACTCTAGTATAAAGAGCTATCTAATATAGTATTAGGGATATCTATAAGTCTTAGAGACTCTTATAGAATATTATTAACTTTAGTAGTGAGGATCTTAGCAGAGTAAACTCTATCTCTATCTATCTATGCTTTATTAAAAAAAGAGATAGTAATTAGGTTTATAAAAAAGATCTACTTATTAATCTAGTTATTAATTTCTCTTTTAGTATCCTAGTTAAGCTTATCTAATAATCTACTAGGTTTATAAGATAATCTATTAGCTATAGTATTTTAGCTTCTAGATAGATACTTAACTTTAAAGTTAAATATATAAATCTATAAGATTTATTAAATAATAAAAGCTCTAAGCAGGTTAGAGGTAGTGCTATTAAGCTAAGTAATAAGAGTCTTAGTATCTATTTCTAGTATAAAGTAGTAACTATAGAGATAAAAGTAGACTTATTTAAGGGCTTTAAATATACCTCTTAACTCCTTTTTTTTAGTATTATAGTTTAGCTCTATACTAGCCTATAAGCTACTCTTATATCTAGAGACTATATATTTACTATTAATATATTAACTAAGAATAGTGCTCTAACTAAGACTATTAGTATTAACTATAAGGTAGATTTTATTTATATTAGTATTATAGTTAAGTCTAATAAGAATAGAAGTAGAGGTAAGTTAGTTCTTAAAAATATCTATAGCTAATTGCTAAGGCTAGTTTTATTTAAATAGAGTATCCTTTTTTAAGAGTACTATAAGCAGCCTAGCTATAGCTAAAAATCCCTAAACTTAAATCTAATAGAATATTATAACACTAAGAAAGAATCTAAGATTAGTAAGGTTATTATAGACCTCCTATTTTCTAATCTTAATAATCTTTAATTTTTCTAGCTTTTAGCTGCTAGTACTATAAATATATCCTATAATAGTAATAGATTACTAGGCCTACTATAATTTTTTAATAGTAATAGTATAGCTAGCTAACTTAATATTAATAAGAACTTTATTAATATTCTAGATATATTCTAGAATATATCTATATAGTCTGGAGTAACTAGGAACTTCTTTATTATTATACTTTAAGATAGGGCTCTTAATAGCTATATTATTAAGAAAAGCTTTATAGTAAGTTAGAATTAGGTTATATATAATTTATATTATAACTCTTATAAACTAGGCTATAAAATTAGTAGCTCTTTAAGATAAAGTATATATCTAAAAAAGGCTAATTAGTATTATAAAGATTATAATATTATAGCTATATAGATCTAGTAAGACTTAGTTATACTTAGAAAAGAAATCTAATAGTAAGAGAAGCTAGTATATTATAAAGTTTCTTAAGAACTTATTACTAAATAGGGGTAATACTATATTATATAGGGTAATAGTATTAACTTTAGTTATAGAGTTAATAAGATATATCTTTCTATTCTTCTTTCTAACTAGAAAGAAGAAGTTTTAGTAAGCTATATAACTTTGCTTAAAGATACCCTTTTTTAGCCTATTCTTTAAGATTATTATTATATTACTCTCTAAAGCTTTTAAAATTAGTATACTTCTTACTGACTAAGCTTTATAAGAAATAACTCTAATTATTTATAGAGGAGCTATAAATAGATAAATAGATCTATAATACTTAAAACTCTATATAAGAGCCTTTTTTCTATTATTTAGAACTTTAAAGAGAAGCTCTTTCTCTTTTAAATTAAGGTAGTTTACTATTACTAGAATCTTATTAAGCTATTCTACTATAAGTTACCCCCTCTTAGAAATAGTTAAAAACTTTAATTAAATAAGATCTATAAAGGCACTTTCTAATACTAGTTTAAGGTTCTCTTTTACTTTTACTTAGGCTTTTAACTTTTACTCTAGGTCTCTTTTAAGCACTAAGCTATTAAAAGGTAAGTTATTAACTAGCTAGACTTTCTTATCTTTTATCTTATATATTATATTAACCTTCTTATATATAAAGGATAGAGTATTATTATAGATATAATTAGTTCTTAGTTTATTCTATATTCTTATTAGAACCTTTTCTAGAAGGTTCTCTTTCTAATAGAACTAATAGTATATCTAGGTATTAACTATATTAAATCTAATTCTCTATTCTAAGTTAAATAGATTTATAAAAAATAAGGGATATATTTTAGTAGAAAGGAGAAGTTATTAAAGCTTTTTATTAGTTATAAACTTTAATAAGTTAGTCTTATATACTACTTACTCTTTATAATACTTCTAAATATTAAAGTTAAATCCCTTAACTAAGTAGCTAAAAGCTCTAGTATACTTAGATTCTCTTATATTAAGGATACTAATAGTAATCTTTTAGTCTCTAAAAAGAGTAGCCTTATTATATATAAGGAAATATTTTGCTATTCTAAATAATATAAGCTTAGTGCTATTATATAGCTTAGTAGGAATTAGCTCTTCTTTTTACTAATAGATTAGCTAGTCTCTATCTCTGCTTTATTTCTAAAAGAAGAGAGGTTTATTTAAGATATTAGTTAGAAGTATTAAAATCTCTTCTATCTTATAGCTAGGTATATAGTTAAAGTCTATATAGTTAGCTTTTTTTCTCTTTTTCTAGTAGTAATATCTATAAAACTTCTTTAAAAAGGGTTTATAATAGTTAGAATACTACTTATTTTTATAAAATTAGTATCTAGAAGTATATTCTTATAATTCTAAAATAGTTTAGATAATTACTTCTATTCTTAGTATAATAGCCTATTTAAGAGAAACTTTAAGTACTATATAGAAAATATTACTATCCTTATTAAATATTACTAAAATCTCCTTATTCTCCTCTAATTTCTCTTAGACTAGAAAGTTAAAACCTTCTAGTAAATTAGCTTTTACTACTAGTATTACCTCCTCTAATATATATAAGCTAGGCTAGCCTTTTATATTATAAAGCTATAATTATAAACTTTTACTTAGTTATCTATTAATTTCTATAATTACTAAGCTAGCTATTATATTAGAATTAGTAATAGTAGCCTCTATTTTCCCTCTTCTATAGAAATTAAATAGACTTACTAAGTATAAGAGAAGCTAGTAGAGTTAGAGAGAATAGTAGTAAAGTAACTAGTAGAATCTAAAGTATAGAATATTAAAGGAGCATAGATCTTCTAATTACTAGTCTAAAAGATACTAATTATCTAAGTTAGTAAGTATTCTAGTATTATTCTAGTATATATAATAAATAGAGCTCTAAGAATTATATTCTTAGATATCTTACTATATAGGCTAATAAAGAAGGGTATATTAGATATATAATAGCTACTAATATAGATATCCTTAACTATAATACTCTTAAAAGTTACTATAGTTTAAGTATCTATAAAGCCTTAAACTCTAAGATATATAGGAATAATACTCTTCTATATACTATTATAGCTAATATACTTCTTAGAGATAATATTAATAGTAGTGCTAGTATTAATAATCCTATATTACTCTAAATATATAGACTAGCTAATTCTTATAGTAACCTAGAAGTATAGTATAATAAAGTCTTATATAGTAAGAACTTAGTGCTAGTAGGTAACTATAATATAGTATAGATATTCTACTAAATTATTAAGAGAAGTAACTAGTATATTAAGGTTCTTTTTAGATTAAGTGCTAGATAGAATAATATTTATTATATTAATACCTGCTATACTATAAAGAGGTAGTTAACTAAAAATAGAAAATACTAAGCTACTTATAAAGGCCTAGAAACTATAAATTATATCTATAAAGAGAGAAAGAATACTAGTTAAAGGGAAAGGGGTTAGACAGGATACTAAGTAAAAGAGAATTATATCTAAACCTTACTCTTAGTTTATTATAGTAGCTTTATAAAGTATCTAAACTGCTATAGCCTCCTCTTTATAAACCTAGACTTAAATATAGGCCTTAATAGCACTAACCTCTACCTATAAGAGTGCTTTATACTAGAATATAAGAGTTAGATCTGCTTATATATTATTCTAATATCTAATTTCTTATATAAGCTAGCTGCTTAATCTAGAAGCTTTTATAATATAGCTAAGTAGGTCTTTTTCTATAAATATAAATATATCTAGTAATTAATTACTATTTTACTAGAGGTAGTTTTAAATAACTAGCTTTATATACTTATAAACTATATTATTATAGTTATACTAAACCTAGTAAAGAAAGAATTTAGAGATAGTAACCTTTCTATTTGCTTACTTAGCTTATAGGTTTTTAGTAAGGATTTAGCCTTCTAATATTATAATAAAAGATTTAGGTTAAGGGGTCTTAGTAGCTTCTAGGGGGCAGTTATTAACTAGAATATCCTTATTCTTATTTATAACTTTCTTAATATAAGGCTCTAGAAGTAGAGTAGGAAAATAAGTTATATTAAGGTCTATAATATAGATCCTCTTTTTAGATCTAGTAGCAGAGTAAGGTATTATATAGTAATTCTAAGTTTATAATTTAGTTATAGTATTAATACTAGTATTTATAGAGAGAATAATAGCTAGAATACTAGAAGCTAGTATATAGATATTAAGAATATTATAGGTAGTATCTGAGATTACTATACTAGTAGAAAGAGTCTTTATAGCTAAAGTGGGAATTAGAGGCCTTAGAGTTTCCTATATAGTATACTAGATATACTTATTAGACTACTTATAGCTTTTAAGCTAGAACTTAACTCTATAAAGGCTTAAAAAGTATCTATAAAGGGTAAGAATACTAGCTTCTAGCTGCTTAGTCTTATCTATACTAGCTATAAGGATTAGAAAAGAAATAATTATTAGGTTATACTAGCCTTATTAGTAGCCTTTATTAATCTCTTTATTAGAAACCTAGATATAGAGGGAACCTTATAGGGTGCTAATCTACTAGTAGCTTTTATAAAATAAGTATAGTTTTATATTAGAAAAAGCTCTAGTAGCTTTATAATTTCTAGTAAGATATTCTTTCTCACTATAGGTATAGCAGGTATTAGAGTTAATAGTTTCTATAAATCTTAGAGGTTTTAGCTAGTAGTAAGATTTAAGGCTTATAAAGTCTAAGTAACTGCCTCCTCTTAGATTAAAGAGTATATAGCTATATTTTCTATATATAAAGCTATAGTTATAAGAGTTATTACTATAATAGTTATACTATAAGAGCTCCTATATAGGCTAGATATTAGATATATTAGTAGTATATATACTAACTTTATTAATAGTATAATTATATTAAGAGGTATTAGAGTAGTACCTAGTTCTAATCTGCTTAATCTCTATATCTTTAAGGTAAGCAGCAAGGTTATCTACTTAGACCTTCTAATTAGAAGTATTAGTTATCTTATCCTTTAACTTAGCCTTTATAGATAATACTTTTAATTGCTTACACTTAAGTATAGTAACTAGTATACTAGTTAGGATATCCTCTCTAATATCTTATAGTTATATATATACCTATTAAGACTAAACCTATCTAATAATTATAACTTCTATCTAGATCTAAGAGACTAAAAGGAGACTCTAGTAGTCTTTATATAGGATTTTTAAGATATATCTTATAGTCTACTTAGAGAAGTAGTAGAAGATAATATAGTTAATCTCTATATTAGATAGTATAAAAAGTCTCCTTTTAGCTGCTCTATCTTAAAGGTTACTAATCTTAGTAAGAAATTTAGAGATATATCTAGAATTACTAATTTCTAGGCTAGAAATAAAGCTTTAAAGCTTCTTATTAGAGTCTAGATAAGTATTTAGGTTTATAATACTATATATCTTATAGAGATTATTCTTAAAAGAGAGCTAATTATTATACTAAGTAGAAATACTTTTAAAGGTTTACTAATAGGCCTTAATATAGTACTAGCTAACTAGAATAATTATCTTTTCCTTATTCTATTTATAAAGCTTAGTATAAGATAGATAATTCTTAAAGAAGTTAGAAATATTATTACTAGTAAACTTAGAAGCCTCTAAACTATAAGAGATAATTAGAGTAGTAGTATACTATTTTTATATAGCTTTAGCTAATTTCTTAATTACTTTTATAGTACTAATAGTAAGTAGAGAGGCTAAGTTTTTTATAAAAGGTATAGTAATAGCTTTTATAGATATAACCTTATCTAGCTACTAGTCTAGATCTACTCCTTATAGTCTAAGAGAAGCTATATCTCTATAATTCTTATACTTATTATAGATATTCTTACTAATATAGATCTAGTAACTAATCTTAATACTTTAAAACTATAAAGGTAAAGACTTTTTAGATCTATTATTATCTATAATAGTAGAGTAAAAGGCTTATTTCTAAATACTTTTAAATATAGCTTCTTTAAAGGGCTCTATACCTAGAATATAGTTCTTAGAGCTAAAAGAGTTTAAAGCAGATATACTAACTTTAAGAGCTCCTCTAGATTTCTTAGAGTATTACTTAAATATAGTATAAGAAGTAGTTAATATAATTTATTATAATTTAATATTAGTATTAATACTAAAGTTTATTAATATTTAAATTATCTAATAATAAAAGAGAAGAGTTATATAGCAATTTAATCTATAATAATTAAGTAGATAGAGAGAAAGAGAGCTTTAACCTCCTTTTCTTTCTAGATAGTAGTTATAAATTATAGACTAGGAGTAGTTATAGTCTCTGTTTCTCCTATAAGTATATAGGCTCTTCTTCTTAATATAACTAGGAGTAGTTATAGCCTCTATCCTATCTATAAGTTTATAGACTCTTTTCTATTTCTTCTTATAAGTAATATAATACTATAATTTCTCTAATTCTATAGATATTAACTATATAGTAACTAAGATAGAGCCTAAATCCCCTTAGTTAAGCTTATTAGCCTAACTAGTATTATTAATTTATTACTTTATTACTAATTATTAGGTTCTAGGTTATAGAAAGCAGATACTAGCTCTACTTTTATAAGAGCTAAGAAGAAAAGAGAAAACTTTTTAATCTAGTAAAGTCTAAAGCTATTATAGCTAGATTTTCAGGGTTTTAAGTATTTCTATCTAAAAACTCTAACTATATAGCTATTATATCTAGTGCTTTCTTAGATTAGATTTATAAAGAGACTTCTAAATATTATTTTATAAAGTTTATTATTATTATTACTAAGTTTATAAAGTTAATATTCTATTAAGTAGTTAGGATAATATATTATAGTTTTATATTAAATATAAGCCTATTTATATAGTATAGAAGTATACCCCTTTTAAGCACTATAGAGGAAGTTTTAAGAGAGAAGAATCTGCTTCTAGGTACTATTAAAACTAGCTAAGAACTTTAAGATAAAAATAATAAAACTATATACTCCTATATACTTATATAGGAATATTATAATATTATAGCTTTATATCTAGAAGCCTTAAAATAAAAGAAAGGATCTCTCTAAGTATAATAACCTTATTATAGATATAATCTGTTAAGTAAAAGTGATAAAAGCTTCTTAATAATAAGATAAAACTATTATAATACTAACTAATAATACTCCTCTATCCTCCTCTCTGCTCTTAATAAGATAAAAAGTTCTGCTATACTGTGCTAACTAATATACCTATCTGGGCACCCTCTAAACTAGGCTGTCTGCACTACTCTATCTTAATAGGAGCCCTTATAGTATAACTATTATAGTAGTAACTCTTATAACTATAGCTCTATATATAGAGGATATAGCTATATACTCTTTAATCTAAGAGGAGATAGTTACTTAGACTTTATAGGCCTTAAATCTTACTACTAGCTAAAACCTCTAAGGTTTATAGAGACTATTAACTCTAATACCTACTATACTTATAGTAAGAAAAGATATCTTACTAGGAATTATAAAGCTACTAGAGCCTTTTCTAATATAAAACTATACTTATTTTATAGAAGCTATTAGTAGATTAGTATCTTATAGAGTTTCCTTTATATCTAGGTTTCTAATAAAGAGATTAATAAAGGCTACTAGTAGATCTAGTATAACCTAATAATTATTTCTTTTCTAATCCTTATAGCTAGTATAGATAAGACTAAATAGCTAGAAGCTAGTATTCTTACCCTTTATAGATACTTTCTAAGCCTTTATAGAGTTAAGTTCTAGTTAAGAGCTATAAGTAGTCTAATAAGTATATCTAGTATACTATATAGAAAACTTTAAGGCTTCTAATCTCTATTTTAGCTATAAAAACCCCTCCTATTAGTATAGTAATCTTAGATACTACTTATAATATCCTTAATATCTATATACTAGCTTCTAGTATCCTAGCTATTATTCTCTTTATAGATATTAGTATTAATACTATAACTAGATTATAAACTTAGAACTACTATATAATACCTTACCCTACTACTAGATCTAAGAAGAGGGTTTATATTATAGATCTAAATATAGCTTATTTTTCCACTCTACTCCTAGAGCTTTATATTAAGAAAGTTATAGATAAGAATAAGGATATCCTAGTTAATAATAGCCTCTTAGAAGCTACTAAGACCTCTTAATCTAAGTCTTTTATTATAATATTAGAGGGCTAAATCCTTACTAAGAACCTATAAGCTAAGCAGGTAGATAGAAAGGTTACTATTTCTAAATTCTTCCTTTACTAAGTCTAGTATAACTATAATAATATAATCTATAAGTATATAAAGCTAGTTATCTAGAACTACTTCTAGTAGAATAGTAATTAATAGCTAGATATATTAATACTTATAGAGAGAGACCTACTTAGCTATATTATAAAAGCTTCTAGATTAAGCAGCTAACTTATATAAGAGATTAGATATTAGAATAATATATAAGCAGATCTAACTCTTATATCTTAGTATAAAGTGCTCTTATAAATAGAAGTTAGTGCTATTAAGGCTTATATTTAAGTCTAAGTTTATAAAGAGGAGGCTATAGTAGTTTAGACACTTTATAAAGCTACTATACTAAACTAAGAATAGTGTTTAGATATAATTCTCTTTTACCTAGTATTCTATCTAACTCTCTTTTCTTTAGCTAGCCTCTTTTACTCCTTTATAGATATAATTTATAGTTTCTAAGCCTTTTTAAGCAGCTTAGTGCTTTTTATCTTTAATTAACTATCTCTCTATAATATAGTAGGTATTAATATAATAGATATTATTCTACCTAGTATTTAACTTAAAGAGGATCTTAATATACTAGTTACTTCTCTTAATAATTTAGCAGAACACCTATATTATACTATAGTTACCTACTAGTATAGAGTTCTTACTATATAAAACTTTATTATACTATACTTCTAGGTTACTATAAGAATTAGCTAGTCTATATACTTAGAATAGTATAGAATTATTAATACTAACACTATTATTAATATTATCTCTGAGAAATATATTAGCTATAATAGTATATAGGAAAGTATTATCTCTATATATCTTAAAGTCTAAGGCTTTATAAATACTTAAACTATAGTAACTTTTAAAAGTATTATAGTTAAGAATATCTATATTAGTAGCTATTATATATCTAATATACCCTTCTTTATTAGCCTATATAGTAAGATATCTAAGAATATAATTCTTAGAGCTCTATTTATTATATATACTAAAATAATACTAAAATACTTACTAACTTAGATAATTAGTATTTTTTAGACTAGTAATTAGAAGATCTATACTTCTTTAATATTCTATATTTTAGATTCTACTAGATACTTTACTATTATTCTCTCTAACCCTACTAGCTTCTCTTATACTTAGTAAGCTTATTTAATTTCTATAGAGGAGAGAAAATAGAGGCTGCTACTACTAATTCTAATATAATAGCTAGCTTAGTAATTATAGAAATTAATAGATAACTAAGTAAGAGTTTATAGCTATAGCCTTATAACCTAGAAGGCTAGTCTAGCCTATATATATTAAAGGAGGTAATATTAATAGTAGAAGCTAATTTACTAAAAGGTTTTTATTAAATTATCTAGTATAGGGTGCAAAATAATAATATATTAAGTATATAGCTATCTGGAAATCTCTGCACATAGATCTATGTGTTATTTATGCCTAAAAGTGGCTAATATCTATGTCACGTTATTGCGCCACAGTTACTGCTGCTTTTGCACACACTTAGCGCGTTACTGCATATACTAAGGGGTTAATTTAACACACCCCTTTAGTTTTAATATAATATAGCATAAGATAGCATAATTCAGCATAACTAGCTAAGTTTACTAATTAACTCTAAAACGCTTTAAATCTAGTATATTTAAGGTTATCTAAATATATCTATTTATTATAAAGTTATCTAATATCCTATATACTCACTAATAACTTTATAACCCTATTATTCACCTATCTTATAATATCTTCTCTAATATTATCTCCTAGTATTATCTATAGGTTATTATAAAGTATTTAGTCCCTTAGCTCTTAATTATAGCATTATAACTTAGTCTTCTTATTTAATTTAAGGCTTTATAGGCTATACCTAGAAAGTTAGTAATAATAGACTTATTTAAGTAGTACTAACTTAAAAATCTTATTAGTGAGAGGGATTATTATATAGAGGGTATATTACTTCTTTTATAGTTATTTATCTTAGCTTAATTTAATCACTTTATCTTATAGGATTACTTATTTATAGTAAAAGAGATTACTACTCTCTGTTACCCTTTATTACTACTTATAGGGTATTTCAAAGAGGTATTACTATTAATAGCAAGGTTTTATTAGCATAGCTTATAAGAGTATTATTAGCTTCTAAAAAGAAGTTATTATATAGTAGTGAGAAGATAAAAAAAACATAATCTTATATAAGTAAAGTTCCTAGTAAACTATATACTTAAAGGCTTAAATATTAGCATAATACCCTCCCTTTTATATAGGTTTAGTATTATAGTTAGTAAGGTATTTAGCAGGTTAATTTAACTAGTATAGTAACCACAGAGTTACTCCTTTAAGTTAGGTATTAGGCCTACTCAAATCCAGGCCTAATATTACTATTAGTATTTTATAACTCCTCTCTCTTCTAGGCTTCTATAATTATTTATAACTTATTAATAAGGCCTAACTAAGTAATAAATCTCTTATAAGACTACTATAAAAGGGCTTTTATAAGTCTATTAGCTATTAGTTTAGCTAAAGGGATATAGATAACCTTAATATATCTCTCTATAACCTCCTATTATAACTAGTAGTTATAGATATTAATATAGTAGAGTTTTATCTATAACTAGAATATTTCTTTTATAATAAGGCTTATAGTTTATAGGTTATTATACTAGATTATAACTTTTAGTATATTAGCAGCTATAGAACCTGTAAATTTAGGTAGTTTATTATTTAAGAGAGAAACTTATAAAGTAGTAATAAGTTAAATTATAAATAGTTTCTCTTTTACTACTTAAGAGAGAGCAAAAAGCTCTACCTCTATAGTTAATATAGTAACTATATTTTACTTATTTACCCTCTATAATATTATCCCTCTAAAAAGCTTTATTATAAAGAATTAGGAGCTTTTATAGTCTAGTATATTATTAGTAAAACTAGTATCTAATATAACTTTAAGTCCTTTAGTTAATCTCTTAGAAACTCTATATTCTAGATATAGTGTCTTTATTTATATAAGGTATTAAATAATATAATTAGTAGTATATTAGTAATAAGGTCCAGGGTTTTAGTTAAAATAGGCAAATCTGCTAACTATAAATAAGATATTAGGTCTTATTATTACTATAATATATAGTAGTAATTCTACCTTTTACTAGTATCTTATAATATTAGCCTTTATTACCTCTCCTTTATAGAATAGAAGTTCTTCTTATACTATTAGAGTCTTATAGTCTCTTATTAATTTACTATCTAGAAGTTTTAATAGCTTCTTAAAGAAGGATAACTATAAGAGCTATAGTTTATATCTATATTAATTTTAAATAACCTTAATTTCTAGAAACTACTAAATATCCTTTTCTCTTTTAAGATAGTATTATAGTTAGAGTTTACTAGCTATCTCACCTTAATCTCTTTAAAAGGGAGATATATAAATATATAGTTATTAATATAGAAGAAAAATAGGATCTTACTATTATACTAGTAGCAGTTTTTACTAGCTACTTACTTAAACCCACTTACTATAAGACCTATTTCTAGGTATTATTACTATAGAAGTAGTAAATAGCAAAGTTTATAGAGGGCTTTAAGTAACTTTAAAATATATCTGCTCTTATAATATCCTAGTACTATCTCTATATAGACTTCTTTATTAAGATTAGTATAAATAAAAGTATTAACTATATTATATTATAGAAGGTTTATATTAAACTAGTTTATAACTATAATAAGGGTCTTAAAAGATATACTAGCTAAGACAGTAGTATAAATATCTCTTAGATTATAAGGCTATTAATCTCCTCTAATAATAAGTCTTACTTTAACTTTAATAAGTTTTCTATACTTATCTAGCTTATAGATATATATCTAGTAGTAGCTAAAAACTTTATAACCTTATACTATTATACTAGACACTTTAACCTATAAATTTAATAGTTTATAACTATTTAGATATAACTTTTTAGCTTCCCTAAACCTATCCCCTAATAGATAACTAGCTAGTTAGCTATAAGATAAGAGTAATAATAATAGATCCCTCTAGTAGGTTTCTTTTAAACACCTCTTTAACCTATCCTTAGTAGAATTATTTAATACTATTAGACTAAATAGAGAGCCCCTAGCTTTAAGGCTTAATACCTAGTTATACTCTTTACTAGCTTCAGGTTAGCTAAACTATAAGTATAGATAGAGGTTATCTTACCACTTAATTAATTTGCTTAGCTTTATACTAGCTAGAAATACTACCTTATAGGAGGTTTTTAAATTAATTCTAAATTTCTCAGATTTAATAGTAATAACCTCTCCCCCCTTTACCTTAAGATCCTCTATTACTTAGAAGAATAATAAGAGTAGAAATTAAGGTAGAGTAATAAGTTAAAACTAAGCTTAGAAGTATTTAAACTTATCTTATAGCTAGGACTTAGTTAGTATATTAACCTTATTAGTCTCTATTAGATTAGTTAGTAGTAACTATTTAGCTTCTTTATTATTCTTAGAGTTATCTAGATTTAGTATCTATTATAGTTTTATTAACTTAATAATATTATTATAGTAGTTATATATCTCTTTCTAGTTTATCTTCTAGAGGTTATCCTTCTACTTATTAATATTACTACTAAATTTTATACTCTTATTAAACCTAATATCTCTTATAGTAATAACTTCTCACTTTACTAGATACTATACTTAGTAGAGGTTTAATAAAGCATAGCTAATAAGATATCTAATCTAAGCCTTAGAGTTAAAGTACTAGAGATAGTTCTTATAAAGTTAAGCTTATATAGTTAAGGCAAATACTTTATAACTATATTATTATAGGTAGGAGATATCTAGTATAGTAGTATTACCCTTTATAGACTAGTATAGAAGTTTATATAGGGTCTTCTAACCTCTTAACTATAATAGAGTATAGTTATATATATAGGTTACTACTATATAGATTTCTAGCTATAAGTAAGGTAGAAGTTTTAATAATAAATAAAAGTATCTAGCCTTTATCTTTATAACTACTATAATCCTCTCTCCTCCCCTATTTTAAGCTTATATATTTAGTGCTAACAGTTTAATTTAAATACCTATTATCTAGATAAGGCTCTCTACTTCTAGATATTTAAGGATTTTATTATTATATTTAAAGGCCTTAATTATAACTTTTAACTCCCTTTTAACTAAGTTAATAAATTAAATAAATACCTTGATTAAAGTTCTGGTTAAGTAGTCTTTAAGGTAGTAGTCCTAGATATAACCTAATAGTTAGTTTGCAAAGAGTAGGAGGGTTATAAAGCCTCTATATTCTTATTTAAATAAGTAAAAGTCTAAGACTATTTATCTTTCTAGTATTAAGGTTATAATAAACTCTCTAAGTATTTATTATACTTACTAGATTATCTTTTTAAGGCTATATATATTATAGTCTACTATTATTAGGGGTATTCAGCCTTTTACTCTTATACTATGCGTTGCTGCCTTAAAATAGCATATTATAGCCTCTTTTATATAGCTAAGTTAAGAGTACTAGTCACTATAGGTGCCCTTTCTTAGCTTTCTTCTTATTAAGGTAGTATAGGTATTATATTAAGGGGGAATTAGGATAGTATTATTATAGAATACTATTTAAGGCTCCTTTAATATATACTTAAAAATATATTAATTATAGATATTAAGTACTTTAGCTATAAATATACTATCTTATTATTAAAGGTAGTAGTTATCTAGTCTATTATCCTAGTAGATATCCTTCTTTTTTAAGTATCTATAGGATATAAGATTACTTACTATAATACTATAATAAATAATATTAGAGAGGTATAGTGTTACTAGATAACCTTTAGGTCTAATAATATTTACTATTATAGATCTATAACTTTTAATTAGTATTAGTTTAGATTCTATAAGGATAAAGTCTTTATTATAGGCACTATATAGGGTCTTAAAGCGTTTAAGGTTATTTAGAATATAAACTATTAAGCCTAAATCTAAAAATACTAATTTAAATAACTTATAGGTATAAGTTATAGTAAATACTACCTTCTTAACTTCTATCTTTCCTCTATATCACTTTAAGAGTTATTAATCCTTAATAGAGATCTTTAAATAGTTAATCTTATCTACTAATTCTCTCTTATATTACTCTTTTATAAGGTTAGTAACTATCTTACTTAGAGTCTAGTTATTAGATATCTTATTAATAAAAGTATACTAGCACTTTAATAGGTAGTAAGAATCTATATATATCTAATACTTATTAACTCCCTTCTTATACTTATTCTATTAATTATTAAACCCTTTATTAAGTTATCTCTTTTTTAACTTACTTTAAGGTTAAGAGGTCTTTACTAAATAGATTAGAAGGTTAGTTATTATTAATCTAAAAGCTCTACCCTTTATAATATATAACTTTAAGGCTATAGAGTTAACTATTTCTAGAACTTTACCTTATATACTTTTAATAAGATTATTTAGCTTTAGAGTTCTATTATTAGCCTCTTTTCTATAAGTTAACTTATATATTATAGCCTATAAAGAGAGAGGGGTTTAGCAGATAGCATAGATAAAGTTATTAAACTATTCTAACTTCTTACTACCCTCTACTATATTAACTACTCTTAGTTTAGATATAGCTAACTTATACTTATTAACCTACTTAGCAGTAAACTTCTAAGTTATAATCTTTCCTTTATAAGAAACTTAAAGAACTTCTATATAAACTACTCTTACTATTTTAAGTTACTAGATATTATTAATTCTAACTCTTACTTTTAAACAGATAATAGTATCTATAATAGAGTTTTAAAGTATAAAGCAAGTTAATTAGTACTTAGAGTTAACTATCTCTTAAATATAGTCTTTAAATTAGACTATAATCTTATATAAGTTCTTAATATCCTTTATCTTATTCTTATATATTAATAGCTATATTATATATATATACTAGTCTTATCTTATTAAGTTATTAAAGAACTATACTAGCTTAGATCCTATTAGTATTACTTATTCTAACTCTAGCTAAGCTATACTAAATACTAGAGTAGATAATCCTTTTATTCTAGTATTCTAGGTATTAGCTACTAGAAAGTTAGCCTTCTAGAAATAGTTTTAGAACTTTAGCTTTCTTAGAATAGTATTTAGAATAGTATTAAGATTCTCCTTCTCTATATTCTCTAGGTTAATATACTCCTATAGTTCTATTACCTAGAGTTTATATTAGATTTAATTCTATTATAGGAACTAATTAGCTAGACTATTAAGTATAAATAAGACGCTAGAGGCTATAGTAGTACTAGTAGTAGAGGGTTTACTATAAACTTATATATTAATAATATAGGAGTAAATTTAATACTATAGATTTATCTAGATAGTATTAATTAGTATTATATATAATATTTAAACTATTAATTATCAAATTATATAGTATAGGGTATAAAATAATAATATATTAAGTGTATAGCTATCTAGAAATCTCTATACATAGATCTATATATTATTTACGCCTAAAAGTGGCTAATATCTATATTATATTATTGCGCTATAGTTGCTGCTGCTTTTGCACACACTTAGCGTGTTACTATATATACTAAGAGGTTAATTTAACAGTTTTAACTTTCTAGTCTAAGAGAAATTAGAGGAGAATAAGGAGGTTTTAGTAATATTTAATAAAAATAGTAATATCTTCTATATAGTACTTAAAATCTCTCTTAAATAAGCTATTATACTAAGAATAAAAGTAATTATCCAGACTATTTTAGAATTATAAAAATATACTCCTAGATACTAATTTTATAAAAAAAAGATATACTATAACTATTATAAATCCTTTTTAAAGGAGTTTTATAAATATTACTACTAGAGAAAGAGAAAGAAAGCTAGCTATATAGATTCTAACTATATATCTAGCTATAAAATAAAAAAGATTCTAGTACTTTTAACTAATATTCTAAGTAAACCTCTCTTCTTCTAGAAATAAAATAGAAATAAAGACTAGCTAATCTATTAGTAAAAGGAGAAGCTAATCCCTACTAAGCTATATAATAGTACTAAGCTTATATTATTTAAAATAGCTAAGCACCTCCTTATATATAGTAAGGCTATTCTTTTTAGAAACTAGAAAACTACTATTAGTATCTTTAATATAAGAGAATCTAAGTATATTAAAACCCTTAGCTATACTATTAAGAAATTTAATTTTAGTATTTAGAAATATTATAAGGAGTAAGTAGTATATAAGACTAACTTACTAAAGTTTATAACTAATAAAAAGCTTTAGTAACTTCTCCTTTTTACTAAAATATACTTCTTACTCTTTATAAATCTATTTAACTTAGAATAAAGAATTAGATTTAATATAGCTAATATCTAGCTATACTATTAGTTCTATTAGAGAGAAAACCTCTTAGAAAAGATTCTAATAAGAATCTAAAATAAGCTAAGAACTAATTATATCTATAATAATACTTTATTCTTTATATATAGAAAGATTAATATAATATATAAGATAAAAGATAAAAAAGTCTAGCTAGTTAATAACTTACCTTTTAATAGCTTAGTATCTAAAAGAAACCTAGAATAGAAGTTAAAAGCTTAGATAAAAGTAAAAGAGAATCTTAGACTAATATTAGAAAGTACCTTTATAGATCTTATTTAACTAAAGTTTTTAACTATTTCTAAGAGAGAGTAACTTATAGTAGAATAACTTAATAAGATCCTAATAATAGTAAACCACCTTAACCTAAAAGAGAAAAAGCTTTTCTCTAAAATTCTAAGTAATAGAGAGAAAGCTTTTATATAGAGTTTTAAATATTATAAATCTATTTATCTATCTATAACTTCTCTATAAGTAATTAGAGTTATCTTTTATAAAGCTTAATAAATAAGAAGTATACTAATCTTAAAGGTTTTAGAGGGTAATATAATAATAATCTTAAAGAATAAACTAAAGAAGAGTATCTTTAAGTAAAATTATATAGTCTACTAAAACTCCTTCTTTTTAGTTAGAAAGAAGAATAAGAAGATATATCTTATTAACTTTATAACTAAGGTTAATACTATTACTCTATATAATATAGCTTTACCTCTATTTAGTAATAAGTTTTTAGAAGACTTTATAATATACTAGCCTCTCTTACTATTAGATTTCTTTTCTAGATATAACTAAGTTCTACTAGATCTATATAACTATAATATTATAATCTTTATAATACTAATTAGCCTCTTTTAGATATATACTCTGCTTTAAGAAGCTACTAATTCTATAATCTAGTTTATAAAAGTTATAATATAAATCCTATATAATCTAATTCTAACTTACTATAAAGCTTTTATTAATAATATAGCTATTAAAAGCCCTACCTTAAAGTATAATAATAAAGAAGTTTCTAGTTACTCTAAACTATATAAATATATCCTAGAATATATTTAAAATATTAATAAGATTCTTATTAATATTAAGTTAGCTAGCTATATTATTACTATTAAGAAATTATAATAGGCTTAGTAATCTATTACTATTATAAGATATATTTATAATACTAGTAGCTAAAAGCTAGAAAAGTTAAAAATTATTAAAATTAGAAAATAGGGAGTTTATAATAACCTTACTAATCTTAGATCTTTTCTTAGTATTATAATATTCTATTAGGTTTAGGTTTAGGAATTTTTAGCTATAGCTAGGCTACTTATAGTGCTCCTAAAAAAGAATACTCTATTTAAATAGAACTAGTCTTAGTAATTAGCTATAGATATTTTTAAGAACTAACTTATCTCTACTTTTATTCTTATTAGACTTAACTATAATATTAATATAGGTAAAATCTACTTTATAGTTAATATTAGTAGTCTTAGTTAGAGCACTATTCTTAGTTAATATATTAATAGTAAGTATATAGTTTCTAGATATAAGAGTAGCTTATAGGCTAATATAGAGCTAAACTATAATACTAAGAAAAAGAAGTTAAGAGATATACTTAAAGCTCTTAAATAAGTTTACTTTTATCTCTATAGTTACTACTTTATACTAGAAATAGATACTAAGACTCTTATTACTTAGCTTAATAGTACTATCTCTAATCTGCTTAGAGCTCTTATTATCTAATAGATCTTATAGATTTATATATTTAACTTTAAAGTTAAATATCTATCTAGAAGCTAAAACACTATAGCTAATAGATTATCTTATAAACTTAGTAGACTATTAGATAAGCTTAACTAAGATATTAAAAGAGAAATTAATAACTAGATTAATAAGTAAATCTTTTTTATAAACCTAATTACTATCTCTTTCTTTAATAAAGTATAGATAGATAGAGATAGAGTCTGCTCTACTAAGATCCTTATTACTAAAATTAATAATATTCTATAAGAGTTTCTAAGACTTATAGATATCTCTAATACTATACTAGATAGCTCTTTATACTAGAATTACTACTTATATTAAATTACTTACTATTTTGGTATTTTAAAACAGCTAGATAGAATTAAGTCTAATCTATACTATAAGTTTAAGAAAGAGGCTAGGAAATTCTTTCTAAAAAATAAGTTATTATTTATATATCCTAGTATATATAAGCCTATTTTATAATAAGTTATAAATAATTTATAGACCTAAACTAAGCTTATTATAAAAGCATACTAAGAGAGTAGATATAGAGGATATAATATAGTTATTAAGCAGTTAGTAGAGTAGTATTACTAGCATAGTCTCTATTAGTAAGTTAGTAAATAAGTTTATATTTATAAAGATTATTAAAAATAAAGGCTTAGATATATAGATAACTCTTACTATTTCTTAGTACTCTTAGAGCTACTATTTACTTATATAGTATTAGATATATAGAAGGTTAGTAAATAGGATATAGTTAAAGCCTAGTATCTTCTAACTAGATAGGTAGAGGCTTAGTAGATATAGTAAGCTAACTCTTATCTTATTACTAAGTTTATATAGAAGAATATTATTTATTACTATAGGCTCTATAATATACTTATTATTAATAGAGGCTCTAAAAATAAGAGTATAGTTATTAAATTTAACTATAAGTATAAGCTTAAGTAAAAAGTTACTACTATCTATAACCTATATACTAATAGTACTATTAAAGTTAGCTACTAAACTATTATATATACTCTTACTACTAAGACAGGGTAGTGCAGACAGCCTAGTTTAGAGGGTGTCCAGACAGGTATATTAGTTAGCATAGTATAGCAGAACTTTTCGCCTTATTAAGGGCAGAGAGGAGGATAGAGGAGCATTATCAGTTAGTATCACTATAGTCTATCTTATTATTTAAAAGCTTTTATTACTTTTACTTAATAGGTTATATCTATAATAAGATTATTATACTTAGAGAGATCCTTTTCTTTATTCTAGAACTTCTAGATATAAAGCTATAATATTATAATATTTCTATATAAGTGTGTAAAAGTATATAGTTTTATTATTTTTATTTTAAGGTTCTTAGCCTGTTTTAATAGTACCTAGAGGCAGATTCTTCTCTCTTAAAACTTCCTCTATAATACTTAAAAGAGGTATACTTTTATATTATATAAACAGGCTTATATTTAACACAGAACTATAATATATTATTCTAACCACTTAATAGAATATTAACTTTATAAACTTAGCAATAATAATAATAAACTTTATAAAACTATATTTAGAAGTCTCTTTATAGATCTAATCTAAGAAAATACTAAGTATAATAGCTATATAATTAGAGTTTTTAGATAGAAATACTTAAAACCCTAAAAATCTAGCTATAATAGCTTTAAACTTTACTAGATTAAAAAGTTTTCTCTTTTCTTCTTAGTTCTTATAAAAGTAAAGCTAGTATCTGCTTTCTATAACCTAGAACCTAATAATTAGTAATAAAGTAATAAATTAATAATACTAGTTAGGCTAATA
>JAVHLV010000126.1:0-179132 GCA_036785495.1 Colletotrichum neosansevieriae | reverse complement strand
CCTAACCCTAACCCTAACCCTAACCCTAACCCTAACCCTAACCCTAACCCTAACCCTAACCCTAACCCTAACCCTAACCCTAACCCTAACCCTAACCCTAACCCTAACCCTAACCCTAACCCTAACCACGGCGGGTTACGGGCGGGTTACGGGCGGGTTACGGGCGGGTTACAAGCGGGTTTTACTAGGTTACGGGTTATAGGTTGCAGGTTGCAGGTTGTGGGTTATGGGTTATAAGTTATAGGTTATAGGTTATAGGTTATAAGTTATAGGTTATAGGTTATAGATTGCAGGTTATAGGTTATAGGTTATAGGTTATAGGTTATAGGTTATAGGTTATAGGTTATAGGTTATAGGTTATAGATTATAGGCTATAAGCTATAGGTTCTAGGTTTTCTATAATTCTAAGTTCTATGTTAGAGTTATAAGCTTTAAGCTGCGGGTTTTAGCTCCTTTATAGTCTTAGGTTTCCAGTTAGGGTTATCAGCTAGCAGATTAAAGCTCTTTTATAGTCTTAGATTCCCAGTTAGGGTTATTAGCTATAAGCTGCTAGTTCTAGCTCCTCTATAATCTTAGATTCCTGGTTAGAGTTATTAGCTATAAGCTGCTAGTTTTAGCTCCTCTATAGTCTTAGATTTCTAATTAGGGTTATTAGCTATAAGCTGCTAGTTCTAGCTCCTCTATAGTCTTAGATTTCCAGTTAGGGTTATTAACTATAAGCTGCTAGTTCTAGCTCCTCTATAATCTTAGGTTTCTAGTTAGAGTTATTAGCTATAAGCTGCTAGTTCTAGCTCCTCTATAGTCTTAAGTTCCCAGTTAGAGTTATTAGCTATAAGCTGCTAGTTCTAGCTTCTCTATAGTCTTAGATTTCCAGTTAGGGTTATTAGCTATAAGCTACTAGTTCTAGCTCCTCTATAGTCTTAGATTCCTAGTTAGAGTTATTAGCTATAGGCTGCTAGTTTTAGCTCCTCTATAGTCTTAGATTTCCAGTTAGGGTTATTAGCTATAAGCTGCTAGTTTTAGCTCCTCTATAGTCTTAGGTTTCTAATTAGAGTTATTAGCTATAAGCTGCTAGTTCTAGCTTTTCTGTAGTCTTAGATTCCCAGTTAGGGTTATAGATTATATCTCTCTTTTTTTCTTTTCTTAGTTTTGCTTTTTATTAAAAAAAAAGTAACTCTGCTCTAAAAACAAAACTCCTCTATATTCTTACTCTTTCCTCTTAACCCTAAAAGCATTAACTAACTTAGCAATAATACCTATAAAGATAATCCCCTATATCCACTATAGAAAGATATACTCAGCTTTAAAGAGCTCTTCTAGCTTCCTGCACTTAGAAACCTCCTTAATTATTAGCCTCTAGCTCAGGTATATAAAAACTTTCCCAAACCCCTCTATATCTGCCTCCCATAGAAACACAAACAGGTACTGCATAAACTGCTTTATAATAGTACAGGGAATTACTAGATTTCACGCCTTTATCCACACCCAGTTATTATCACTATAGACTGCTAGCCACCCGGGATATATATACTATAGTAGCTAGTATAATCTATATACTAGATACTACCTGGGCTTAGAGTCCTAGAATATAAACTCTAGAAATTTCTTAGTAAGAGTAAATGCTCTGTTCTGCTTTCTAGCTCTATACTACTCTCTCCTATATAGGTATTACTCTATCTTATAGGTTACTACTAGGCTTTCTATTTCCTCTAATATATAGAGGTAATAATATATATAGCTATTCTATAGTAATTCTATAATCTCTCCTAGCCTACTAAAAATCTGCGCTTTAATATATAGCTAAGAGAGCATCTGCTACTAGATTACTTTAATCCCCTACTACCCTGCTAAGATAAGCTCTTAAACCTGCTATTCCTTTAGCCCTGCTTAGCTAGCCTAGTGTCTCTTTTTAATAGCTGCCTCTAGCTGCTCTTACAGGGGTGTTAGCTGCGCACTCTATGGTAGGGGCACTACTTCTCTACTACCTACTTCACTCCTCTCTTTTACCTATATCTTCTACTTCTTCTAGGGGCTCCTCTATACTTACTCGCTCTCAGGTGAGGATTTAATAGAATTAGCAACTTAGTAGCTTCTTATTCTACTAATCTCCTAGCTGCTAGCCTTAGAGCTTCTTAACTGCATATAGCTTAGGCAGTTTTAGAGGCTCTAGGTGCTTAATAGAGTAGCTTCTGCTCTTAGAACCCTGAGTAACAGGTAGTAGCTGCCTTATATCTATAAGCCTATTACTACTTATTATATCTATACTCTCTCCTCTCTAGGACTGCCCTTACCTGCTAAGATATCCCTTAAGCTACTTAGTTTAGATAGCTTAATAAGACTGCTCTACCTTATATATATAGTCTAGTAGCTACTCTAGAGATATAACCCTATATCTTCCTCACTTACTACTTCCTTATCTACTAGGCAGAATCTTTTAAGAAGTGTCTGCTTATAGCTGCTAGCTTCTAGCTCTTCTATAAAAAGAGGGTCTAGTATAATACCCTTACTTCCACTCTCTTCCTCCTTATCTAATACTCTAATTTCTAGCTAGGGGAGCTATATTTCTTAGATAACTAATTTATCAGAGTCTTCTTTACTACTATCCTCTTCCCTATTCTAGCATATAGTGCCCTGGCCCCTAGCTTCTAACTAGTAGTCTTATAAACCCTAGATACTCTTCTTACTAGCAGACCCTGCTAAAGGTCTCCTCCTCTTCTAGTTTTATTACTTAAAGCAGAGGTTATAAAAGGTAGCTTTATTCTAGCAGAGCTTAGCTTTATATACTAGGATCCTATCTATAATCTTATCTAGCAGGAGCTAGTAGTATCTCTTTTCTTTTAGAAACTAGTATACCTCCTACTATACTAGTCTGCTTCTAACTCTATCACTTCGTCTAATCTAGTTAAGGATAATACACTCTAATAGTATGTAGTTCCACCCTCTATAACTAGCTCTTTAAATTATTATCACTATACTTAATAGTATCTTATTCTATATAATAAGATTAGTGTTAGGCATATTAAGCCTATTAGTACTAGTATTACTAGATACTAAGCCTGTTCTGCTATTTACCCAGGCTTTACAGATAAGCTTCTTCTCCTCTTCTAAACCACTATTACTATAGAAGACTAGGAGACTTAATAGCTCTCTAACCCTTATAATCTCTGCTTTAATATAATAGAAGATAAAGGCCTAGTATGCCTGCTCTAGATTAGTAGCTTAGTATTCTACCTAGAGGCTCTTTAGTGTGGTAGATATCTTATCTTTAAACACAGATAGTACCCTCTACTAGATATACTCTTACTAGATAGAGTATTACAAAATAGTAGCCTGGCTTTTATCTTTTAGTCTAAGAGTGCTAATTAGGAGAGTCTCTAGTTAGAGCTCTAAAATAGCAGTAAGCCTAATTAGCTATATACTATAGAAGAGTATTAATACTCTAAGGCTAAGCATTAATAGTTAGAAGGCTAGAGTAGAGTCTAGGATTATATAGCACTTATCTAATATTACCCAGTCTAGGATATAGGTAACCTAGAGCTACTAGAAAAGTGTCTTAAACTTAGCAGTATTTACTTATTTAGATATAATAAGGATAATAGTAGCTGTTAAGCAGTATAGCCTATCCTATATAGTAGTATTAATTCTAGCCTAGAATAGCTTACTAGCTATTTACTATTAGAGTGTAAAAAGGGACACTACTATAATTATAATACTCTCTCCTACTAAGATAGCTAGTAGCTACTAAAATATGCTCTTACTAGTATCTATACTCTCTATCCAGATTATAAGAGGCTTATACTTAAAGATAGCCTAGAGTGCTATAATCTGCCCTAGCTAGAACTGCTATTTGCTATCCTAGAATAGCTTCTAATATATACCTTTAAGCTCTAAAACTCTTAGACTATATAGATAGGCTAATTATTTATTCTATATCTGCTTTGCTGCCTAGCTAGTATAAAAGTAGTATGCTCTTAGATACTAGTCCTAGAGTTTAAATCTGAGCACTTTATACTAGGCTATGCTAACCTTTTAGAACTAATCCTATATATCCTCTGTTCTGATTAACTCTAGCTCTGCTAGCCAGGCATAGTAAAGCCCTGCTATATAGAAGCTATATATAGCTTAGAGATTAATCAGGTTAGATACCTCCTTATCCTCTAAACAGGCTAAATCTAAGTTAGATATATAAGTATCTTCCTCCCCTCTATCTTCTATTATCTACTCCTAGTCACTAAAGGCTTACTTTAGTATATACTTCTAGAAGTATATAATAGCTAGGTAGTAGTACTTTCTAACCCTAATCTTACCCCTAACCTCTTATAACCTGTTATATAGTGTCTAAGTAAGAACTATTAGAGACTATAGCCCTGCCTTAGCGTCTTTTTCTACTTCTTCTACTTCTTTATTATCTAACCTGCTATTATTATCTAGGAGCTGCTTCTTTAATAAGACTAGGCTATTTAAAAAGAAGTAGAGGTTAAACCTCTATTCTAGCCTACTAGTCTGCTAGTAGGATTCCAGGTACTACTAGAATAGTCAGATAGTTTATAGAAAGTATACTATTAGCTAACTAGCCTCCCAGAGTAAGTATTACTAGATCACTTAATAGTTTTCCTAGTAGAGGAAGTTCTTATAGTAGTAAGTAGCTAGAATAACTATCCCCTAGTCTAGGAAGATATTATATAGTGCCTAGCTAGTATTCTCTATTAGAATAGAGATAATTTCTATAGCTTAGGCTAGCTGCCTGCTAAGTGTATAGCAGAGAAACAGGAGGGTTTAGAGGAAGTCCTTAGCTTTAGCAATATACTCCGTTACTTTCTATTTTAAGAACTGGGGCTACCTATGCTATATAACCCTAAACTCTCTCTAGAAACACTAGCCCCTCTTACTATCTAAATAGCTAATCCTATTTAGCAGGAAGTAGCTTCCTTCTTTTACCCAGGCCTAGTTATAGAAGTTATATAGGAAGTTATAGCTAGTGCTATTTCTTAACTAGTTATTATAGAGCTTCTCCTATAGTATAGCTAGAAGCATATCCCCTACCTTATCTATAAATATAAGTAATTAGAGTTATATAGTAGCCTTCTCTAGCTAGCTATAAATAGCCTGCTAGACCTGCTATAGTATAAATTATATACTAAACATAAAAAGAGTATCTCTATCCCAGCTAATATAACCCCCTAAGCCTGTCTGCTAACAAATTATTAACCTATAAGCCCTTATATAGAATATCCAGATAAGTAGTAACTAGATATAGAACCCCTATAAGTCTATATCTTATATAAAGGTCTATATAAGGATATAAAGGTTCTAGACTATTATATTCTTGCTATTCTCCTCCACCTTATACTTTTTAGATAGTTAGTAGGCATAGAAAAGAATAAAGAGCCTGGTAAGCTTAATAACTACTAAATATACTAGGGTATAGTTAAGCAGGGTTTGCTATAATCTATCCAGCCTCTAGCCTATAACAGCAAAAGCACTAAAGAGGGGGCTCTTATAAGCAGACCTCCTAAAGTTCTAGTCTAACAGACTAATAGCAATTTCAAAAATAGACCTCTAGCATTCTTCTCGCCAGGCTCACTATTATAGAAATATTATATAGTAGCCGGGTAATTTACCTATTAGTGCTCTATAGGCTTTAATATTATCTTAGAGCTAACTAGGCAATATAACAGGCATTTGCTAGCCTAGAGTAAGCTAGCTAACTCTAATTATATATACTATAATTATATACTAGACGCCTAGATATTACTTTTAGGTATTAGTCTTTATTAGTAGCTAAAATAGCTTATTAGACAGCTTTGCTAGGTATAGGTAGAGTAGTTTAAAAAGTATAGGCTCTGTGATATACTAAATAGCAAAATCTTAGACCTAGTAGGTAATCTGAGAGAGGTTAGTAACTGCAAATAATATAAACTTCTCCTCCTCAGAGACTTTTTATATAAGGTTCTGGATAGTAATAACCTTAAAGCTATAAAAGTGCTTAACCCAGCCCATTTAGTTAAGCTAAAGATTTAGCTGTAACGTTATATTAGCAGTAGAGGTAACCTTTTAGTTACTAGCCCTCCTAGCCTCTATAACCTAGAAGAAGTCTTATAGGAGCTTATTTAACTTAGTTTGCTAGGAGAGTAGCTTCTCTAGTATTATAACTACTATAAAGTTATAAGTCTAGCTACCTTCCTCTCTCTCAGACTAGTAGGTTAAGGTAGCAGATTTAGCAGATAGGTATTAAAACTAGATAGGGTTAATACTAGAGGGTATAGGAAGCTAGTAATATAGAGTAGCCTAATACTAGCAGATACTTTCTCGCAACTTAATATAATACTAGTATAAGACATATAGGCACTAAAACCTATTAAAGACCTGGCTAAGCTGGAAAATAGCAGCTTTAACTTTTAGTATCTTAAAGAGAATATCTATAAGCTTCTAGCAGTTAGCATATACTTTGAGGTAAAGGTTATTAGCCTTTATTATAATAAGGTCTTCCTTATAGGAGCTAAAAACCCGCCTATAGTTTAGATACTAATAGAGGTGCTCCTTAAAACTACTAGGTAGCAGTCCTACCTAGTACTAGATATAGGCAAAAATATTAAAAACCTTAATAAAGATAAAGGGTTTTATTATAATCTTATAGTTAGTATATAGTACTCTAGATATTATAGTCTGGTTTAGTTATAGATTATAGAAGAGTCTAGCTAGGCAGGCTTATTAGAAAATCTCTTAGTAGCTATAGGGTGACAGGTTTAACTAGAGATTTTCTAAACAGTAACCTTTATAGGTCTAAAACCCTAACTAACTTATAGAGTATTAAGAGGCTAGGCGGGGACTTAGGTAGTAGTTACTACTCCTAACCCACTATAGAGGAAAACAGAGAGAACAGCTATAGCTTAAATAAGCTGCTTTAGCAAGCCTTAAAGCAGAAAAGAGGTAGTAGCTATAGGGCTAAAGATATAGTAGTATTATAATTTAGTATATACTTATACCTAAGCAAGCTATTTAAAGAATATTTAGCAAAGTTAATAAATATAAGGAAAGTTAGGCTTTAAGATAAACCTAACTCTTATATACTATAGCCTTTAAGAACCCTGTTAGGCTTATAGATAAGGCCCCTATATTATTTTATTCTACCTCTAGCCTGCAAGCACACCAGGGTGAGCTGCTAAGTAGAGAGTTAGCTACTACTACTAGCCCCCTATTACCTAGCTGGGACTGCAGGCTTTATAGGGGGTAATAGTACAGTAACCTAAATAGTATAGAATATATAAGCCGTTAAAGCAGCATACCTAAAAACCTAGATAGGGTGTTAGACTTAGACTATTATACCCTTATATATAATAGAATTATATTTAAGAAAGGTTAGTAGTCCTTTTAATAATCTAGGCTTCTTAGAGCTATAACCCTCTAATTCCCCTATAAGCCTTATACTCTAGACTATATATTAAGCCTAGGCTCTAAGGGGGCTAAACCCACTACTATTTAGTTATTAAATATCACCCCTATCCCCCAGAGAGATATAGGGCTTAGCTGCGCAGTTATTTAATCCTTACTACGTTAATACTATTTCCAGAAGCTGTTAACCTGCTAGTGCTATACCTATCTTTTATTAGGCTGCAGTAGTAGAAAGTCTAAGAAGCTCCCTGCAATTTAATAGTATTACAAAATATATACTTACTAATAGTTACCTTTTAGTACTATTCTTATAACCCTCTAAATATAGTTTCCAGTATAGCTGCTCCCTGCTCCCTAACTATTTAAGTTAGGGTTACTCCTACTATTTACTTACACTTAGTTAAATTACTTCACTTTAATATTTAGAGTACTAGGCAGAAATTATATTATATTAATACTACTTTCTAGCCCTTATAACACTATATTTTAGGTAGGGTATTTAATAACCCCTAACCTATATATATTCTAAGTTAGGTTATAATAGTATACTAAATAGCTAAAGCCTGCTAAATATATCTAAACCTAGAAACTATAAGCTACTAGCTAGTTACCTAGCTAGTAGTAACCTATTCTAGGCTATCTGCCTAAAGCCTAATATATATACCTCTTAGAAGTAGTTATTACCCCAAAGTTATAGATTTATTTTACTAACTTCCCTTATCTATATTAATATAGTAACTAGCTGTTCTGGCTAGGTAACCTAGTACAGCTATAAGTATAACCTAGTATAAGAATTATTCCTTTTTGCAGATTTTTAATAGATATTAAGAGCATACCAGACCTAATATAAGTGCTAGGCTCTTCTAGCTGTTAAACCCTAGCTCTAGACAGCCCAGTTTTAGGATAATAAACTGTTAAGAAGAAAAGAAAACTCTACCCAGGGCCCCCACTATTATCTCCATATTTAGTTGCATTACTGCTAAAAACCCATATCTAGATACCTAAAGATTAGCTATCTTAAGCTGCTAGTAGACTCTTAGTTTAATCACTTAAATAAGAGAAGTTAACTCTAAGAGCAGTTTACTAGATTAGGCTCTTTATAGCTGCTCTTAAGATCCCTTATAATACTTATAAGAATATCCCCTAAAGTACTATATAGAGACTCCAGCTAGCAGGTATACCTGGACAAGCCGCTAAGTAAAGGGTTAGCTACTACTATAAACCACCTATAGCCTAGCTAGAGCTACAAGCTATATAAGTAGTAATAGTATAGTAGCCTAGATAATATAAAACGTTTAGGCAATATAACTATAATATATAGTAGTTACTAACTAAGTAGTTATCTAATAGAGTTAAACCTATAAAATAATTCTAGCTCTTAAACCCTCTAAACCCCTAAAAAGGCTCTAAATAAAATCCAGCTAGCAGATATACCTGGGCAAACCACTAAGTAAAAGTTTAATCACTACTATTAACCCCCTATAGCCCAGCCAGAGCTACAGGCTTTATAGGGGGCAATAACACTATAATCTAGATAATATAGAATATTTAAGCTATATAAAATAATATATAGCAGTTATTAGCCAGGTAGTTATCTAACAGAGTTAAACCTATAGAATAATTCCAGCTCTTAGACTATCTATAACCCCCAGAAAGGCTCTAAATAAAATCCAGCCAGCAGGCATACCTAGGCAAACCACTAAGTAAAAGTTTAATTACTGCTATTAACCCCCTATAGCCCAGCCAGAGCTGCAGGCTTTATAGGGGGCAACAACGCTGCAATCTAGATAATATAGGATATTTATACTATATAGAATAACTTATAAAAGTATTTGCTAATTATAGGGCTCTTAAACACCTACTAGCGCCACGTAGTGCCCTTTTTATATACTAACTAGTAGTTCTTTAACTCTATAATAAGGTGGATTTCTGGTTTATAGAGGGGCATACTAATATATAAGCTCTACTAGCTACTATTATAGAGATAATAGATAGCTAGATACCACTAAAATTAGAGTCAGATTTTATAATACCTCTTATAATATCCATAGAGTAGAAGTAATAGAGTTAGAACACTCCAGAATATAGAGTTATCCTAGCCTATTACTTCTTACTTACCCTGCACTAATATAACTTTAGGTCCTTACTTTAATTATAATTAAATTGAATTTATATTAAGAAATAGAAAGCTCTTCTTAGAGAAGCTTTTTATTAAAAAGCATACTTATAGTAACTTTTATAAAACCTTATAGAGGGTTAACCACTATAACCCACTATATAAAAACCCCTAAAGTTACTAGTTAGAATATAACTATTCTAAATATCCCCAGATAAGAGGTAGTAAGGTTAAAACACTCTAGGGTATAGAATTACCCTAGCCTATTACCTCTTATATATCTACTACTAGCTTTTTAGGTTAGACTTTGCAGATTTGGGCTTATGCTATAATTTTCATTCTAATTAAATCAGATTTATATAGAAAAATAAAAAAATTATCTTATAAAGAATTTAACCCAAATAGTGGACTTATACTAGCTTATAGTGAGTCACTTAAAATATAAAATGCTGAGACCTATTAAATAGAAGATACTAAACCCACTAGTTTAAACTTAGCAGTTCTAAAAACCCTTATATAAGAGATAGTAGAGTTAGAATACCCTGGGATATAGAACTGCCCTGGCCTACCGCCTCCTATATACCCTCTAATAGCTTTTCAGGTAAGACTCTATAGATTTAGGCTTATGCTAGAAAAAACGTTCTAATTAAATCAGATTTATATAGAAAAATAAAAAAAACGTCTCATAAAAATTTTAACCTAAATAGTAGACTTATACTAGCTTATAGCAAGTTACTTAGTATATAGAGGATCTAAACCTGCTAAATAAAAGATACTAAACCTACTAGTTTAAACTTAACTATTCTAAATACCCCTATATAAGAGATAGTGGGGTTAGGATATCCTAGAATATAGGGCTGCCCTGGCCTACTGCCTCCTATATACCCTCTAATAACTTTTCAGGTCAGACTCCGCGGATTTAAGCTTATGCCAGAATTTTCGTTCTAATTAAATCAGATTTATATAGGAAAACAAAAAAATCATCTCACAAAAATTTTAAATTATAAAGTAAACTTATATTACCTTATAGAGGGGTACTCAGAGAGGTAACTGCTTAAATACACTAAGTATAGCCTAATTAGCTTAGTATAAGTTTTATTTTTATAGTATAATATCTATAGTATAAGATAAATTTTTAAAGTTTAGCTAGTTAGAAACGCAAGTATAAAGGTACTCTTAAATAAGAAACTATTTATAGTGGACCTTATAGGGAACCTTATAAAGGGGGGTCCTCTATAACCTACTAATAAGAGTCTATAGAAACTGCCTATACTTTTAGTTTAGGCCTAGAGAGCCCCTAAGCAGAAATAAAATTTTAAAATTTAGCAAAAGTTAGAAACATAAGCATAAAAATACCCTTAAATAAGAAACTGGCTATAGCGGACCTTATAGCGGACCTTACAGAGGGGGGTCCTCTATAACCCACTAAAAGAGGCCTGCTAAGACCGCCTGTATTTTCCCTTTAGGCCTAGAAGGCCCCTGGGCAGAAATAAATTTTCAAAATTCAGCAAAAGTCAGGGATATAAGCATAAAAATACCCTTAAATAAGAAACTAGCTATAGCAAACCTTTTAGCAGACCTTATAGAGGGGGGTCCTCTATAACCCACTAATAAAGGCCTGCTAAAACCGCCTATATTTTCCCTTTAGGCCTAGAAGGCCCCTAAGTGGAAATAAATTTTCAAAATTTAGTAAAAGTCAGGGATATAAGCATAAAAGTACCCTTAAATAAGAAACTAGCTATAGCAGACCTTATAGCAGACCTTATAGAGGGGGGTCCTCTATAACCCACTAAGAGAGGCCTGCTAAAACCGCCTGTATTTTCCCCTTAGGCCTGGAAAGCTCCTGGATAGAAATAAATTTTCAAAATTCAGTAAAAGTCAGGAATATAAGTGTAAAAATACCCTTAAATAAGAAACTAGCTATAGCAGACCTTATAGCAGACCTTACAGAGGGGGTTCCTCTATAACCCACTAAAAGAGGCCTGCTAAAACCGCCTATATTTTCCCTTTAAGCCTAGAAGGCCCCTGAGTAGAAATAAATTTTCAAAATTCAGTAAAAGTCAGGGATATAAGTATAAAAGTACCCTTAAATAAGAAATTGCTATAGCAGACCTTTTAGCAAACCTTATAGAGGGGGGTCCTCTATAACCTACTAATAAACACCTGCTAAAACCACCTATATTTTCCCTTTAGGCCTAGAAGGCCCCTAAGTAGAAATAAATTTTCAAAATTTAGTAAAAGTCAGAAATATAAGTATAAAAGTACCCTTAAATAAGAAATTGCTATAGCAGACCTTTTAGTAGACCTTATAGAGGGGGGTCCTCTATAACCTACTAATAAAGGCCTGCTAAAACCGCCTGTATTTTCCCTTTAGGCCTAGAAGGCCCCTGAGTAGAAATAAATTTTCAAAATTTAGCAAAAGTTAGAAATATAAGTATAAAAGTACCCTTAAACGAGAAACTAGCTATAGCAGACCTTATAGCAGATATTATAGAGAGGGGTCCTCTATAACCCACTAAAAGAGGCCTGCTAGAACCACCTATATTTTCCCCTTAAACCTAAAAAGCCTCTAGGCAGAAATAAATTTTTAAAATTTGGAAAAAGTTAGAAATATAAGCATAAAAGTACCCTTAAATAAGAAACTAGCTATAACAGACCTTATAGCAGATATTATAGAGGGGGGTTCTCTATAACTCACTAATAAAGGCCTAATAAAACCACTTATATTTTTCCCTTAGGCCTGGAAGGCTCCTAGGCGGAAATAAATTTTCAAAATTCGGGAAAAGTTAGGAATATGGGGGCTTAGCGGGCCTTACAGCAGACCTTATAGAGGGGGGTCCTCTATAACCCACTAAAAGAGGCCTGCTAAGACTGCCTATATTTTCCCCTTAGGCCTAGAAGGCCCCTAGGCAGAAATAAATTTTCAAAATTCAGGAAAAGTTAGAAATATAAGCATAAAAGTACCCTTAAATAAAAAACTAGCTATAGCAAACCTTATAGCAAATATTACAGAGAGGGGTTCTCTATAACCCACTAATAAAGGCCTAATAAAACCACTTATATTTTCCCCTTAGGCCTAGAAAGCCCCTAGATAGAAATAAATTTTCAAAATTTAAGAAAAGTTAGAAATATAGAGGCTTAGCGGGCCTTATAGCAGACCTTATAGAGGGGGATCCTCTATAACCTACTAAAAGAGGCCTGCTAAGACCACCTATATTTTCCCCTTAAGCCTGGAAGGCCCCTAGATAGAAATAAATTTTCAAAATTCGGGAAAAGTTAGAAATATAAGCATAAAAGTACCCTTAAATAAGAAACTAGCTATAACAGACCTTATAGCAGATATTACAGAGGGGGGTCCTCTATAACCCACTAATAAAAGCCTAATAAAACCACCTATATTTTTCTCTTAGACCTAAAAGGCCCCTAGACAGAAATAAATTTTTAAAATTTAGAAAAAGTTAGAAATATAGAAGCTTAGTAGGCCTTATAGTAAACCTTATAGAGAGGGATTCTCTATAACCCACTAATAAAGGCCTACTAAAACTACCTATATTTTCCCTTTAAGCCTAAAAAACCCCTGAGTAGAAATAAATTTTTAAAATTTAGTAAAAGTCAGAAATATAAGCATAAAAGTACTCTTAAATGAGAAACTAGCTATAGTAAACCTTATAGCAGACATTATAGAGGGGGGTTCTCTATAACCTACTAAAAGAGGCCTGCTAAGACTACCTATATTTTCCCCTTAGGCCTAGAAGGCCCCTAGGCAGAAATAAATTTTCAAAATTCGGGAAAAGTTAGAAATATAAGTATAAAAATACCCTTAAATGAGAAACTAGCTATAGCAGACCTTATAGCAGATATTATAGAGGGGGGTCCTCTATAACCCACTAATAAAGGCCTGATAAAACTGCCTATACTTTCCCCTTAGACCTAGAAAGCCCCTAGATAGAAATAAATTTTTAAAATTCAGGAAAAGTTAGAAATATGGGGGCTTAGCAAGCCTTATAGCAGACCTTATAGAGGGGGGTCCTCTGTAACCCACTAAAAGAGGCCTGCTAAGACCGCCTATATTTTCCCCTTAGGCCTAGAAGGCCCCTAGGCGGAAATAAATTTTCAAAATTTAGAAAAAGTTAGAAACATAAGCATAAAAGTACCCTTAAATAAGAAACTAGCTATAGCAAACCTTATAGCAGATATTATAGAGAGGGGTCCTCTATAACCCACTAATAAAAACCTAATAAAACTGCTTATATTTTCCTCTTAGGCCTGGAAAGCCCCTAGACGGAAATAAATTTTCAAAATTCAGGAAAAGTTAGGAATATAGGGGCTCAGCAAGCCTTATAGCAGACCTTACAGAGGGGGGTCCTCTATAACCCACTAATAAAGGCCTGCTAAAACTGCTTATATTTTCCCTTTAGGCCTAAAAGGCTCCTAAGTAGAAATAAATTTTCAAAATTCAGTAAAAGTCAGAAATATAAGCATAAAAGTACCCTTAAATAAGAAACTAGCTATAGTAAACCTTATAGCAGACCTTATAGCAGATATTATAGAGAGAGGTCCTCTATAACCCACTAATAAAAGCCTGCTAAAACCGCCTATATTTTTCCTCTAGGCCTAGAAGGCTCCTAGGTAGAAATAAATTTTCAAAATTTAGGAAAAGTTAGTAATACGGGGGCTTAGCAGGCCTTATAGTAAACCTTACAGAGAGTGGTCCTCTATAACCCACTAATAAAAGCCTGCTAAAACCGCCTGTATTTTCCCTTTAAGCCTAGGAGGCTTCTAAAGAGAAATAAATTTTCAAAGTTTAGCTAAAGTCAGAAACATTAGCATAAAAGTACCCTTAAATATAAAACTAGCTATAGCAAACCTTATAGCATACCTTATAGAGAAGTGTCCTCTATAACCCACTAATAAAAGCCTGCTTAAATCGCCTATATTTTCCCTTTAAGCCTAGAAGGCTCCTGAGCAGAAATAAATTTTCAAAATTCAGTAAAAGTTAGAAGGGCATAGGCTTAGCAAGCCTTATAGCAGACCTTATAGAGGGGCGTCCACTATAATCCACTAATAAAAGTTTATAGAGACTGCCTATACTTTCCCTTTAGGCTAGGAGAGCCTCTAGGAAGAAATAGAATTTTAAAATTTAGCTTAAGTTAGAAATATAAGCATAAAAGTACCCTTAAATAAGAAACTATCTATAGCAGACCTTATAGTAAACTTAATAGAAGAGGTCCTCTATAATCTACTAATAAGAGCCTGCTAAGACTATCTATACCTTTATTTTAAGCCTAGGGGGCTCCTAGATAGAAATAAATATTTAGAATTTAGTAAAAGTTAGAAGAGCGTGGGCTTAGAGACCCTTATAGCAAACCTTATAGAGGGGCATCCTCTCTAACTTACTAATAAATGCCTGCTAAAACCGCCTAGACTTTCCCCTAAGGCCTAGAGAGCCCCTAAGTGGAAATAAATTTTTAAAGTTTAGCTTAAGTCAGAAACACAGGTCTATAAGTACCCTTAATAGAGTAGCTATCTTTAGTAAACCTTATAGCAGACCTTATAGAGGGGGATTCTCTATAACCTACTAATAAAAGCTTGCTATCTCTGCTTATACTTTCCCTTTAAGCCTAGAGAGCCCCTAAATAGAAATAGATTTCCAGAAATTAGTTACCTGGTTATATATAACCTCTTTTCTATATAAAGTGACTATAAGACGATTTTTTTATTTTACTATATAAATCTAATTTAATTAGAATGTTTTTTCTAGTATAAGCCTAGATCTGCAAAGTTAGCCCTAAAAAATTACTACAAAGCCTATAAGGAGGGTTAAGGCCACATACTGCCTAGTAGGGGGCTAAAACCTAAATTGCCTATAGCTAACTACACCTCACCTAAGGCTAGAGGAGGCTTAGAGGGGGGGGCTTAGGGGATAGCCTTTCTATGCCTAGCCTATACTATAGTATAAGGTTAGGATATAGAGAGGCTCTATAACCCTGCTCTGTTATGCTACTTAGAGCAGCCTTAGGTCTTTGCTAGTAAGTTATCTAGGTATATTTAGTAGCTAAGAGCCCTCTATAACTAGCAGGATCTTAATAGACACTATTATAGGTATACTACTCCTACTACTTAACCCTATATAAATATACTAATAAATAAACCCTATATAGAAATAATCTAGCTTTTAATAATATTATCTTCTAAGTAAATTAGGCACTAGTAATATGCTCTCTCTATAAGCTAAGACTTACTATAGCCTAGAGCTTATTAGAGCTAGATATACTATAACCTTAGTATAGTTTTAGTAGATATTAAAGCCTTAAAAAAGCCTATATAAAATCTAATAGTATAGGATCTTAGAGCCTAGAATAGTATAATATAAGGGTTATACTACTATTACTCTTTAAATACTATCTTTCTCTATAATAAGCTTTATTATAAAGTACTATAAGAGACTACCCTCTATAAAGTGCTTCTATCTTTGTATTATATATTTTAAAGCCTGCTCTAGTAAGTCTAGGTATACTAGAAATAGCACTATATTATACTAAAAGTCTAAGTAAGCTAGGGTATTATAACTAACCTAGAATTAGAACCTCTAGGTTAGGTCCCATAAACTTTAAGCAGTCTAGATATAATATAAATTAGCACTTCCAGGCACCTTTTTTTTTATACTTTTAGCTAATAGTTACTAACAGGGTTTTTCTTTTAGGAAAATAATATAATATCTTGCTAGTTAATGCATAGTACTGCTTAAGCAGGTGGGGAAAATAAGCTTTATAAGCTTAAAAACAACCTATCTGCAACCCACTCTCCACAGCTAGCAGTGTAGTCTAATATATAAGCCTATTTCTAAGACTAGCCTATTAAAATTAACTTATATAAGAGTTAAGGGGGCTAACTATATATAAGCCTAATAATCTAAGCAGCTTTTATAAGCAAATATAATAATACTAGTTTATACCTATAGTAGAGGTAATTACTAAAACTAGCCATATCCTCTATTACTATAAGGCTATCCTAGAGAAAGCTTTAAAAGAGGGATATATAGTATCTAAAAATAAGTAAGTTACTTCTTAGTTTATATAGCCTATAGAGCTAGTAAGCTAACTAGAGGCTAGAGCATAGAATAAGCACCTCTACCAGCTTAAGATCCTATAATAGGAAGTGAACACTAATAATAAGCACTACCTAAACCTAGATAAGTTTAAGTTAGACTCTAATACTAATAAGGAGAAGCTTAATATACTACTAAGAGATAAGTAAGTATATTTTAATTTCTATTATAATCAGGAAGTTACTAGGTGCTGATTTATATATAGTTAGAAAGATATTCTAGTCTTTACTAGGATTCCTTATAAGGTTACCCAGATTACCCGCTACCTCCAAATCCTAAACACAGCTAGTAGTATCCCTATTCTTAGCTATATCTTTAATATTATAGTATATTCTAGTAAGATAGATAAGGAGAATAGCACCTAGAACCCTAAGCTAAGTAACACTATTTCTAATATTACTAAGATTCCCTTTAACAGATCTATAAGAGATTAGTAGATAGCCCTCCTTATTAATAGGCAAAGTAACTATACTAGGCCCTAAAATTAGCAGTTTTAGGTGCTACTATATAGGAGCTTTACTACTAGCAAGGAAAAAGACTAGCCTAGTAAGATAGTTATTACTATCTATACCTACCCTCACTAAATATACCTCCTAGAAGCCTTATAAGATTAGTTAATAGAGCTACTATAAGGAGAGAGAGACTCTAGTAACTAAATACTAGAGCTAGAGGCCTAGCTCACTAAGCCTTAAGTCTTAATCTACACTAACCTAAAGCAAAGTGGTGCTAGGGAAGTTATACCTATCTAGAGCCTTCTAGGCAGGGATTAGCCTACCCTAATCTAATATAACCCTAACACCTTCCTATTACCACAGCTCTCTAATCTAAGAGATATTAATATAACTTTTCAGGGCACTCTCTAGCACTTATAGGAGTAGATAGCTAGTAGTAGCAAAAATAAGGATAAGATAGCTTATAGGTAGCAGGTAGGTAATATAGTTCTTTAAAAGTTAACTTACCAGTATTCTTTATAAGGCAGTAGGGGGTAGGAGGGAGGGGGGGGGGCAGTTATTAAGTGAGAGGCTTTAAGAGGAGAGTATAAGATAATAATATAAGGCAAAAATAAAAGGCATTTTTAGCTTTTAACTAGTATTTACTATATATTAAGAAAAAGGATAATAGCTTATTTTATTAATAAGGCAGATCTAAGAGAGTTTGCTAGTAATATAGCTTTACTTTCTTAGTGAGAAGGGTCTAGGAGTAGTTTTCCTAGTATAGTTACTTAAAGTAATTATACTAGAAAAGGGTACTATAGTAGCTTTACCTACTACTATAGTGATTAGCAAACTCCCTTCTATAGGGGGTATTAGACACTATATAATAAGAAGTCTAGTAAGAAGAATAGGGTTAGAATATATAAATTCTAATACTTAAATATAGTTAAGTAGCTATAACTTCTATTACTTATATTAATATTATTAGTATTTATTAAGCTAGTCTTAGCTACTTTTAAGATATAAACAAAGTAGAGAATAATATATAAGTTAAAACTACTTAAGAAATATTAATAAGATATTTATTAAGAAAGTTAGTTTAAGTTAAAAAGGTTTAATCTCTTAAAGTATATATATTAATTTCTAAGAGGTTTATAATAGTTTAACTCTTTATATTTAGTTCTATATAAATATAATAGCTAAAACATAGATATATAGAATATAATCTATATTATTATACTAATTAACTCTCTCTATATTTCCTTTAATACTCTATAATATTTTTAAGCTAGGATAAAGATTTAAAACTTAGTAAAAAGACGTTAAAGTATAGAGAGATTACTTTATTATATAGAGGGGGGTTCTATATAGTTCTAAATAAAAGCCTGCTAAGTCTATCTATACTTTTATTTTAGGCCTAGAAAGCTTCTAAGTAGAAATAGAATTTAAGAATTTAGCAAAGTTTAGATATATAGAGACTAAATAGACCTTATAGCAAACCTTATAGAGAGGGGTTCTCTATAACCCACTAATAGAAGCCTACTAAAACCGCCTATATTTTCCCCTTAGGCCTAGAAGGCCTCTAGGCGGAAATAAATTTTTATAAATTTAAAAATTTAGCAAAAGTCAGAAATATAAGCATAAAAGTACTCTTAAATAAGAAACTAGCTATAGCAAACCTTATAGCAGACCTTATAGCAGACCTTATAGAGGGTGGTCCTCTATAACTCACTAATAAAAGCCTGCTAGACCTACCTATATTTTCCCCTTAGACCTAGAAGGCCCCTAGGTGGAAATAAATTTTCAAAACTCAGGAAAAGTTAGAAATATAAGCGTAAAAATACCCTTAAATAAGAAACTGGCTATAGCAGACCTTATAGCAGACCTTATAGAGGGCAGTCCTCTATAACTCACTAAAAGAGGCCTACTAAAACCGCCTGTATTTTCCCCTTAGGCCTAGAAGGCCCCTGGGTGGAAATAAATTTTCAAAACTCGGGAAAAGTTAGAAGAGCAGGGCTTAGCAACTCTTATAGCAGACCTTATAGAGGGAGGTCCTCTATAACCCACTAATAAAGGCCTGCTAGACCCACCTATATTTTCCCCTTAGGCCTAGAAGGCTCCTAGACAGAAATAAATTTTCAAAATTCAGTAAAAGTCAGAAATATAGATATAAAAGTACCCTTAAATAAGAAACTAGCTATAGCAGACCTTATAGCAGACCTTATAGAGGGGGGTTCTCTATAACTTACTAAAAGAGGCCTGCTAAAACCGCCTATATTTTCCCCTTAGGCCTAGAAGGCTCCTAGATAGAAATAAATTTTCAAAACTCAGAAAAAGTTAGAAGAGCAGGGCTTAGCAACTCTTACAGCAGACCTTATAGAGGGGGGTCCTCTATAACCCACTAATAAAGGCCTGCTAGACCCGCCTATATTTTCCCCTTAGACCTAGAAAGCTCCTAGACAGAAATAAATTTTCAAAATTCAGTAAAAGTCAGAAACATAGGCATAAAAGTACTCTTAAATAAGAAACTAGCTATAGCAAACCTTATAGCAGACCTTATAGAGGGGGGTTCTCTATAACCTACTAAAAGAGGCCTACTAAAACTGCCTATATTTTCCCCTTAGGCCTAAAAGGCTCCTAAATAGAAATAAATTTTTAAAACTCGGAAAAAGTTAGAAGGGCAGGGCTTAGCAACTCTTATAGCAGACCTTATAGAGGGGGATCCTCTATAACCCACTAAAAGAGGCCTGCTAAAACCGCCTATATTTTCCCCTTAGGCCTGGAAGGCCCCTAGAAGGAAATAAATTTTTAAAATTCGGGAAAAGTTAGAAATACGGGGGCTTAGCAGGCCTTATAGCAGACCTTACAGAGGGTTATCCTCATATAACCCACTAATAAAGGGCTACTAAAACCACCTATATTTTCCCCTTAGACCTAGAAGGCCCCTAGGCAGAAATAAATTTTCAAAACTCGGGAAAAGTTAGAAGGGCAGGGCTTAGCAACTCTTATAGTAAACCTTATAGAGGGGGGTCCTCTATAACTCACTAAAAGAGGCCTACTAAAACTACCTATATTTTTCCCTTAGGCCTAGAAAGCCTCTAAGTGGAAATCAATTTTCAAAATTCAGCAAAAGTCAGAAACATAAGCATAAAAGTACCCTTAAATAAGAAACTAGCTATAGCAAACCTTATAGCAGACCTTACAGAGAGAGGTCCTCTATAACCCACTAAAAGAGGCCTGCTAAAACCGCCTATATTTTCCCCTTAGGCCTGGAAGGCCCCTGGGTGGAAATAAATTTTCAAAATTCAGCAAAAGTCAGAAATATAAGCATAAAAGTACCCTTAAATAAGAAACTAGCTATAGCAAACCTTATAGCATACCTTACAGAGGGGGATCCTCTATAACCCACTAATAAAGGCCTGCTAAAACCGCCTATATTTTCCCCTTAGACCTAGAAGGCTCCTAGACAGAAATAAATTTTCAAAACTCAGGAAAAGTTAGAAGAGCAGAGCTTAGCAACTCTTATAGCAGACCTTACAGAGGGGGGTCCTCTATAACCCACTAAAAGAGGCCTGCTAAAACTGCCTATATTTTCCCCTTAGGCCTAGAAGGCCCCTAAGCAGAAATAAATTTTCAAAATTCAGCAAAAGTCAGAGATATAAGCATAAAAATACCCTTAAATAAGAAACTAGCTATAGCAGACCTTATAGCATACCTTATAGAGGGGGATCCTCTATAACCCACTAATAAAGGCCTGCTAAAACCGCCTATATTTTCCCCTTAGGCCTAGAAGGCTCCTAGGCGGAAATAAATTTTCAAAACTCAGAAAAAGTTAGAAGAGCAGGGCTTAGCAACTCTTATAGCAGACCTTATAGAGGGGGGTCCTCTATAACCCACTAAAAGAGGCCTGCTAAAACCGCCTGTATTTTCCCCTTAAGCCTAGAAGGCCCCTGGGCGGAAATAAATTTTCAAAATTAGGTAAAAGTCAAAAACATAAGCATAAAAGTACCCTTAAATAAGAAACTAGCTATAGCAGACCTTATAGCAGACCCTATAAATAGGGGTCCTCTATAACCCACTAAAAGAGGCCTGCTAAAACCGCCTATATTTTCCCTTTAGGCCTAGAAGGCCTCTAAGCAGAAATAAATTTTCAAAACTCAGAAAAAGTTAGAAGAGCAGAGCTTAGCAGACCTTATAGTAGACCTTACAGAGGGGGGTCCTCTATAACCCACTAAAAGAGGCCTACTAAAACCGCCTATATTTTTCCCTTAGGCCTAGAAGGCCCCTGGGTAGAAATAAATTTTCAAAATTTAGCAAAAGTCAGGGATATAAGTATAAAAATACCCTTAAATAAAAAACTAGCTATAGCAGACCTTATAGCAGACCTTATAGAGAGGGGTCCTCTACCTAATAGCAGACCTTATAGAGGGAGGTTCTCTATAACTCACTAAAAGAGGCCTACTAAACCCACCTATATTTTCCTCTTAGACCTAGAAGGCCTCTAAGCAGAAATAAATTTTCAAAATTTAGTAAAAGTCAGAAATATAAGCATAAAAGTACCCTTAAATAAGAAACTAGCTATAGCAGACCTTATAGCAAACCTTACAGATAGGGGTCCTCTATAACCCACTAAAAGAGGCCTGCTAAAACCGCCTGTATTTTCCCTTTAAGCCTAGAAAGCCCCTGGGCAGAAATAAATTTTCAAAACTTAGAAAAAGTTAGAAGGGCAGGGCTTAGCAACTCTTATAGCAGACCTTATAGAGGGGGGTCCTCTATAACTCACTAAAAGAGGCCTGCTAAACCCGCCTGTATTTTCCCCTTAGGCCTAGAAGGCCCCTAGGTAGAAATAAATTTTCAAAATTCAGCAAAAGTCAGAAATATAAGCATAAAAGTACCCTTAAATAAGAAACTAGCTATAGCAGACCTTATAGCAGACCTTATAGAGGGGGGTTCTCTGTAACCCACTAAAAGAGGCCTGCTAAAACCACCTATATTTTCCCCTTAGGCCTAGAAGGCTCCTAAGTAGAAATAAATTTTCAAAATTCAGCAAAAGTCAGAAACATAAGCATAAAAGTACCCTTAAATAAGAAACTAGCTATAGCAGACCTTATAGCAGACCTTATAGAGGGGGGTCCTCTATAACCCACTAAAAGAGGCCTACTAAAACTGCCTATATTTTCCCCTTAGGCCTGGAAGGCCCCTAGATAGAAATAAATTTTCAAAATTCAGTAAAAGTCAGAGATATAAGTGTAAAAGTACCCTTAAATAAGAAACTAGCTATAGCAGACCTTATAGCAAACCTTATAGAGGGGGGTCCTCTACCTAATAGCAGACCTTATAGAGGGGGGTCCTCTATAACTCACTAAAAGAGGCCTGCTAAACCCACCTATATTTTCCCCTTAGGCCTAGAAAGCCCCTGGGCAGAAATAAATTTTCAAAATTCAGTAAAAGTCAGAAATATAAGTATAAAAGTACTCTTAGATAAGAAACTAGCTATAGCAGACCTTATAGCAGACCTTATAGAGGGAGGTCCTCTATAACCCACTAAAGGAGGCCTGCTAAAACCGCCTGTATTTTCCCTTTAAGCCTAGAAGGCCTCTAGATAGAAATAAATTTTCAAAACTTAGAAAAAGTTAGAAGAGCAGAGCTTAGCAACTCTTATAGCAGACCTTATAGAGGGAGGTTCTCTATAACTTACTAAAAGAGGCCTGCTAAACCCACCTATATTTTCCCCTTAGGCCTAGAAGACCCCTAGGTGGAAATAAATTTTCAAAATTCAGCAAAAGTCAGAAACATAAGCATAAAAGTACCCTTAAATAAGAAACTAGCTATAGCAGACCTTACAGCAGACCTTACAGCAGACCTTATAGAGGGAGGTCCTCTATAACCCACTAAAAGAGGCCTGCTAAAACCACCTATATTTTCCCCTTAGGCCTAGAAGGCCCCTAGGTGGAAATAAATTTTTAAAATTTAGTAAAAGTCAGAAATATAAGTATAAAAGTACCCTTAAATAAGAAACTAGCTATAGTAAACCTTATAGCAAACCTTATAGAGGGGGTTCCTCTATAACCCACTAAAAGAGGCCTGCTAAAACCGCCTATATTTTCCCTTTAAGCCTAGAAGGCCCCTGAGTAGAAATAAATTTTCAAAATTCAGTAAAAGTCAGAAACATAAACATAAAAGTACCCTTAAATAAGAAACTAGCTATAGCAGACCTAATAGCAAACCTTATAGAGGGAGGTCCTCTATAACCTACTAATAAATGCCTGCCAAAACCACCTATATTTTCCCTTCAGGCCTAGAGGGCCCCTAGGCAGAAACAGGTTTCCAAATTTCAGTCACCTAGCTGCATACAACCTCTTTTCCATATAAAGTAACTATAAGACGATTTTTTTATTTTCCCATATAAATCCAATTTAATCAGAACGTTTTTTCTAGCATAAGCGCTAATTAGCGGAACTTAGACTGAAAATATACTAGAGAGTCTATAAGAGGAGCAGAACAAAGCCGCTACGCTCTCCCCACCTCCTCCTACTTAATAGCTTATATAGGCTCTATATTAGCACCTATATACCTACCCACCTACTAACTATTAGCAGCTCCTCCAGATACCTACCTCTTACTATATAGCAGCCTTACCCCTAAACTATATATAAGCCTATATACTATTAAGCACTAAAGTAGCTTATATTACCTACTAACTAGCCTCTCTACTAACTTATTAATATATATAACACTATAGGTTGCTAAGTAGCAAGCAGTAAAGCTAGACTTCCCCTCTCTCTAAGCTCTCCCTAGCTGCTATTCTAGTACTAGAGCTACTATACTACTATACACCTAGCTACCTAGCTACCTCTAGCTCTTATCTTATTATAGGTGCTATAGTTCTATTATAAACCCAGCTCTCTATAGCTCAGGCTGCTATACCACCACGCACTAAGCCCTAGCCTCACTAAAGACTACCCTGCTAGCAGGCTGCTAGGAGCTGCTATGCCACTACACACTAAGCCCTAGCCTCACTAAAGACTACCCTACTAGCTAGCTACTAGAAGCTACTATACCACTACACACTAAGCTCTAGCCTTACTTTATATCACCTACCTAATAGACTACTAGAAGCTACTATACTGCTATATACTAAGCTCTAGCCTCACTAAAAACTACCCTGCTAGCTAGCTGCTAGGAGCTACTATACTACTATATACTAAGCCCTAGCCTCACTAAAAACTGCCCTGCTAGCTAGCTACTAGGAGCTACTATACCACTATACACTAAGCTCTAGCCTTACTAAGAACTACCCTGCTAGCTAGCTGCCAGAAGCTGCTATGCCACTATACACTAAGCTCCAGCCTTACTTTATATCACCTATTAAACAGGCTGCTAGGGGCTACTATGCTACCACACACTTAGCCTTAGTATCCTTTTATCCTACCCTACTAACTTACTACTAGGAGCACTTATACCACTATATACCTAGCCTCCTTAGCTATACTAGCTATTTACTAGTACTAGACTAAACTGCTAATATTTACTTAGCCTGCTTAATATAGCCTAGATAGGTATTAGTGCTAGGCCTAAACCTTAAACATATATAATACCCCTTTACCCACAGCGCCTGCCCCCTAGAGGGTTAAGGCTGCTAGAGCAGCAGGGGCCCTCTAGAACTTAGAAGCAGACTACTACAAAGCCTCTCCCACCCCCCTATAGGGGGCACACTCTAGAGTTCAGCCCTGCTCTCACTATAAGCTAAACTCTAGCTATATTTAGCTGCTCTTTTTCCTCTACTAGGAGAGAGGTCTGCTACCTTATCTGCTAGTAAAAGCTTAGCTTTATACTTCCAAGCCAGTAAGGGGCACTAGCCCCCTAGCTAATAAGTAGCAGGCATAGCTAGGGCTCTTAGATATTAGCCTTTAAGTAGATAGCCTGATCTAGAGGCCCCTCTATATAGTAGTATCCTCCTAGTAGCTAACTGCAAAGTAGAAGGTTATTAATAAGGTAGCTAGGCTACTATAGTATAGGAGCTAGACACTCTTAGACCTTAGCCTATAAAACCTAGTAGTAGCAACCTTATCCTAGAGATATATCTATAAGTATATTTATATATATATAGATAGCTTATAGGCTTATAAGTAGATATTTACCTTTCTCTAAGCTGCTTAGGCCTACTAAGCAGTACCTAGTCAGAACCCTAGAACTAGCTTAGAGCATAAGTAATTAGTAGTTTAGCACCTAATAGGCTTTTCAGAGGCTTAAGCCGCTCCCTATAGCAGTTACTACTCTTTAGAGGGGCAAATAGGATACTAGAAATATCTAGGAGCTAATAAGCCTGCTTAGAGTTAGGCATAACTGCCTACTAAACCTAGCAGGCCTAACCTATTACAAAACACACCTACCTAAAGTATTTTTATTACTATTTAGAAGCATTATTATAGCTTATAGGGGCTAGAGTATAGCTAGACACCTATATCTAGCTATACCTACTATATAGTTAGCAGTAGCTTTAGCTATAACTAGCTATATAACTATATAGGTATACTAGTATATACTTTAAGAGTAATAAAAAACCTAGATAGTTTCTTATACTTACCTAACTATAATAGTAGGAGAGTGGGTAGCTATAATATAAAGCCCTTAATAGTTCTAACCTATTACTATAAGCCTAGATTATACTAGCTTCTAAAAAGTCTATTAAGCCTTATTAATAAGCTCTTATTTTATACTACTCCCTATCTAGCCTCTTTTCTCCTTTCTCTAGTTATGCTCTAATTTCCTTTTTATCTAGGCCTTATAGGTAAGCTCTTATTTTATACTACTCTCCCTATCTAGCCTCCTTTCTCCTTTATCTAGTTATATTCTAATTTCTTTTTTTATCTACCCTTTTTTTTTTTTTCTCTGCTCTCCTTTTCCCTCTTTTTCTTAACTTTCTACTTATTTCTAGGACTAGCTAAGTATACTCTAAGCTAGCCTTAATATATTTTAATAAATATATCTAAATAACTACTTACCTAATACTTAATAATAGCTTAGTAACTACTAAATAACTACTTAATAACTGCTTAATAACTGCCTAATAATTGCCTAATAACTACCTTATAACTATCTAATAACTATCTAATAACTATTTAAGAACTGCCTGATAACTGCCTGATAACTCTAGGTAGTAGGGTAGTTCAGGCCTAATAACTCTAGGTAGTTAGATAGCCTATACCTAATAACTCCAGGTAGTAGGATAGCCTATATATAATAATTCTAGAATAGGTAGCTTATACCTGATAACTCTAGGTAGTTAGGTAGCCTGGATATAATAACTCTAAGTAGTGGGGTGGCCTATATATAATAACTCTAGATTAGGTAGCCTATATCTAATAACTCCAGGTAGTTAGGTGGCCTAGATATAATAACTCTAGGTAGTAGGGTAGCCTATATATAATAACTCTAGGTTAGGTAGCCTATATCTGATAACTCTAGGTATAATAACTCTAGGTAGTAGAGTAGCTTATACTTAATAACTCTAGGTTAGGTAGCCTGCCTAGATAACTCTAGGTAGGTATAGATAACTCTAGGTGGGTAGTGATAACTCTAGGTATATATGTATACCTAAATAACTGCTATAATAACAGCTATAATACCTAGATATGTGCGCTATACCTGCCCAGATAACTCTAGGTGGGCAGTGATAACTCCAGGCAGGTGCAGATAACTCCAGGCAGCTAGTAATAACTCTAGGTAGGTGGGGATAACTCTAGGTGGGCGGGCAGGTGGCCCGTGCAGGGGCGCTGGCTAATAAGCACAGGTTCTGATAACTCCAGGTAGGGGGAGGGGGCAGGGGGCCTGTGTGTGATGACGCCAGGCGGGAGATAACAGCTATGTTCACGCATTAGAGCCAGAATTATTTTATCCTTCTATTATAGTAGTAACTAGAAAAGGAGCCTCTAGTTAGATAACCTAAATATAGAACACACTTACTAGGGTTTTAGGAGATCCTATAAGGAGTATATATTATATAGATTTTAAAATAAAGTATAAGGCTCTTATTATTAAAAACTACCTTTAAGCTGCATAGAACCTCTATATTATAGAACTAAATAGCTTCTTCTCTATTTATATAGCCTATAGCCTAGATTTTAATATCTTCTACTAAGAGAGGCCTTCTCTTAGTAGAAATTCTAAGATAGTACTATTTAAGGTCTAGGATCTTTACTATATTGCTAGAGATATATAGCTAGAGAATATATAGCTTACTAGCGCTATAGTAACTTCTAATAAATATATAGAGTGTGAGGCTTTAGATATATCTTAGTCTTCTAAGTAATATATCTACTATATATATAGCCTTATAAATAGTCTAAAGCATCTTAGAAGGCAGGCCTATCTGCTATAGTATATAGAGTTTATCTATAGTTTCACCTATTCTAACCTCTATATTATAGATAGTTTTCTAAGTCTAGTTACAGCTCTCTTAGTCTAACCTTAATAAGGGTTTTAAGGTGTGGCTAAGTGCCTGCTATCTATATAAAGAGGTAGATCTTCTTACTTAGTATTATATAAAGGATAATTACTAAATAAGTAAATAGTATAGTAGTCTTATCTTCTTTTTGCTTTACCTTAAGTATCTTATTTATATTAATATTAGAGAGTAGTAAGTTAGTAAGTTACTAAGAAGTCTAAGCTTTATCTATAGTTAGAATAAGGATATTATAACCTATAGGTAGTTTAGCTCCTATTCTAATCTACTTATCTATACTTATAAACTAGGTTATTATTAGAGAATATAGATAGCTATATAAAGTATATTATCTGCTTTTTAGGCCTTATAAAGAGACTTTAACTTAGAGTTATAGTAGTATATAAAAAGTCTCTAGTAACATACTAAGATACCTTTAGTCTTAATATTAAGTTAGCTACTAAATATATATAGGTTATATTAATAAGTAGGATCCTAAAGGTTAGTTAGATTTAGAGAATAAGGCTTAATAATTATGCTGCTTAACACCTTAATTCTAACTTAAACTTCCACCTATTTATTATTATCCTTATTAAGCTTATATACTATAGAGACCTTATTTAGCTTATAAGGTAGCTTAGCTATTAGTATATATATTTAACACTAATATAAACCTTAGATAGAGAGCTTTATAGTATTAAGATTCTCTATAATCTTATCCACTAAGTAAAATAAACTAAACTCTAAATACTAATCTAAGAGCTTACTTAGGGTTAATCTTATATATCTAGTTAATATTTATCTTATAGATATTAATATTAGAATAGTTTTCTAAGACTTTATAGTAGTAACATAGATATATTAGATATAGCTATAGGTAGTATAAGACTATTAGATAAAAATAGTCTCTTTATTAACTAAAAGATTAATAAATTAAGTAAGAGCCTTACTAGCTAGATTATCCTTATTCTCTTTATTAATACTATTACTTTATAATAATATAAATAATTAAGTAATAAGTTCTTTAAGGTAGGTAGTTATAAGTTTATCTTTCTAGATCTATAATCACTCTATCCCTTAAAAATAAAATAAAGTTATTAAAACCTAAGATAATTGCCTCTTATAGACTTCCTCTCTATATATTAGTTTCCTATACTAATAGAGGTCTATTAGAATTTAGGTTAGGTTAATATAGCTAAGGTTAAAAATCAGGATTATACCTAACACTAAGCCTTAGTTACTTAATCTTAAAGAGGGGTTTAGCTAGTAAAGTCTGATATTTAGGGCTATCTAAGGTTAACTTAGTAGTTTTAAATACTAGCATAGCCCTTTTTTTAAGAATTATATTTTAGAAGCTAAGAGCTATAATACTATAAAGACAGATAGCTACTTCTTATAAAAGTCTATTCTATAGTCTCTAACTTACCTAACTAATACTAAAATATAGAATACCTTTTAAGTGCTAGATATTATATCTAATATATACTATATAAGAGATAGCTATTAACCTTTATATTTAAAATAAATATCTATATTTTTAATATACTGCTTAGAGGTAGCTTATCTAATATAGTGCATAAATAATCTAGCTCTACCCTCCTCTACTAATACTCTTATATAGAATAATCTTTGCTCTCTATCTATCTCAGTATATATAGGCTGAATATAGATAGGAGGGAGCTAGGAGAGGGAGCCTTAGGGTTTGTCTTATATATTTAATATAATTTATCTAGCATACTTTAATACTATGCTAAGTAATAGCCTGCAAAAACCCTATCTATAAATATACCTAGATTTCCCCACCTTATATATTAAATACTAGATATTATAGATAATACCTACTATATAAAAGATAACTCTAGCCTTTTATTATTTAAATAAATATCTATACTTTAAATATAATCCTTAAAGCTAGTATAGTGCTAGAAGATATCTTCTATAACCTTCTCTACTAATACCTTTATAGAAAAGGCTTTTCTATATCTATCTACTATAATATATAGAGCTTAAATAGGGGCTATAGGTAGCTAAGTAAGAGAGGCTTAAGGTTAGCTAGGCTACTAATTATATCTAAGATCTAACCCACTAGGTGGATTAGATAATTATCCCACACTTAGGTTAGTTATACTTTTTAAAAGAAGTAATATATTATTCTATATAATAACTAGAATCTTAGAAAACTGAAAATATATAGCTTTCTTAATATAAAGAATACTTAATACTTAATACTTCAGACTAGTAATAATAATAAGAAAGCAATTTATTATAGAGTATCTATTAAAAGGGCCTTAGAAGTAATATAAAAGTAATAAGTTAGTTTAGGGTTAATAACTATCTCTAATTCACTATTATAAAATACTATTTAAGAGTAATACTATATAATAGAAACCTAATAATACCTAAGCTTTAGGTAGTAGACTTATAGGTAGTATTAATAGCTAAGAATAAGAAATCTGTAAAAGAAACTTAATAGGAGATTTAGGCTTAGAAAGGGCTGCTGCTAACTTCTAATAATAATTACTATCTAATACCACTTTCTCTTCTTCTTTACTAATTATAATAGAGGTTCTTATTACTAATAGATTATTTAGCTATTTAGTATCTTAAGCCTCTGTTTTTAAGCTGTAATAAATAGAGGCTGAGAAGAGTGTGGCTAGTATAGAGATAATAGCAGAGTTAGTAGCTAATATTTCTCTACTATTACTATAGAATAGTGCTATAACAGATTATATTTTAGTAATAGCTAGGCTATAGGTAATATTAATTTTATTATCTTAGAACTTTATACTTTATAGCAGCCTGAGAAGAGCAGAGTGTTAGAACTTAGCAGTATAAACTAGCTATGATATATATTCTCCTAGGAACAGGCTTTATATATATTTCTGTGATTCTAAGGGAGTAGATATAGTATTAGGGGGAAGTCTAGTTTATTTATAACTCTGAGAATAACTCCCTATCTATTTAATAGTATATATTAAACCAGGTTTAGCTATAGAAATAGTAATAGAGGTGTTATTATATATTTCACTTAAGAGAGATAATATAACTTTAGAAGCTATATTACTCTAAGATATAGTATAGAGATAATATTTCTAATATAGAATAGATATTAAGCAGTATAAAGAAATAATAAAGTAGTATATCTAAGGCAGTTTCCCAAACTACTAGTGAGAATAAATAGAGGCACTAATATAGAATTAGTATATATAGAAAGAAGATAAGACTTAGTATATATTATAGAATATAAGGAACTAAGAAAGAATCTACTAGAAAGCTTAAGCCTCTATATACTTATACTTATAATAGAGATTATATTATTAAAATAATAACCTAGATAGGTTTAATGCTTACTGAGAGTTTTATATATAAGGATTAGCTAATTAATATATTAATATAATAATATATAATATTATAAAACCCTTATAGTGTTCTGCTAATAACTTAGCTATAAGGGGGATTACTAAGGTAACTAATAATCCTAGCAAAATAATAAATTACTATATACTAAATAATAGTATAGCTTATAATTATTCTAAGTATACTTTGCTCATTAAGATATATAGTTTAAGTACTCCCCTCTATATCTTAAAATCAGGTTATCATAAGATCTAAACAGGGTTCTAGAACTTTTAAGTAATTATCTTACTTAGAGGGGTTATTATTAATAAGAGACTAGAAATTTGCTATAGCTAGTTAAGCAACAAATCTAGTTAGATTTTAAGTAGTAAGAGCCTTTATAAAGCTAGCTATAACTATCTTATTAGTCTTTACCTATTTAAACTTAACCTTACCTCTCTTTACCTCTAGTTATAGTTATAAGTTATTAATATTAATATATTATAACTTACTAAGTAGTTAGGGTGGTTAGGCTATTAGTATATAAAGGGTTTAGATATTATCTTAGTATATAGAAAGCTTAGTATTAAGATACTATTAATGTTCCCTTATAAGTTATATAATAGCTATATACTCTTTTAGTATGCTCATAGAGACTACTAGTTTAGCTTCTATACTTAATATTATAACTTAATATTACTTAGATAAATTCCTGCTAATTAGGCTACTAAATAATATAATTATAAAGCCTTAACTACTTCTTTAAGTAATATTATTAATAGGAAGAGAGGTATCTAAGGTATAGGAAAGTATACCCTTATATAATAGTATTAAGCTTAATATATAGGTACCTTATTTACTAAGGATAGGTAAGATATTAGTTAGGTGCTTAATAGTGCTATTTTAAAGGGTTATAAAGGAATTCTAAGAGTTATAGTAATATTCTCACAGTATCTAGTTAATAGGCAATAGCAGTATAGTTAATTAAGCTACCTTTGCGTTAATACTAGTTAAACTCTTAAGCTATTGCTTATTTAGTTTTCAGGATTAAGTTATTAATAGCTATTAGTATAAGTATTAATATCTTGTAATTTACTCCTATTATCTTAAATTTAATATATATCTTTTTAATATATTTATTTAGGTAAAGCTTTACCCTTTATTACTTATAGTTATAAAAGATTTAAATACTGAAAAATACTCTTAAGTTACCTACTTCTTTTATCTTATAGACTAACTTCAGGCTATTAACTATTATTCTTATCTCTGCCTTACCTCTCTTTAAGAGTTAGTAAGTAATATAGTTAATATATATAAGAATTAGTACTATATTTAATATAAAGATCTAGGTATCCTTATCTAGCAGTATAGTATTTACCTACTAGAGGATAGTTTTAAGACTATATTACTATATAAGATAGGGTTATTAAACTCTATATAAAGCTTTATAGAGAATAAGGTATTTCCTAGAGTAATTAGATCTAGGTAGGTATTATATATATATAATCTTAGTTAGGAAGGTATTTATAAAGGGATTTATAGTATCTAACTATATTAACTCTAAGTTTAATCTTACTATAATAGCTATAATATTTCTATATAGGTAGGAAGTAGGCTTTAAGGTATAAATATCTAGATAGTTAATAATTTATATATCTCTTCTTATATAAATCCTTACTTTAATAATAGTTAGGTATCTATATTTATTAGATAAATATAGAAATATCTATTTTAGCAGGATAATTTGCTATTTATCCTTAATATTATTAGGTTATATAGATTTAAATATAATATTATTCTGAGTAGTTTGATACTTAATATTTATAGCAGTAAGCTATTTAATCTAGTGTGAATTTCTTCTAGTCTCTAAATAGTTTTATAGAACTAACTAGAGATCTTAATAGTAGACTCTACTTAAGCTCTCTGTTAAGGTATATTTTCTATCCTTATCCTTAACCCTACTAATTAGTAATAGGGGGTTAGTTTAATTAAGGGAAGCCTCTCTAGTATATTATTTTGCTAAAGACCTAGTTATATTACTTAGTTAATAATTAACTTATTTAACTAGAAACCTATCTTAAATAGATTATTATTAGTAATCTATAAGGTCTTCTTTTTGATCTTATTAATATTACTCTTAGTATTACCTTCTTTAAGCTTTTAACTTTAATAAAGTCTGTGATATAGCCTTTAACTTACTCTATTTAAACTAGTTTATATAGAAGTAACTATTTAATAAATATTGCTTAGTTTAGTAATAACTATATAGTATTTACTTTAATTATAGTTCCTTTTACTACCTTAGTTAAACTAGATATAAGTAATTATGCTCTTAATAAGCCTAGGCTTAGTAATTAGGTATTTAAGCCTTATTAAGAGTCTTTTAGTGTATTAGTATATAGTAGTAGTAGGTAGAGTTATTAGAATTAAGCTGCTTTTATAGTGTTTTAAGAACTAATTAACTATCTAGCTTAAGGATAACTTAACTGAGGTAGATCTACTTAATTAAGGGGGTAATAGCTCTGCTTAACTTTACTAAGTTATTCCTAATATAATTATATTCCTTAAACTAGCTATAATATTCTAGATTAGCAATTTAAACTCTATTAGTTAATAATAAGTTGTTCTTATCTAGAAGGATAAGATTAGTCTTCTTATTGCTAATAGTTTTATTAGTATTAGTATAATCTTAGACTTAATATTATTTAGTAGTTATTATAATATAGCTAAACTATTTAACTTTATTAATATAGCTTTATAAGTTTAGATATAGATATTTATATTATCTAAGCTTATTTTATACTCTTATTATTTATAGATCAGTCTATTAGATAAGTGATTTTATTATTTATAAAGAGGGGGCTTATATATAACCCTCCTCTAGTAATAAATAACTTTAATAATAAGAATTAATTAAAAGCAGCCTACTAGCTGTATTAGTAAGGTAATATAGATACTAAAATAGTAATAAATTTAATTATAAATTTAGTAACTGCTTTGCTAATTAATAGCTATAATATACTAGAGAACGCTAGCTAATACTACTATTAAATAAATCCTTCTATTAGAAAAGAGACCTCTATTACTTAGCCTATTTATATAATTCACATACCTACTTTATACTGCATTTTGCACTAGTATCTTCTAAGACTTAGCTCTATAATAAAAGCTAGGGATATAGTACACACTTTAAATAGCTATATCTCTATAACTAAGAGTCCTATATAAAAACTAACTTTACTACTATAATTAGTATATTAAAAAGGCCTTAGCAAAAAGAAAAAAGAAAAGACCTACCTAGAAATTAAATCCAGATCTTTGCCTTATAAGAGGGGGATTCTACTATTAAACTAGCAGGCTAATAGTTCTTATTATATAGCAGATTATAATCCTTCTCTATAAAGCACCTTACTATTATTATATTAGAAGTGAGGGTATTTATTTTATAAGTAATATAACTTCTATTATTTATTCTAAGATACTTATACTATAGTATTAGTAAAATTATATCCCCTTCTTTCTCCTATAAAGGCTTCTATACTTTAATCACTTTATTAAGCTAGGTCTATTACTAGGTTCTATCTTCTATATAATCTAACTCTCTAGTCCTTTTAGAGCCTGCTAATAGAACCTCCTATAAGGCATTATTTATAAAAGGGTTCTTAGCTATAATTATAGTATTTAATACTTATAATACTACTTTATTAGATACTACTTAGGCTATAAGTAAAGATTAATATACTAGAAGGAGTACTTAGCTCTTTTTAATTTATAGCTATCTAGGCTAATAGATTAAAGGTAAAGCCCCTTTTACTATATACTCTAACTAATATTATAGCCTTTATAGATATAGCAGGCATGCTATATAGCTATGCTATAGACTTAGACTTATATAGAGCCTAGTTAATCTTAATAATCTTAGTTATTAGTATAAACTCTAGCAGATTATAGAAACAATCTATAAAAAAGATATTCTTCTTATTATAGAAGCTATATAGATACCCTATAATATATACTTTCTTGCTATAATTATAGAATAGAGTAATCTCTGCTAGAAGATCCTCCTATTTTTTCTTTAAGTATACCTTATACTTTAGTAGTATAGTATAAATATAGTTAGCATATTAACTAGCTTTTAGAATAGCTACTGCCTTAGTTACTCTAAACCTAGATAATATCTTAAAAACCACAGAGAAGTTTTAAGTTATTTTATTAAGCCTAATTATAGAGTTATTAGCAAGAGAAATACTTTTAATATTAATAAAGCTATTAAAGGTAATAAAGGGGGGGGGTTATCAGAAACTATAAAGAAAGGTTAGTATATTTATATTTATTAATTCTATAAAATAAGTTAGCAAATACCTCAAATAGAGACCTAAGAAGCTATCTATAGTATTAAGCTATTATTAAACACCTAGATAAGGCATTTATATTTTATATCCTCTTTACTTAATAAATAATATAGAATATAACTAAAATAAGGCTTATTAATAATATTAAACTACCTCTCTTTCTAATCTAAAATAGTAAACAGAGCTAAATTAAAAGCAGTAAGGATTATCTATCTACCTAGCCTTAAGGAGGTTATTATAAATAATAAACTATTAGTTTTTATAGAACTACTAGGTGAAATTATTCTAACCTTATATAAGATATAGGGTATATTATTTCTAGGTATTTTATAAAACACTATTATTCTACCCTTAAAGAGAATTAGACTAAAGGTATTCTAGTTTAGGGCAGGAACTAAGCTAGGTATAAGTGTGAAGTTAAAGTTAGAGCTATTCTATATAGATCTACTCTATATACCCAGCTTTATACTAATAGACTATAAGGTATAGAGATAAACACTTAAGAAGGTAATACTTAGATTATATAGTAAAAGGCCTATTAAGGATAATAGTAAATAAGGTAAGGCAGAAGCTATTAGGATATATATATAACTATCTTAGATATACTAGTTTAATAATATCTCTCTTATTAAACTACTTAATATAGCAGACCTTTTAGGAGTAAGGATTAAATAGAACTTAGTATAAGAAGTTTAAAGGTTAGAGAGGCTAGCTAATAAAAAGATAGCAGAGTTTAAAGCAGGATATAACACTTAAATATAAGGAGGGTATATATTTAGCTCTCTATATAAATTATTCTCTATAAACCTTATTATTATCTTTATCTATATCTCTAAGTCTATATAGGGTTTATTAAGGTGAAATAGGTTAGCTTAGGGATACCCTCTATATAGTAAAAGTTTATAAAAATGCTAAAAGAAGTAATATCTTAGATAGCTTCTAACTTAATAGTCTGTTCTCCTCTAATAACTAGGTAATTAATATATTAATAACCTATAACTTAGCTATAATCAGCTAGCTATATAAAACCAGTTTATTAGTATTTAGGTTTAAAAAACTAGATACCTGAGATATAATACCTAGTCTCTTAAAGATACCTAATTCTTTAACTAATACTTAAAACCAGAAAAGCAGGATAATAACACTTTAGAGGGCTATAGGAGTAAATTAACAAAGATACCTAAAGATATAGTAGCTAAATAATCTATTTTATTAATATAAAAGCAAATAAATAACCTATATAGTATAATATATAGAAGCTATAGAGAGTTACCTAGTTATTCTATATATAATTTATATAAACACCCTTTATTAACTATAAGCCCTTTAAAGTTTAAATAATAATATATTTAGACTATAGTCTATTAGCATGTAAACACTTATTATAAGAGGGGAGATATTTAAAGCCAGTAACCTAAATAAGAGCAAAAAGCGCCTAATAAATATATTATATTAGCAGAGATTTAGTCTCCTTTTATAGGATAAGCTCCCACCTCTAAATTAAGTATAATAGAATAACTATAGTATAGTGATTGCAAAATAAATTATTAATATAAAAGTAGTTTAGGAGATTATAACTAGCTAAGATATATTAACAGAGTTATTATAGAAGGAAAATTAAATATACTTATATAGAGTAAAGAGTCTTAACTAGATAATATAGGTTATTATAAATCAGCTATACTTAAGACAGTCTTATATATTATAATAAGAGGATTTAGGGGATAATAGGGTGTATAATTATATTAATAGTTTAAATGCTAAGGCATAATATATAACTATTTATCTTTATCTCTCTATCCCTAACAAAGATCTAAGTGCCCGTATTCTATAGGACTTAAGTAGTATAATAAGGCAAAATTAAGCATTTTTAATATACTATTTCTAATATAATATATAGAGGAGCTATTCCCTTCTACCTAGATTATAAGAGAAAAAATAATATTAAGCTAGCTCTACTAATATTAAGCTTAACTTAAAGTAACTATAGACCTTAATATAGTATTACTTTTTATACTTACTATTCACAGATATATATTTATATAGTTTCCAGCTTATATTAGATACTAAGCTATAGAGTAGTTAATATTATTAGTAGTAAATTATTAAAATTATATTATATATTACTAACCTTACTAATAATTTAACTATTACTCTCTTTACTCCTATTATCTTATAGAGATATATATATAAATTCTGCCCTATAGATCTATATAAGTTATAAAATATCTTAGCTAGGTAAAAGGTAAGCAGGAATATTAAGATATATTATAAATAATAATTTAGGAGTTTAGATAAGTCTTACTAATAGACTCTATAGTAAATAAGCCTGGAGAGAGAGAAATAACTAAAATACCTATTTATTACTAAAAGACAAAAAATAATCTAAGCTATATAAGTTACTATAAAAGCTAATATAATTAAGTATACTAGTTAATAAGGTCTGATTTCCTCCTAAAATTGCTTTTACTTCCTCTATATAATTAACTAAAACTAACTAAAGTTTTATACTACTAACTAAATCTAATATATACCTATCTTATATTAGGCTTCTCCTTTAGAGAATAAGAAATAGAGTATAGTACTTATAAGCCTTATATATAGGTAATATAGACCTAGAAGAATAAAGATTATAAATAACTCCCTAGCTCTAAGCTAGAATAGTACTAAAAGGTTAGGAAACTTATAAATAGAGATAACTATAAGGTTAGTAGGTGATTTTAGAGTTAAAGTAGGTAAGATAAATTGCTACTAAGGTGCTAGATATATAAGAAGCCTGAGGTTTATACTTTATATATATTAAAGCATATATAAACTAAGGAAGTAGTATAGAAGATAGCATTCTAAATAAATAGATAAGATATAATCTTTTATTTATATTAACTAATAAAAAATCATTAAAGAAGATAGGACTAATAGAGGACCTCCTAATATTATCTATCTCTAATAGTATAGAAGAGGGTAATAGTTATAAAAGTGATATAGTATTAGATTTTAGTATATTAAGAGAGAAAAGGAGTAGTAATATAGAGGTTAACTTTAATTATATAACTAGGCTAGTAGGTTTAATAATATTAGAGACTAATATAGAGAGGGTTTAGCTTAAGAGCTAGCTAATTACCTAGAGCTCTAATAACTATAAAACTATTAGCAATTTTTCTAGAAAAGGAGGAATTAATTTATATTAATCTATAGTATAGAAACCCAGGCTTAATGCTTCTTCTTTATAATATGCTTTTCTAGAAAGTTTGCTCTATACCTTAATAGAGGTGGGAATTATTACCTCTAGTAGTAAAGAGGGTAGCTAAACTAGAGATAACTAGAGAATATAAAGCTAATAAGTTAATATATACTAATTAGAAATATTAGGACCTAGAGTAGAAGAACTTAAATAGGATATCTCTCTATTCTTAATAGAATATTTATATTAATACTATAAATTACTATAACTAATAAGTAAGTAGGAAATATTAGAGACTATAGCACCTCCTTAATAGGGAAAGTCTAATAATAAAGAAATATCTAAAGGAATAGTAGTTAAGGTATTAAATAGATACTCTATATTTAGCTAAATAGAGATATCTAAGTCTTTAACTTTAACTAAGAATAGTATCTATATTAAAGAAAGATTCTAGCTAGTATAAGGAATAATAGTAAGAGAGTTTAGAATTAGTAATAAGTCTCTAGTATTAGAGGATCTAGCTAAGCTAGATATAACTATATAGTAAGTTACCCTTCTCTTTCTCTAAAGAGGCTTTATACTAAGAGAACTTTTAACTAGAGAAGATCTATAAAGGTACTTACTCTAATATATAGAGGAAGATCTAAGTGAAATATATTATAATTATATATTTTAAGGAGACTAATTAACTAAATATAGTATAATTAGAGAGGATAAAATTAAGATTAGAATTAACTTAGATTCTTTTATAGACCCTTTAAGCTGCTCCCTACTATAAGCTAGAGGTACCTCTTTAAACTCTAAATTAGAAAGATTTATTAGAATTTAGTAACTATAAATATATAGCTAATATAGAGGTTAATAAATTATTAATTAAGATAAATAAAGGTGAGAAATAGAAAATAGTAGTAGAGTATCTCTATTAAGGTAACTATAACTATATTATTTAAAATTAAGGAAAGACTATATTCTCTTTACTTTAATATAGTATTAATTATAGATATAAATAATATCCTTAGCTTAGTAATATATAGCTTTTTCTGTTAACTAAGCCTTTTACTTCTTAAAAGTATTATCTAAATTCTATAATATAGACTTCTACTAGTTAGTTATAAATACTTAATTAACTTTAAGATTATAAATACTTAAAATTCTATAGTATACTAAGAAGCTACCTAAATTAAGTCTTAAAGTTAGAGTACTATAAGTATTATTACTAACACTTAGTTTAGTGCTCTAAATAAGGTAATATTACTTCTAGTAATAAGAGTTAAGGTAATATTTAAGTTATAATGATTTTTAAAACCTAGACTAGCTGCTTTGCTTACTAAATAGTAATTATAGTAGAATAAGCTTAGTAGAGGTATAGTGAGGTCTTAGAGATTTTAGAGATTTTAGGAACTGCTTAGACTAATAGGGTATAAAAAGAGGCCTAATATTAAAGTATAGATATTAGCTAAAAGCTAGGAGAGACTAAGAAATAGGAGGATAAGATATAAAACCTAGATATAGCTTATAGAAAGCTAGTAATTCTAATAGTTATTAAATTAAAAATAGAAGTAAAGTTAGTAAGAGGAAATAGTTTTTATATTAATATTAATAATACTAAGGGGGAAATAAGAGTAGAAGATATAAGATATTCTAACTTAAAAAAGAGAAAGAGAGGTATAAAATATTAAGTAGAGAAGTAAAATATAGCTTTTTAATAAGATATATATTTAAGTAATAAGAAAAGGGGTTTTAAGAGTGGGAAAAGGGAAGATTTATATATATATACTAGAGGACTAAATAGAATAGTGTGGTATAAAATAAGAACTACTTAATAAGGTAATTACCTACTAAGTGAGGAAACTAACCCTTTAATAAATAAGAACCACTTTATAGTTAGATAAATAGAATAGATTTAGAACTAATTTATAAACTAATTAGGACTAGTTAAAAACTAAAATAGTGGAGCTATATTATATCTAGTTAATACTATATTATAAGTAACTACTACTATAAAGTATAGAAGAATAGAACTAACCTTTTAGCTAATAAGGACTAAGTAAATACTTAAGTAGTAAAATAAATTAATATTCTTAATAAAATCTTTCTGCTATAATAGGGGAGCTACTATTTAGGCTAATTAGGATAACTAAAAAACTAAAATAGCAGAATAAAGCTAGTAATACTACTCTTTTAGCTAATTAAAACTACTTATCACTTAAGGATTAGTATAGTAGGCTTAGTAAGGACTAATTTATAAACTAATTAGAACTAGTTAAGAACTAAAAGAGTAAAACTAGATTATATCTAGTTAATACTATATTATATAGGTAACTACTACTACTAGTTAAGGACTAAAATAGTAGGGCTGTATTATATCTAGTTAATACTATATTATAGATAACTACTACTATAAAGCATAAAAAAATAGGACTAACCTTTTAGTTAATAAGAACTAAGTAAATACTTAAGTAGTAGGATAAATTAATATCCTTAATAAAATCTTTCTGCTATAATAGAAGAGCTACTATTTAGGCTAATTAGGATAACTAAAAAACTAAAATAGTATAATAAAGCTAGTAATACTACTCTTTTAGCTAATTAAGACTACTTATTACTTAAGGACTAGTATAGTAGGCCTAGTAAGGACTAACTTATAAACTAATTAGGACTAGTTAAGAACTAAAAGAGTAAGACTAGATTATATCTAGTTAATACTATATTATATAAATAACTACTACTATAAAGCATAGAAGAATAGAACTAACCTTTTAGCTAATAAGAACTAAGTAAATACTTAATTAGCAGGATAAATTAATATTCTTAATAAAATCTTTCTGCTATAATAGGGGAGCTACTATTTAGGCTAATTAGGATAACTAAAAGACTAAAATAGCGGAATAACACTAGTAATACTACTCTTTTAGCTAATTAAGACCACTTATTACTTAAGGACCAGTATAGCAGGCCTAGTAAGGACTAACTTATAAACTAATTAGAACTAGTTAAGAACTAAAAGAGTAAGACTAGATTATATCTAGTTAATACTATATTATATAAATAACTACTACTATAAAGCATAGAAGAATAGAACTAACCTTTTAGCTAATAAGAACTAAGTAAATACTTAATTAGCGGGATAAATTAACGTCCTTAATAAAATCTTGCTGCTATAATAGGAGAGCTAAATAGTAGACTAATTAGGATAACTAAAAGACTAAAATAGCAGAACAAAGCTAGCAATGCTACTCTTTTAGCTAATTAGGATCACTTATCATTTAAGGACTAGTATAGTATACCTATACTAACCTAGGTTAGTATAAGGAGTTAATAACTAATAGGATATATAGAGCTATACCTCCTTAGCTATTAGAAATAATATAAGCTTAATAAAATAACTAGATATTTACACTATACTAAGAAATAAGAATATAAAGTTATTTAAATATAAATATTATGTAAGTAAAAGTGTCTATTTATAAATAATATAGAGTATTAATAAATAGTATATTAATAGATAATAAAAGGTATAGAGTTTTTAAACTATTAAAATAGATACTAATAATATTATAGTATATAATAGCTAGTATATATTAAGATTGCTTATTGCTTTAATAACTTCTAATATATTAGAACTAATATTTAGGCCTGAAAAGTAGTTATAGTGACTTTTAGACTAAGACTATAGGCCTGGATATACTAATAAAAAGGTTTATATAAATAAGGACTAACTTTTTAGTAGAGGGACTAACTTTTTAGTGTTATACCTTTTATAGGGTTTATGAACGGTCTGTGCTCAAAATTTCTAACTAATAGCGACCACTTTAGGGACCAGAACTGGTCCCTTAGGTTAGATTCCTAGTAGTTAGGCTGCTAAAGTCTACTATATTACTATATACTAAGCTCTAGTCTTACTAAAAACTACTCTACTAGCTAGCTACTAGGAGTTACTATACTACTATATACTAAGCTCTAGCCTTACTTTATATTACCTATCTAATAGACTACTAGAAGCTACTATACTACTATATACTTAGCCTTAGTATCCTTTTATTCTACTCTACTAACTTACTACTAGGAGTACTTATATTACTATATATCTAGCCTCTTTAACTATACTAGCTATTTACTAGTACTAGACTAAACTACTAATATTTACTTAGCCTACTTAATATAGCCTAGATAGGTATTAGTACTAGACCTAAACCTTAAATATATATAATACCTCTTTACCTATAATATCTACCTCTTAGAAGGTTAAGGCTGCTAGAATAGCAGGAGCTCTTTAAAACTTAGAAGCAGACTGCTATAAAGCCCCCCCCACCCCCCTATAAGGAGAGCACTCTAGGATTTAGTTCTATCCTCACTATAGACTAAACTCTAGCTATATTTAGCTGCTCTTCTTCCTCTACTAGGAGAGAGATCTGCTATCTTATCTGCTAGTAAAAGCTTAGCTTTATACTTCTAAGCTAATAAGAGATACTAGCTTTCTAGCTAATAGATAGTAGATATAGCTAGAGCTTTTAAATATTAGCTTTTAGATAGGTAGCCTAATTTAGAGGCTGCTCTAACTAGTAGTATCCCTCTAGTAGCTAACTATAAAGTAGAGAGTTATTAATAAGATAGCTAGGCTATTATAGTATAAAAGCTAGATACCTTTAGGTCTTAGCTTATAAAACCTAGTAGTAGTAGCTTTATCTTAGAGATATATCTATAAATATATTTATATATATATAGATAGCTTATAGGCTTATAAGTAGATATTTACTTTTCTCTAAGCTGCTTAGACCTACTAGATAGTACTTAGTTAGAATCCTAGAGCTAGCTTAGAGTATAGATAATTAGTAGTTTAGTATCTAGTAGACTTCTTAGATATTTAAGCTACTCCCTATAATAGTTACTACTCTTTAAAGGGGCAAATAGAGTACTAGAAATACCTAGAAGCTAATAGGCCTACTTAGAATTAGATATAACTGCCTGCTAAACTTAGTAGGCCTAACCTATTATAAAAAGCATTTACCTAGAGTGTTTTTATTACTATTTAGAAGTATTATTATAGCTTATAGGAGCTAGAATATAGCTAGATATCTATATCTAGCTATATCTACTATATAGTTAGTAGTAGCTTTAGCTATAACTAGCTATATAACTATATAGGTATACTAATATATATTTTAAGAGTAATAAAAAACCTAGATAGTTTCTTATATTTACCTAATTATAATAATAAAAGAGTGGATAGCTATAATATAAAGCTTTTAGTAGTTCTAACCTATTACTATAAGTCTAGATTATACTAGCTCCTAAAAAGTCTATTAAGCCTTATTAATAAGTTCTTATTTTATACTACTCTCTATTTAGCCTCTTTTCTCCTTTTTCTAGTTATGCTCTAATTTCCTTTTTATCTAAGCCTTATAGGTAAGCTCTTATTTTATACTGCTCTTTCTATCTAGCCTCCTTTCTCCTTTATCTAGTTATACTCTAATTTCTTTTTTATTTACTTTTTTTTTTTCTCTACTCTCCTTTTTCCCTTTTTTTTTAACTTTCTACTTATTTCTAGAACTAGTAGAGTATACTCTAAGCTAGCCTTAATATATCTTAATAAATATATTTAAATAACTACTTATCTAGTACTTAATAATAGCTTAGTAACTACTTAATAACTACTTAATAACTACTTAATAACTACTTAATAACTACTTAATAACTACTTAATAACTACTTAATAACTGCCTAATAACTATCTAATAACTATTAAATAACTGCTTAAGAACTATCTAATAACTATCTAATAACTCTAGGTAGTTAGGTAGCCTAGATATAATAACTCTAGGTAGTAAAATAGCCTATATATAATAACTCTAGGTTAGATAGCCTATACTTAATAACTTTAGGTAGTTAGATAGCCTAGGCATAATAACTCTAGATAGTGGGGTAGCCTATATATAATAACTCCAGGTTAGATAGCCTATACCTAATAACTCTAGGTAGTTAGATAGCCTAGATATAATAACTCTAGGTAGTAGAGTAGCCTATACTTAATAACTCTAGGTTAGATAGCCTATCCAGATAACTCTAGGTAGGTGTAGATAACTCTAGGTAGGTGGTAATAACTCTAGGCATATATATATACTTAAATAACTACTATAATAATAGCTATAATACCTAGATATATATACTATACCTGCCTAGATAACTCCAGGTAGGTAGTGATAACTCTAGGTAGGCAGTAATAACTCTAGGTAGGTAGTGATAACTCTAGGCAGCTAGTAATAACTCCAGGTAGGTAGTAATAACTCTAGGTAAGTGGGGGGGTAGCCTATACAGGGGTGCTAGCTAATAAGCATAGGTTCTAATAACTCCAGGAAGGAGGGCCTATATATAATAACACTAGGCAGAAGATAATAGCTATAGGGCCATATTAGAGCCAGGTTTATAAGATAATCTATTAGCTATAGTATTCTAGCTTCTAGGTAGGTGCTTAACTTTAAAGTTAAATATATAAATCTATAAGATCTATTAGATAATAAGAGCTTTGAGTAGGTTAGAGGTAGTATTATTAAGCTAAGCAATAAGGGTCTTAGCGTTTATTTCTAGTATAAAGTAGTAACTATAGAGATAAAAGCAAACTTACTTAAGAGCCTTAAGTATACCCCTTAACTCCTTCTTTCTAGTATTATAGTTTAGCTCTATACTAGCCTATAAGCTACTCTTATATCTAGAAACTATATACTTACTATTAATATATTAACTAAGAATAGTACTCTAACTAAGGCTACTAGTATTAACTATAAGGTAGATTTTACCTATATTAGTGCTATAGTTAAGCTTAATAAGGATAAAAGCAGAGATAAGTTAGTTTTTAAGAGTGTCTATAGCCAACTATTAAGGCTAGTCCTATTTAAATAGTATATTCTTTTTTAAAAGTGCTATAAGTAGCCTAACTATAGCTAAAAATTCCTAAATCTAAGCCTAATAGAATATTATAATACTAAGAAAGAATCTAAGGTTAGTAAGGTTATTATAGACCTCCTATTCCCTAATCTTAATAATCTTTAACTCCTCTAGCTATTGGCTACTAGTACTATAAATATATCCTATAATAGTAACAGATTACTAAGCCTACTATAATTTCTTAATAGTAATAGTATAGCTAGCTAACTTAATATTAATAAGAACCTTATTAATATTCTAGATATATTCCAGAATATATCTATATAGTTTAGAGTAACTAGAAACTTCTTTATTATTATACTTTAAAGTAGAGCTCTTAATAGCTATATTATTAAGAAAAGCCTTATAGCAGGTTAGGATTAAGTTATATAGAATTTATATTATAACTCTTATAAACTAGGCTATAGAATTAGTAGCTCCTTAAAGCAGAGTATATATTTAAAGGAGGCTAATTAGTATTATAAAGGTTATAATATTACAGCTATATAGATCTAATAGGACTTAGTTATACCTAGAAAAGAAATCTAATAGTAAGAGAAGCTAGTATATTATAAAGTCTTTTAAGAACTTATTACTAAATAGAGATAAAGCTATATTATATAGAGTAATAGTATTAATCTTAGTTATAGAGTTAATAAGATATATCTTTCTATCCTTCTTCCTAACTAGAAAAAAGGGATTTTAGTAAGCTATATAACTTTACTTAAAAATACTCTTCTTTAGCCTATCCTTTAAAATTATTATTATATTACCCTCTAAGACCTTTAAGATTAGTATACTTCTCACTTATTAAGCCTTATAAGAGATAACTCTAATTACTTATAGAGAAGCTATAAATAGGTAAATAGATCTATAATACTTAGAACTCTATATAAGAGCCTTCTCTCTATTACTTAGAACTTTAAAGAGGAGCTTCTTCTCTTTTAGGTTAAGGTAGTTTACTATTACTAAAATCTTATTAAGTTATTCTACTATAAGTTACTCCCTCTTAGAAATAGTTAAAAACTTTAATTAAATAAGGTTTATAAAGGTGCTTTCTAATACTAGTCTAAGATTCTCTTTTACTTTTATCTAGGCTTTTAACTTCTACTCTAGGTCTCTTTTAAATACTAAGCTATTAAAAGGTAAGTTATTAACTAGCTAGACTTTCTTATCTTTTATCTTATATATTATATTAATCTCTCTATATATAAAGGATAGAGTATTATTATAAATATAATTAGTTCTTAGTTTATCCTAGATTCTTATTAGAACCTTTTCTAGGAGGTTTTCTCTCTAGTAAAACTAATAGTATATCTAAATATTAGCTATATTAAATCTAATTCCCTATTCTAAGTTAAATAGATTTATAAAGAGTAAGAGGTATATTTTAGTAAAAAGGAGAAGTTACTAAAGCTTTTTATTAATTATAAACTTTAGTAGGTTAGTCTTATATACTACTTACTCCTTATAATACTTCTAGATAATAGGGTTAAATCCCTTAACTATATAGCTAAGAGCTCTAGTATACTTAGATTCTCTTATATTAAGGATACTAATAGCAGTCTTCTAGTCTCTAAAAAGAGTAGCCCTGCTATATATAAGAAAATACTTAGCTATTCTAAATAATATAAGCTTAGTACTATTATATAACTTAGTAGAAATTAGCTCTTTCTTTTACTAGTAGGTTAGCTAGTCTCTATCTCTGTTTTATTTCTAGAAAAAGAGAGGTTTACTTATAATATTAATTAGAAGTGCTAGGACCTCTTCTATCTTATAGCTAGGTATATAGTTAGAATCTATATAGTTAGCTTCTTTTCTCTTTTTTTAGTAGTAATATCTATAAAACTCTTTTAGAAAGGGTTTATAATAGTTATAGTATAGCTTATCTTTATAGAATTAGCACCTAGAAGTATATCCTTATAATTCTAAAATAGCCTAGATAATTGCTTCTATTCTTAGTATAATAGCCTGCTTAAAGGAGACTTTAAGCACTATATAGAAGATATTACTATTTTTATTAAATATTACTAGAACCTCCTTATTCTCCTCTAATTCCTCTTAGACTAGAAAGTTAAAACCTTTTAGTAAATTAGCTTCTACTACTAGTATTACCTCCTCTAATATATATAGGCTAGGCTAGTATTTTAGGTTATAAAGCTATAGCTATAAACTTTTACTTAGTTATCTATTAATTTCTATAATTACTAAGCTAGCTACTATATTAGAATTAGTAGTAGCAGCCTCTATTTTCCCTCTTCTATAAAAATTAAATAGGCTTACTAAGCATAAAAGAAGCTAGCAGAGTTAGAGAGAATAGTAGCAAAGTAACTAGTAGAATTCAAAATATATAATATTAAAGAAGTATAGATCTTCTAATTACTAGCCTAAAAGATACTAATTATCTAAGTTAATAAGTATTCTAGTATTATCCTAGTATATATAATAAATAGAGCTTTAAGGATTATATTCTTAGATATCTCACTATATAGGCTAATAAAGAAGGATATATTAGGTATATAATAGCTACTAATATAGATATTCTTAACTATAATATCCTTAAAAGTTATTATAGTTTAAGTATTTATAAAGTCTCAGACTCTAAGATATATAGAGATAATACTCTTCTATATTCTATTATAGCTAATATATTTCTTAGAGATAATATTAATAGTAATACTAGTATTAATAATCCTATACTACTCTAAGTGTATAGACTAGCTAATCCTTATAGTAACCTAGAAGTATAGTATAATAAAGTCTTATATAGTAAGAACTTAATACTAATAGGTAACTATAGTATAGCATAGATACTCTGCTAAATTATTAAGAAGAATAACTAATATATTAAGGTCCTTCTCAGATTAAGTGCTAGGCAGAATAATATCTATTATATTAATACCTGCTATATTATAGAGAGGTGGTTAACTAAAGATAGAAAGTACTAAGCTGCTTATAAAGGCTTAGAAACTATAAATTATATCTATAAAGAGAGGAAAAATACTAGTTAAAGAAAAGGGGGTTAGGCAGAATACTAGGTAAAAGAGGATTATATCTAAACCCTATCCTTAGTTTAGTATAGCAGCTTTATAAAGTATCTAAACTGCTATAGCCTCCTCCTTATAAACTTAAATCTAAATATAGGCCTTAATAATACTAACTTCTATTTATAAGAGTGCTTTATACTAGAATATAAGGGTTAGGTTTATTTATATATTATTCTAATATCTAATCTCTTATATAAGTTAGCTACTTAATCTAGAAGCTTTTATAATATAGCTAAGTAGGTCTCTGTTTATAAGTATAAATATATCTAGCTATTAATTACTATTCTACTAGAGGTAGTTTTAAATAACTAGCTTTATATACTTATAGACTATATTATTATAGTTATACTAGACCTAGTAAAGAAAGGATTTAGGAATAGTAACCTTCCTATCTACTTACTTAGCTTATAGGTTTTTAGTAAGAATTTAGCCCTCTAATATTATAATAAAAGATTTAAGTTAAGGGGTCTTAGTAGCTTCTAAAAAGCTATTATTAACTAAAGTGTTCTTATCCTTATCTATAACTTCCTTAATATAAGGCTCTAGGAGTAGAGTGGGAAAATAAGCTATATTTAGGTCTATAATATAAACTCTCTTCTCAGATCTAGTAGCAGAGTAAGGCGTTATATAGTAGTTCTAAGTTTATAATCTAGTTATAGCATTAATACCTATATCTATAGAGAGGATAATAGCTAGGATACTAGAGGCTAGTATATAGATATTAAGAATATTATAGATAGTATCTAAGATTACTATACTAGTAAGAGGGGTTTTTATAGCTAAAGCAGAGATTAGAGGTTTTAGAGTTTTCTATATAGTATACTAAGTATACTTATTAGACTGCTTATAGCTCTTAAGCTAGAACTTAACTCCCTAAAAGCTTAGAAAGTATCTATAAAGGGTAAGAATACTAGCTTCTAGCTACTTAGTCTTATCTATACTAGCTATAAGAATTAGAAAAGAAATAATTATTAGATTATACTAGCCTTATTAATAGCCTTTATTAATCTCTTTATTAGAAACCTAGATATAGAGGGGACTTTATAAAGTACTAATCTACTAGTAGCCTCTATAAAATAAGTATAACTTTATATTAGAGAAGGCTCTAGCAGCTTTATACTTTCTAGTAAGATATCCTTTCTTACTATAAATATAGTAGGTATTAGAGTTAATAGTTTCTATAAACCTTAGAGGTCTTAGCTAATAGTAAAATTTAAGGCTTATAGAGTCTAAGTAACTGCCTCCTCTTAGATTAAAGATTATATAGCTATATTCTCTATATATAGAGCTATAGTTATAAGAGTTACTACTATAATAGTTATACTATAAGAGCTTCTATATAGACTAGGTATTAGTTATATTAGTAGTATATATATTAACTTTATTAATAGTATAGTTATAGTGAGAAGTATTAGTATAGTATCTAGTTTTAATCTACTTAATCTTTATATTCTTAAAGTGGGTAGTAAGGTTATCTACTTAGGCCTTTTAGTTAGAGATACTAGTTATCTTATCCTTTAAGTTAGCTTTTATAGATAATACTCTTAATCACTTATACTTAAGTATAGTAACTAGTATACTAGCTAGAGTATCCTCTCTAATACCTTATAGTTATATATACATCTATTAAGACTAAACTTATTTAGTAATTATAACCTCTATTTAGATTTAAGAAACTAAAAAGAGACTCTAGTAATCCTTATAGAGAATCTTTAAAATATATCTTATAATCTACTTAGAAAAGCAGTAAAAAATAATATAGTTAATCTCTATATTAGATAATATAGATAGTCTCCTTTTAGCTACTTTATTCTAAAAGTTACTAACCTTAGTAAGAAATTCAAAGATATATTTAGGATTACTAATCTCTAAGCTAGAAATAAGGCTTTAAAGCTTCTTATTAAAGTCTAGATAAGTATTTAGATCTATAATACTATATATCTTATAGAGGTTATCCTTAAAAAAAAGCTAATTATTATATTAAGTAGAAATACTCTTAAAGGTTTACTAGTAGGCCTTAATATAGTGCTAGCTAACTAGGATAATTATTTTCTTCTTATTCTATTTATAAAGCTTAGTATAGAATAGATAATTCTTAAAGAAGTTAGAAATATTATTATTAGTAAACTTAGAGGCTTCTAAACTATAAGAGATAATTAGAGTAGTAATATACTACTTCTATATAGCTTTAGCTAATTTCTTAATTACTTCTATAGTATTAATAATAAGTAGAGAGGCTAAGTTTTTTATAAAAGGTATAGTAGTAGCTTTTATAGATATAATCTTATCTAGCTACTAGTTTAAACCTGCTCTCTATAATCTAGGAGGAGCTATACCTCTATAGTTCTTATACTTATTATAGATATTCTTACTAATATAGACCTAGTAACTAATCTTAGCATTTTAGAACTATAAAGGTAAAGACTTTTCAGATTTATTATTATCTATAATAGTAGAGTAAAGGGCTTATTTCTAAATACTTTTAAATATAGCTCCCTTAAAGAGTTCTATACCTAGAGTATATTTCTTAGACCTAAAAGAGTTTAAAGCAGATATACTAACCTTAAAAGCTCTCCTAGATTTCTTAGAGTATTACTTAGATATAGTATAGTAAGTAGTTAATATAATTTATTATAATTTAATATTAGTGTTAATATTAAAGTTTATTAATATTTAAATTATCTAATAATAAAAGAGAAGAGTTATATAGCAATTTAATCTATAATAATTAAGTAGGCAGAGAAAAAGAGGGCTTTAACCTCCTTCTCTTCTTAGATAGTAGTTATAAATTATAGGCTAGAGGTAGTTATAGCCTCTATTTCTCCTATAAGTATATAGGCTCTCCTTCTTAATATAGCTAGAGGTAGTTATAGTCTCTATCCTATCTATAAGTTTACAGACTCTTTTCTATTCTTTTTTATAAATAATATAATACTATAATTTTCTTAATCCTATAGATATTAACTATATAGTAACTAAGATAAAGCCTAAATCCCCTTAGTTAAGCTTATTAGCCTAACTAGTATTATTAATTTATTACTTTATTACTAATTATTAAGTTCTAGGTTATAGAAAGTAGATACTAGCTCTACTTTTATAAGGACTAAGAAGAAAAGAGAAAACTTTTTAATCTAGTAAAGTTTAAAGCTATTATAGCTAGATTTTCAGGGTTTTAAGTATTTCTATCTAAAAACTCTAACTATTTAGCTATTATACCTAGTATTTTCTTAGATTAGGTCTATAAAGAGACTTTTAAATATTATTTTATAAAGTCTATTATTATAGCTACTAAGTTTATAAAGTTAATATTCTATTAAGTAGTTAGGATAATATATTATAGTTTTATATTAAATATAAGCCTATTTATATAGCATAGAAGTATACCCCTTATAAGTACTATAGAGGAAGTCTTAAGAGAGAAGAATCTGCCTCTAAGTACTATTAAAATAGGCTAAGAACCTTAAAATAAAAATAACAAAACTATATACTCCCACACACTTATATAGGAATATTATAATATTATTGCTTTATATCTAGAAGCTCTAGAATAAAGAAAAGAATCTCTCTAAGCATAATAACCTTATTATAGATATAAACTATTAAGTAAAAGTGATAAAAGCTTCTAAATAATAAGATAAACTATAGTAATACTAACTAATAATACTCCTCTATCCTCCTCTCTGCTCTTAATAAGGCAAAAGTCCTGCTATACTATGCTAACTAATATACCTATCTAGGCACCCTCTAAACTAGGCTGTCTGCACTGCTCTGTCTTAATAGCTTATAGGCTTATAAGTAGATATTTATCTTTCTCTAAGCTACTTAGGCCTACTAGGTAGTGCCTAGTTAAAATCCTAAAACTAGCTTAAAGTATAGGTAATTAGTAGTTTAGTATCTAGTAGGCTTCTTAGAAGTTTAAGCTGCTTCCTATAGTAGTTACTACTTTTTAGAGGGGTAAATAGGGTATTAGAAATACCTAAAGGCTAATAGGCCTGCTTAGAGTTAGGTATAACTACCTATTAAACTTAGTAAGCCTAATCTATTATAAAAAGCACCTATCTAGAGTATTTTTATTACTATTTAGGAGCATTATTATAGCTTATAGGGGCTAGAGTATAGCTAGGTGCTTATATCTAGCTATATCTACTATATAGTTAGTAGTAACTTTAGCTATAACTAGCTATATAACTATATAGGTATACTAGTATATATTTTAGGAGTAATAAAAAACCTAGATAGTTTCTTATACTTATCTAACTATAATAGTAAGAGGGTAGGTAGCTATAATATAAAGCTTTTAGTAGTTCTAACCTATTACTATAAGTCTAGGTTATACTAAGCTTTAAAAAGTTTATTAAGTCTTATTAATAAGCTTTTATTTTATACTACTCTCTATCTAGTCTCTTTTTTCCTTCTTCTAGTTATACTCTAATTTCCTTTTTATCTAAGCTTTATAAATAAGCTCTTATTTTATATTACTCTTTCTATCTAGCCTTCTTTTTCCTTTATCTAGTTATACTTTAATTTCTTTTTTCTCTAGCCTTTTTTCTTTTCTCTATTCTCCTTTTCTCCCTTTTTCTTAACTTTCTACTTATCTCTAAAACTAGCTAAGTATACTCTAAGCTAGCTTTAATATATTTTAATAAATATATTTAAATAACTATTTATCTAGTACTTAATAATAGCTTAGTAACTACTTAATAACTGCTTAATAACTACTTAATAACTGCTTAATAACTACTTAATAACTGCTTAATAACTACCTAATAACTATTAAATAACTGCTTAAGAACTGCTTAATAACTATCTAATAACTTTAAATAGTGGGGTAGCTTATATATAATAACTTTAGAATAGGTAACCTAGATATAATAACTCTAGGTAGTTAGATAGCTTATATCTAATAACTCTAGGTAGTTAGGTAGCCTTAATATAATAACTCTAGGTAGTAGAGTAGTCTATATATAATAACTCTAGAATAGATAGCTTAGATATAATAACTCTAGGTAACTAGTTAGATAGCTTATACCTAATAACTCTAGGTAGTTAGGTAGCCTAGATATAATAACTTTAGGTAGTTAGATAGCCTATACTTAATAACTTTAAGTAGTAGAGTAGCCTGGATATAATAACTCTAGGTAGTAGAGTAGCCTATATATAATAACTCTAAGTTAGGTAGCTTATATCTAATAACTCTAGGTAGTAGAGTAGCCTAGATATAATAACTCTAGGTAGTAGAATAGCTTATACCTAATAACTTTAGGTTAGGTAGCCTGCCTAGATAACTCTAGGTAGATATAGATAACTCTAGGTGGGTAGTAATAACTCTAGGTATATATATATATCTAAATAACTGCTATAATAATAGCTATAATATCTAGGTATATATGCTATACCTGCCTAGATAACTCCAGGTAGGTGGTAATAACTCTAGGTGGGTAGTAATAAATCTAGGCAGCTAGTAATAACTCTAGATAGGTAGTGATAACTCTAGGTAGGTGGGGGGGTAGCCTATATAGGGGCACTAGCTAATAAGTATAGGGGCTAATAACTCTAAGAGAGGGGGCCTATATATAATAACTCTAGGTAGAAGATAATAGAAATAGGCGCGTATTAGGGCTAGTAGTTTTAACTTATTACTATAAGCTTAGATTATATTAGTTTCTATAAAGTTTATTAAGCTTTATAAGTAAGCTTTTATTTTATACTACTCTCTATCTAGCCTTCTTTTTCCTTTTTCTAGTTATACTCTAATTTCTTTTTTATCTAAGCTTTATAGATAAGCTTATATTTTATACTGCTCTCTATCTAGTCTCTTTTCTCTTTTCTCTAGTTATGCTCTAATTTTCTTTTTATCTAAGCTTTATAGATAGGCCTTTATTTTATATTACTTTCTATCTAGCTTCCTTTCTTTTTTCTTTTTTTAGTTATACTTTAATTCCTTTTTTATCTATCTTTGTTTTTTTCTGCTCTCTTTTTCTCTCTTCTTTTTAAATTTCTACTTGTCTCTAGAGCTAGCTTAGTATACTCTAAGCTAGCTTTAATATATTTGAATAAATATATCTAAATAACTGCTTACTTAATACTTAATAATAACTTAGTAACTACTAAATAATTACTTAATAACTACTTAATAACTACTTAATAACTACTTAATAACTACTTAATAACTACTTAATAACTACTTAATAACTACTTAATAACTACTTAATAACTACTTAATAACTCTAGGTAGTAGGGTAGCTTATACTTCATAACTTTAGGTAGTGAGATAGTCTATACTTAATTCTATACTTAAGAATTTTAGATAGTTAGGTAGCCTATACTTAATAACTTTAGGTAGTAGGGTAGTTTATACTTAATAACTCTAGGTAGGAGAGTAGCCTATACTTAATAACTTGAGGTAGTAGTAGCCTATGCCTAATAACTCTAGGTAGTGGGGTAGTCTATACCTAATAACTCTAGATAGTAGGGTGGCCTATATATAATAACTCTAGATAGAGTAGCCTATACCTAATAACTCTAGGCAGGCAGGTGGTCTATATAGGGGCGCTAACTAATAAGTGCGCATTTTAATAAGCCTAGGTAAAAGATAACAGCAATATTAGCATATTAGGAGCAGGCTATTTTACTACACCTTCTGCACATACTAATTTATAGCTAAGATAGTTACTCTTTATAACTTGCTCTTACTTCTATCTATAGCTTATAATAGAAGTTTAATAAGTAATATAAATAAAGTTATTAAACTATTATAAATTCTTACTACTCTTTATTATATTAATAGCTCTTAATATAGATATAGCTAACTTATATTTATTAGTCTTCTTAGACATAAACCTCTAAATAATAATCTTTCCTTTATAGAAGATTTAAAGAGCTTTTATATAACCTATCTTCAGTCTTATTAATATTAATTTTGATTTTAACTAAATAATATTCTTAGTAGTAAAGTTTTAAAGTTTAAGATATATTTATAAATACTTAATATAGATCCTTTTTAAAATATAATCCTTAAATTAAACTATAACTTTATATAAATCTTTAATATTCTTTATTTTATTAATATATATTAATAACTATATTATGTATTTAGATTAATCTTATTTTATTAAATTATTAAGAAAGTATATTAATCTAGATTTTATTAATATTATTTATTCAAATAGCCTTTAGTTACGTAATCTTACCAACTACCTCTCCTAACCACAGCTATACTTATATATAGCTATCTCACTAGATATTCTTATAATTATTAACTTTATAGTTTAATAATAATATAGTTTTTAATTACTTAATTACTACAGACTACTAAACTATTAACTTATCCTCTTGCCTATTATCTATGCTATTAATACTATCTCTATTACTGCTTTACTATCTACTAACTATACTATTATTAGTAATACTCTCTCTATTTAGTGTAAGCTATACTTACTAATCTCTATAGAGCTGTCTATACCTTAGTATTATAGAGAGCCTATTTAAAGAAGGGCTAATAAATAGAGTATATAATAACCTCATTAACTTTTAATACTATATTTTCTTATTTATATATAATTTCATTATATATATAGTTGTTTTCTATAGAAGTATTAAAGTAAGCTTTCTTAAGAGCTATATTAATAATATACTCTTTATATAGTTTAGGTTAGGTAAAGAAAGAAGAGTTTTTAATAATTATATTAATACTAAACTTTATAGTAATCTAGTTTATATTACTAATAATAATAGATATGCTTTATAAATATCTATTATTTAAATATACTAAGTATAGTGTTAATATCTTAGAGGATTTATTATAAGTTAATAAAAACTAGGAAGAGAGATAGATATAAAGCTCTATTTATAGAGCTTTTTATACTTCTAGCTATAAGAACCTCTTAGAATATTAAGGCGTTATTTCTTATTTATTATAGCACCTTACTAAAAGGTTTAGTAAAGCTGTTTCCAGACTATAAGAGTCTTAGTAGCCTACTTAGCTTTAATATAATTAGCTTTATTATATATAGTATAGTATTATCTATACTATTACTATTTTACTAATCTATTTAGCTAGAGTATATATCTAACTTTATATAAAGGATTGCTTACTAATAGAAATATATAGAGTTTCTATATTATTATCCTTAACTAGTAGAGAGTATAGCTTAAAGTGCCTCTATAGTGTTTTCTAAATTTTATCCATAAACTAAGTGAATTTATTATAGTCTTTTTTATAGGGAGGCTGTGTTATAACTATAAACTTAACTCTATCTAAGTAATATTAAATACTAAAGTAGATAATTTCTTTATCTTATTATTCTAAGTATTAGCTATTAAGAAGTTAGCTTTCTAGAGATAGTTTTAAACCTATAGCTTCTTTAAAGTAATACTTAGAATAATATTAAGATTCTCTTTTTCTTTATTCTCTAGATTAATATAGTTCTATAGTTTTATTAGTTAAGGTTTATACTAAGTATAATCCTATTAAAAAGACTAATTAGTTAAATTATTAAGTCTACTTCTAGAGCTAAAAGCTTTAATAATATTAATAGTAAATAGCTTACTATAGATTTTTATATTAATAGTATAGAGGTAAATCTAATATTATTAATTTATCTTAGTAGCTTTAATTAGCATTATTTATAAAGTTAGACTATTAATTATTATATTTATAAAGCCTATATAGATTAAGCCTTTATTATAGAGCTATTTCTTTTAGGTACTTAAGTCTATTAATTTAATAAAAAGGCTTTCTAAAACCTTCTATAAATAAAAAGTATAGTATTTATAATACAAAGATATACTATATACTATAATATAATATAATATTTATAGTTAAAGTTTATTATATATTTTATAGACTTTATATTATAATCTTTAAAGATAATTAAATTTGTTTTATTTTATAGGCCTTTAATATATTTAAATTATATATTAAAAGTTATAGTTTAAATACTTTTAGAATAAATTTAGGACTACTTTAACTAATTTTACTTTATATACTATATATATAATAAACTTAAAATAAATATTAATTTATATTCTTTTATTATTAAACTATATATATATATATATAGATTAAATCTTTTAGTTTTATACTTAATATATATATAGTTTTAAAGAAGTAGTATATTTTAACTAAAATTATAACTATTTTTAACCCTGGGAATACCTAACTATAGAGTACAAAGTACTCAATCTATACTCTAGAGCTAATAGTAAAGACTTAGAAATTAAAGATATTATATAAATACTTACTATACTATAATATAAATATTAAACTAAAAGCAATTTACTCCATAGAATATAAAATAATAGCTATAAATTAATCCATTATTATATATATATTTATAATACTATAGTATATATATAACTTCTATATATTAACTCTTATTAAGGTATATCCCAGCCCCTTTTCCTGCACACACCTGACCCTAGTTGCTGTTCGCGCGCCCGGGCCGCTTTAGGCCAGCGCGCGGAGCCGGGCTAACGTTGCGCCTAACTCGCACTGTACATTCCAAACCCTACAATCTGACATCAGCCCACAATCATCATAACAAGTAACGCGCCATGGGCTGGGTCATAACGCCAAGACTTCATACTCCACTACAACACAAAAAATGACCGGCGCGTCGATCAATGGGGTCAGCTCATGACACGACCGAAAGGTGGCTGGGCATCTGAAATCTAAGCGCCCCTAGCCATTGGCACGGGCCCACGGGCTCAGTGTGCCAACCAATCGGCCGGAATAGTATGCCGCTTCCGTAGCCTCCTTAATCTCCGCCACTTCCCTTTCACCGCTTACAGACTTTTACCCTCAAACATCTCAACCACTATCGCCGTCATCGCTTCTCTTCCATCGAGACAGACTCTCACCTTCCACCCTCATTTACATTAGATAAACCTGTCCCACGCGCATCGATCGTCGAACTGCTCCTGTTGCTGAACCGACTTACTGTGCGAGCAGGACCGGGACACCGTCGGCACCTGTCCCAAGCGGACCCGTTCACCGGCGCCCCTGTCATTCTACTACTCGTGCAGGAGTCCTCGATGCAATAGGAGCAGGGTAGGGATCTCGCCGGACGCATTTGTTCTGTTGTAATCGTGCGAAGAACGTGTTGCAGCAGGCCTGAAAGCACAGTATCACCGCAACGGTAAGTGTCAAATCCTCCCCTCGTCACCTTCGGCTACATCATCTACGGGCAAGTCCAGAAGGTCGAACGGCGAGCGACTGCAATATGTCGTCTCGCAAACCAGATTATGTTCTTCGCGAGGTCGTTGCAGTGCGGGAAGATCAAGGACAATCACCCTCAATTCTTCCCCTGCAATTTGAACTACGCGTCCGATGTTCGCAGGAAAGGTTACTCCTTTTTCGTCTGGCCATCTCCCTCGCTGGCAGCGCCTTCGACAAAACCGCCGAAACCAACGTTTACCTGCATATCACGGCCGACTTTCTCGACTCCCTGGATCACATGGTCTGTGACAAGGCCGACACCAATGCTCGAAACCCCCTATACCTCGACAGCGTTCGCCGGCAACTGAACGACACGCAATCCCTCGCCCGACTTCGATTTCAGCTGCTCCGCGGCAAGCATATTCAGCTTGCCGTGCCGAAGGATTTCGCTATAGATCAGCTACACGATGACGTAGCTCGGTCCACGTTTGAGAACGTTGAATCGCTCGCCGCCGCCTCGAGATTTTCCCTATATTTTTCGCACAACATTTTGAGAAGTGATAGTGTTCCAAAATACAAGGATGCCATCGAGCGGTCCAGGTCTTTGACAGACGCCCTGAGGCAGGGGTATGAGCGCATGCGAGACGTGAACAGGCTTTACCGTGGCGCCGGCGGCAAAGAGCACAAACCCCGTGACCGTCCTCATGGTTGGTCGCCCCGGAAAGAGAATTGCAGTCCTCTCGCTGCAGGCTCACCTTTGTCACACGGTAGCACAATCCCCTTCGACGATGTATATCGAGGCTCACCACCGCCATATAACGGAAGTCTGGGTGGGGAACAGTCGCCGACAACCAGGCCAGATACCGCAGCCATTCTCGCTGCCAATTCCGGGTCCGACCACAGCCCGCCAGAGTATAGTGATGCTGAACCTCAGGGTGATGCGCTAGACTCTCTTCAGGGCATCTTCCCATGTGGAATTGAAGACTTTGATACATACCCGACCCCCCAAAGGAAACGTCCATTTGCCAACATATCCCCCACAACGACATCTGCGGCAGACGCCCCCCGACCAGAGAAGCTGCAGCGCCCTCTGGCTGTTTGTTCGGGCGATCAGCTCATGCGTATGTTTGAGGAGCAACAGCGACAGATCGATCGATTACACCAAAAGTTGGAGGAATCACAGGAGCGGAATAAGGCGCTTGAAAAACGATATGAGGAGCTGGAGGAAAAATGCTATGAGCTGGAAAATCGTCAAGCTGGGTATGAGGGAAGCCTTAACAGTGTCGATATTACGGTTGACGATCTTGAGGCCAGGTGCAGTGCGCTTGAGAACCAGATGCCGGACGTTTGCGACGAGGTTAAGGGTTTGATAGAAGACATAGGGCGCACGACTAAAGAGGATTTTTGCACGACCATTGACGACAGCATGGCGAAAGCGATAGAAGAGACTGTTGATGCCCAAGTCAAGAAAGTGAAAGATAGAATTTGGAAAGCCCTGCAGCCTATATGAGGCAAATAAGACTACAGTAAACCGAATCCTATGTGGAGTTGAGGTTGCCGCTACTTCGTCACTGGGATACAAGACCCGTTCAGCAGCGACACAGATGCTGAATACGCCGCTACCACCGCAACGGTCAAAGGACCAAGCGCGCCTCCTGCCTCGTAGCAAGCGACGCGAAGGGGATAAGATCTCCGCTTCCAAGGCACAACCCTGGAATGGAGGTGGACCTGACCAGACGCTGTTCTTAGACGCACACATAGGCCTCATTTAGAACCCAACCATGAATTTGGCTGGCTCCATCTGATCGATTTCCAGGGGTCTGCGGAAGCTCCGAACTACCGACTATCGCGGTCCCAGGTGAGATGATCGCATTACGTTTCAGCGAGAAGTAGTTCTAATCCGTTGACAGGCATTCCACCTCGCTGGGCCCCACCTACCATAACTCCGCGAATGGCACCTGATACTGGAACCGTGTACGTTCATCAAAACGCTGCGCGGTGCCCAGATTATCCTTTAGAGCCCTTGTTTCGTGCCATTCGTGCTCACAAGCCTAGTTTCGAACTAAGCGATATCAACGTTATGAGCGACAGAAACAACATCCGGAAGTTGCTGCGTTTCATGCAAGCATCATCGTCTGAAGGCTTCAAGATCAAGGCGGAGATTGCTAGCAAGAAGACATTGTTATTCACACACATCAAGCAACAACCCAGAGAGACCATCCAGACCTTCAAGGGCTTTGGTCACAACTTTAAAAGAATATATATAAAAGGGCCCGCTGGAGGCACTGGGCATCACAGAATAACATCTTTTTGTTTTAGCGGCATAAAGTGCCTCATAGGGCATGAGACAGATAGATATGTTACTAGTGAACTTGATTCAAGCCCTGCTGGAAAGCAACTAAGCATGAATGATTTATCTAATCTTCTAGGTTTGATATCTGTCTTATAGGCACGCGAGCTAGTAATTAGTCGGATAATTATAGTTACCACAGATCACAAGCCTATAGATATAGAGTTAACTCTTGAAATCAAGACTAGAGCTACTAGTAGGAAGCTTGCAATAGAAGATATTGCTCCTTACCTCTAGTTATCACAGACTCTGCTCCTAGTTATTGCCTACTATCAACAGAACCATTTCTAAGACGTTAAGCTCCGTAACGTAAAGCAGGAAGTGTGCAATTAGGAGGTAGCTAACCAGATAATACTGAGGAAACTTACATATCTCATTATTCTGATTCAGCAGGTGGTGCAGGAAAGTGATAGTTAGTATATAGTGGTGAGATATAACGGGGGATCAGCAGTGCAACTCATCAGCGATATGCAGAGTCAAGCACTCCCAGATAATCTCTACTCACTGTGGGATACTTAGGAACTAAGTCAAGACAGTCATATGTGATCGCAGCGAGCCACCTGATGTTGAGCCAACGTTGCCACCTACGCCTATAATAGCCACAAGACAGAGCGAGCGCAACCCGGACGACGATCTAGCCCAACGAGCGTTAGAATCTCCGCCTCCAACAAGCAGTGAAGACGCAGCACCATATTCCAAAATCATTGAATGTGGATTGCGCGATGGTCTGCGAAAGATTATTCGCTTTATGATAACCTCACTACCCAACTATTACTCGCTGTGCGAAACTCTTCAATGCCCATTTGTCCCCAGCTTGAAAGGCGTGGCCACGGCCTTCGGGGCAAGTCCACTAGTGGTTGACTTCGTTCATTTTCTTACTGCAGTGGAGACAGTGCTTGAACGGCTTCACGGGCGGTAACTGGCAAAAGTCACCAACCACGATGATCTGGATGCCGCCAAACGGGCTCGGGTTTCCTCAAATAGCGCGCATGACACGGCTAAGTCGCTCAAAGAACTAGTTCTCGACCATGCTGATTTCGTCGATGATGAGGACTGCAGTGTTACGGTATCAGTTGAAGATACGTTGGCTACGTGCCTTTGCGACGATACTGCCATCACCATACAGAGGTTTCTTCGCGTCCTCGGGTGTCCACCCGGCGTAGTTGTAGGTAGTTCTACCGCCGATGTTGATAGAGGCCTGGCTAGTGGGTGCACCTTCTCGAACAGATTGTGGCCCTGTATGGCAAGGTTGATAGCGTTTTGCTGTTCCAGGCAGAGAGGAGGGTCCCCAGGTATGTATAAGGGCGGTCTTTCTTGGCCCTGAGCGCGTGCCGCTTTGGGTTGGTGGCCTCTGTTGTCCGTTGGGCTATCGACGGCGGCGGTCTCAAGTGCGGGACTTAAGGGTGGGTGACTTGGTATAATTGCGGGACGGTCGCGGTCTGGAGTGCCGTCGTGGGGCAGGGCCGGTGACGAAGCAACCGCTGGCGGAACGTCGCTGGTTTCTGCTATTGACCTAGGATAGCTTCGTGAGACTGCCTTAATCAACTCGTCTCGAAGCTTGCCCTCCTAATGCACATTAGACGAGCACTCTCCAGAGTACGTAACTCACGGCCTCTTAGAACGTCCTTGTGCCCTTGACTTTGTGGACATCTGTGCGCGGCTTGCGTCTGCTAGACATATAGCGAGCACCTGAAAACTCCGACGTTTGTGCTATGTATTGAGGCTAGCTTGTGAATATACCGCACTTTCTTCCTTTCCACACGACGTAGTATGTCTTGCCCTTTAACTTGCTTAGCGAATTTAGGTTAATGCCTCGCGTATATTCAGCCACCAGGCTGTCTACCTTGGCTAGGATTAGACTCTCTTGGTTGGTGGACGAGGAGCGTTTATCTTGGACTTGTAATGATCTATGCTATGCCTCTGACTCTATGTATTTGTCTTGGGAGGTTGACGTCATGTTTGTTGGAGCGTGGATGGGGATGCTGGTGTGTGTGGCTGGTGGGTTGTGTTGTTGCCGCTGCGTTGCTGGCTCCGGACGCGACTTAGTGGTTGGGTCTGCAACTATGTTAGGCTCTTTTGTGAGAGCAGATGGGGGTGTTCTGCTCCGCGACGGTAACGGACGTTGTGTGTGTAACAACAAGGATCCCATGCACAGTTAGGGGTCAGAAACAAGGGTCTAATAAGCGTGTTAATTAAAGTTATATAAGCAAAGCTATCCTTATACTAAATTATAGTATGTCTAGTGCTCCTCTTATATATTATTAAGCCTCTAGGTTATTACTTATACCCTTAAATTACTACTTATACTTCTAATCTATATGCAGCTTAATATTATGCTATATATAGCCTATTTATTATAGTAAGGTACTATCTATAGTTATAACACTCCTCTTTGCTGAGAATTTAGTTTATATATATATTAAACCTTCTTAGTGCAATCCTCTATAGTAGTATTAGCTCTAAATAGCCTTATACTGCTCCTCTTATAGAGTTATTTAAAGATTATCCTCCTAAGTAGCTTTATAAGAAGGTTAGCTATATTATCTATTAATAATATATATTTAAAGTTAACCTTACTATATTTAATAACCTCTTATATAAAGTAGTTATAAACCTATATATACTTTATATAGTTATTTATAGACTTCCCCTTTATAAGTATAATAGCTTCTATATTATCTACCTATATATAGAGGGGTTCTCTAAGCTCTACTCTAAGTTTGCTCAGAAAATTATATATCTAAAGTGCTTTTAATATAGTAGATAATACTATATAGTACTTAGCCTTAGTTAATAACTTAGAGACTATAGTCTGTTATTATAATCTCTATAATATAGGCCTATTAGCTATAAAGAAGATTTATTCTATTATTAAGTATACTATATCTTTATAGCTAGTATAGTTACTATTAATATAGCTATAGAGACTCTATTTATTTAGATCTCCAGCCTTATATTTATTATTATAACTTATTATAAAGGAGGGGTATAAACTGAGATACTATATTAAGCGCTTTATACCCTTCTTATATAACTTATTAGGATAATAGGAGAACCTAGTCTATAGTTCTATATTAAAGGAAAGGTCTAGCTATATTATAAGCACTCTAAAGCTAACTTTATCTAATACTCTCTAGTACTAACTCTAGAGATTCAGATTTAGTAAGGTCTCTATACTAGGGACTATAAAGTTAAGCACCCTGGTCTTAATAGGTGTCTTTATAGGCCTAATCTCTGCTCTAAATTTCCATACTATATTAGCTAAATATATCTCTTAGCTAATAATAGTCTTCTAATACTTCTTATTAAAGGTAAGTTAAATACTAAGAAAGCTATTAGGTACTCTGAGGTTATTAACCTTAATCTTATTACTTATATATTTATAGATTATATCTAGAGTAGCTTCTAGTTCTATTACTAGAATATTATTAATATAGGTTACTATTATAATATCTAGAGCTCTATTATAGTAAGTTATATTATCTAAGTATAGTAGTATAAATCCTATATACTAGAGAATCTTTTATAACTTCTTTTACTACTATCTCCTACTTTATTATAGCCTATATAGAGCTTTATAGAGTTTGATAACTTACTCTTAATCTCCTTTATAACTATATATAGCTATAAGGCTACTATATTATAGGTCTATAAAGAACTCCTTAATTAAAGGGAAAGGTATTATATAGACTGCCTCTTCTAGCTCTCTGTTTAAATATATATTAATAAAGTCCTATTACTATATAGGATACCCTTTTTACTATATAAGCTAATAGGATTTACTATAACACTATATAAGATATTAAAGTATATATCTGGGTAAAGTCTTATCCAGAGACTTATAAGAAGCCTCTAGCTATAATCTATGCTTTATACTTTATAAGCTTATTATAGGCTTTTTTATATTTCTAAACCTATTTAGCTGTTAGTTAGAGGCCTTATAGTGCCTCCTCCTTATTAATAAACTATAACACCCCTTTTCCTATAAGTCTATATATCTTAGTAAAAGCTATCTCTACTTACTTTAACTAGTTATTTGCAGATCTATTCTATGCTTCTATAATAGTTATTAGGTTTATATAAGGCTATAAACTTATTTCCTAATTGCTTATAAAGAGGTTAGTAGTAAGAGCTATAGTATAAGTATAAGCTATACCCTCTCCTCTTAGAGATCTAGTCTCTCTAATTTGTAAATATACTTTATATATCTAATCTGTGATTCCTTATATATAGCTTTAGGATTATAGGCCTTAGCTAGGTAGTAGCGTTTACTAACACTCCTCTAGCTCTGTTATAGATTTATAAAAGATAATATTAGAGTGGATAATAATCTTATTTTACTCTGGTATCTATATCTTATATGCTTAGTCTCTATAATAACTAATAAGAATACCTTTCTCTATATATACTACTATCTTTTTACTCTTAACTTAAACTTCTAGATTAATATAAGTAAAATAGATATTTTTAATAATCTATAACTGGCTTATATTAGGTATATAGTCTCCTCCTAGGCTTAATAACTTATTATAGAGTGTCTAAATAGGTATCTTACCTATAATAGCTATAGTATAGGAGCAGTTAATAATATAAACTACTACTATAAGTAAATATAGCTATAAATCTGCTAGAACCTCTAAATTAATACTTAAAGTATATACCTTATCTAGAATAATCTAAATTATATACTTTACTATACTATTTTACTTATATATATATAGTTATAATAACTCTACCTTTATCTTATTATTTTATAATATAGCCTTAAAGTAAGTTACTATAAACTTCCCTATATTATCTATATAGATAACCTTTACTACTATACTAAAGGTATTCTTCTACCCTTAAAGATAAATCCTTAACTAATATACTAGCTTATCCTTTATATCTATAAAGATAATTACTTAGAAGCATATCTTATTATCTATAATTAGTAAGAAGTATTTAAAGTACTTTACTAGCTTTACTTCTCTAATATTAATATGAAAAATATCTCCTACTCTCTCTATGCAGCGCCTCAGTATTTACAGAAAGTATCTCAGGCTCTTTAAGAGATTATAGATCTTATAGGGTTATAGAACTACTAACTTAGAGAATATTATATAGCCCTTTATTATCTAAATAGTCTTTTTTATCTCTCTGAAACCTAGATAACTAAGTCTCCTATACTAGAGCTTAGATTTAGTCTTCTACTATATAGTATATATTACCTATATACCTAAATCTCTCTTATATATTATATTAAGGTTAAAACCTCTTTAGTATATATTAAGTATTATAAATACTTATCTATTAGCTTTAATAAGCTTATTCTTATTAAAGTAGCCTCTACTAAGATAAAGTCTCTCTCTGCTAAATATATTAATAGGAAAGCTTAGTATATATAATATATCTTATAATTATATTAACTCCCTGTTATTAAAGCATAGTATAACTATTCCTATATACTTAGAGTAGATAAATCCTCCTCCTATATATATTATGCGTGGGGTTATTAATAGGATATACTTATTATTATTATACTATAATATATTATTTATTATATATATATTTACACCTATATTCTATAGCTAAGCACTATTACTTTGCTTAACTATTCTTAGAACAGTCTCTTTTCTTTTAGTATTTTTAGGTATAGTTTTATATGCTAAATATATTCTGAGATTGCTCTATACTATCTAAAAGTCGTTTAAGTCTATAAAAGTATAGCAAACTTACTTTATTATCTTCTAACTCTTCTTTACAGACTTCTTCTTAGATATATCCGTTTTATTATTACTCTTTTATAGTATTAATAGACTTTTATTATTAGCTTTATAGGTAGGGTATACTTACTATATAGTATTAGTATAGCTATAGCTATAATGATTACAGTCTATATAATCCCTCTTCTTAGACTTCTTTTTAGTATCTCTCTTAGATACTTTATCTATTATTTATATAATAAGTATAGACTTTACCTTACTAGTTATATAAGCCTTATCCTAGAGGTCTGCTATAAGTTCTTTAACTATTATTATAAATCTATTATAATATTTTAACCTTTAGTAAATAGCCTAGTTATAGTATTACTTTTTAGCTCCTTAAATAAATACTTAAATAGTATTTTTAGAAGAGATAGTACTGCCTGCTTATTAGTATCTATACTATAGCTTACTAAACTTTAAGATATATAATATAAGGTTACTCTTTATAAGCTTAAGAGTATATATCTAGTCTTATATTTATCCTCTTAGAATAATACTAGTACTAGTATATATCTATATAAGAGTATTCTAAATCTTAGAACTACTCTATATATATACTATAAGAGATAAAGGTTCTTCTATAAGGTTATTATATATCTTAATTATAATTTAGAGATCCTCTACTAGGATTAATATATCTCTAAGAGCTACTCTATAAACTACTATTAAGATTTATACTTATATTAACTATATAATCTAATTTGCAGATCCTTTTAGGTATAGATCCTTAGAAAACTTTATTTTAAGGCTCTTAAACTAATCTAAATCTAGTTTAGGGGTCTTACTAGGTATCTATATTATTAGTAGAGCGTCTATTATTATAATATCTAAATAGCTAGTCTCCTCCTATATATTAAAGTGAGAGTAAGCTAGGCTTACTAGGGTCTTTAATAGTAGTAGTACTATTAAAGAGGATATATCTCTGCTACTATTATTAACTATAGGCAGTACTAGGATAGTCCCTTATATACTCTATAACTATATTTAAAAAGCATTACACTTTTTATATACCTATTAGTAAGCTAACTATAGCTTAGTAATCTTCTACTAAAGATCTATAATAGCTTTATCTTAAAGCCTTACTACCTCTAAGCTCTATAGCATACTTACTATAACTATAAATAACTATATAACTTCTCAGGAGCATATTAATATGCTTATAATATGCATATTATATTAGATAATTATATAACTTTGTTTTGCTATTCTAATAACTATTATAAAATAGATCTGATTTATAATATTATATAGATTATACTACTATATAATAATAAGAATCCTATATATAGTTAGAGGTTAGAAATAAGGGTCTAATAAGTATATTAATTAAAGTTATATAAGTAAAGCTATCCTTATACTAAATTATAGTATGCCTAGTGCTCCTCTTATATATTATTAAGCCTCTAGGTTATTGCTTACACCCTTAAATCACTACTTACACCTCTAACCTGTATATGGCTTAATATTGCGCTGCGCGCAGCCCGCTTATTGCGGTGAGGCGCCGCCTGCAGTCGTAACAGTGTGGGTGCGGACAAGACGGGCGGGGGACGGCCCGTTAGCTACCGTGGGACAACACCCGACGTTCCTTAGGGTACTGCTGTAATAATAAGGATCCCATGTGTCAGATTATAGGGTCCGGAACGCGCAGTGCGAGTTGGGCGCGACGTTAGTCCGGCTCTATGCGCGGGCCCAAAGCGGCCCGGGCGCGCTAACTGTAACCAGGGTGTGTGCAGGAAAAAGGGGTTAGGATATACCTAAATAAGGATAAATATATAGAATTTATATATATACTATAGTATTATAAATATATATATAATTATATATAATTTAATAATTAATAGTTTAATATATACTATATTACTATAAATACTACTCTAAAACCTTAATTATAAAATAATAACTACTATAACTGCTTTTTAGCTATATAGATATAGTAACTAGATCCTCTAGATTAACCTCTTATATATAAAGATATCTAGCTTTAAGCTATAAAATAGTATTAATCTATGTATTACTATTCTAAATATAGATAGTATACTTTAAAGCTACTTTAGAGATAAGATTATAGAGCTAACTATTCTAGATATCTCTAACTACTCTATAAATAGTATAGTAAATAGGATAGTAGTTATATTACTAAGTAATAATATAACTACTATATATATTAATATAATTATAAACCTATTTAAGGCAAATTATAAGCTATACTAAGTATATTAAGTAGATTATATATTTAGAGATAAGTACTATAAAGTATATAAGAAGTAATAATATATACTCTAAGACTAGATCTATAATAATATCTATCTAGATCTTCTATATCTATACTATACTATAGATAAGGGTATTAACTACTAGGTATATATACTTAATAAAAGTATTAATATTAATATTTATAAGTATAAAGCTATAGCTAGAAGTAGTTATACTATAACTCTAGACCTCTTAGTATATAAAAAGCTACTTATAAAGTATAATATAAAAAAATAGCTTATAAAGTAGGAGAAAGCTATTACTAAAGTATAGACTAGTAGCTTTATATAAGTAAAAAAGCCTAACTAGTAGTTTATAGAGTTTATAATAGCTCTTAGTAATAGTAGTTTAGATACCTAGATCTATATATACTAAATAATAGTATAATTATATATAAATACTAGCTTTCTTACTATAGGAGATATACTAAAAGATATCTAAGTTACTCTTAATATATTTAAAATAGCTAACCTATATACTAAAATAGGCTAAGAAGTATTTAGCTCTACTATATTAAGAGATAATAAGAATACTATATCTAAGAATAACTTAGAAATATCTAAGAAGTAAAGACCTATTATATATTAAGTATATAGAGGAGTGTAATTTATAGTGCTTAAAGGCTATAAAAGAGTATCTATAACTATATAAATAACTAATAAAAAGGGCCTCTATCTAGCTTATTATAGCTACTATCTCTTAGCTAAGTACTAGATTATATTTAAAGAACTATATCTAGAGTATCTTTAGAGAAGTAAATCCCTCTATTACTTAGTAGAGAAGTATATTAATAATAATAAGAAGCTTATAAAGTATATTTATAAGCTTAAACTAAGTAGTAGATAGTATATAGAGGATAAATAACTATATAGCTATTATAGAGAGATCCTTAAGTCTATATTTTATATATAGCTAAATAACTACTAACTCTATAACTCTACTATTCTAGACTCTAAAGTAATAATATATAAATTTAATAATATCTTATAGTTTACTATACTTACTAGAGCAGCTCCTAGTAACTTCCTATAGATAGGTATATACTAGGTTTCTATTAAGGGATATAGCATAGTTAATATTAAGATAAAGGGGTATAGTGAAAACATAATATACCTATAACTATATAATATAGCACTCTACTATAGGTTTATAAGTAACCTTATATTATTTAAAAAGCTATATTAGTATAATATCTAGTAGAATATATGCTTATAAAATAACTATTTTTAAAGATTAGATTATACCTATCTCTATATATTAGATAAAAGGTATTACTAGCAGGTTCTTAAGTATAGGGAGACCTTAAAGGGTGCTCTGCTATATAGTAAAGGAGATAAGGTAGGTATTATATTTACTATAAGTGCTTAGTAACTCCTAGCTAAGCATTGTATATATATATATAATATAAGCTATATATAGCTATACTTAAAGGATAAGACTATATAATTAGAAAATAGCTTTATAGCCTAGAGTATCTAGACTAATTACTTACTAAGTATATATATAGAGTGGGATATCTCTAAAACTTTAATAGAAATAGGTTATATCCTTAAAGTAGCTATAAATAAGATAGATTTATAATAGTAAGTATTTACTATAGCTAAAGAATAAAGGCTAGAGAGTATAGAGCACTATAGAAGTACTATAGTATATAGCAGTCTAAGTAAATTAGATAAAATAGCTACTTTATTAGGTTACTTCTAGTCTAAGTTACCTTCTCTATCTATATCTTATAATTAGTTAGCACTATATAATAAGCTTATAAAACTATACCTATTTATAAATAAATTCCTAGAGACTGAGAAATCTTACCTAAAGAGATATAAAGTATTATAGTTTTAGTATAAAGTAGTAAGGCAGGAGGCTTATAGTTACTAAGTACTTAGCTATTACTAGGTTTATATATATAAACTTAATAAATATAGATAGTTAGTAAAGTTTAAAGCAAGATTTATAATCTAAGGTAACTAATAAGTAAAAGATATATAGAATATATATTTAGTAATACTTATAGATATATCTTTCTAAGTGCTAATAGCTATAGCTACTTATTTTAATATAGAGCTATTATAATATAATACTATAAATATATTTATATATATATTTATTAATCAAATAGTATTTATAAGTATATTATTAGGATATTACTATAATAATAAGGTTTTATATCTATAAAAGGTGCTTTATAGACTATACTACTTATTATTACTTTAGCAAAAACACTTAGAGGCTAGCTTTATAGTACTTAACTTTAAATAGGTAGTTAGTAAGAACTACTACTAGCAGTATAGATAAGTAATATTCTTCTTCTATATAGATAATTATATATTAATATTCCCTTATAAGTATACTAAAAGCATAAAGAAGGCTATAAATACTCTCTAGAAGTGCTACTACCTTAAAGAAGGTTAAGATCTATAATAGTTCCTCAGGATTAAAGTGCTCTATAATAGAGCTATATATAAGCTATAGCTATTATAGTTAGTATTTATAAATAAGGTATAGAAGCTGCTTAAGCAGTATGCTATAAGCCTTAATATAGATAACTAAGTATATATATCTATAATAAAAGATAAATTAAAACTATAAAAAGGGGAAGCAGCTCTATAAAAGATTAACTACTACTAATACTATATTAAAATAATTCTATATATAGTAGTAATAATATAGCTTAATATAGTATTTATTATAAGCTGCTTTATAATGTTTAATAATAACCTAAGCTTTATGCAGCACTATATAGCTAATTAAGTTCTTTAATATCTCTACTAAATATAATATCTCTACTTTAAGTATAGTGCTAAGCTTAGTAAACTAGATAATATACTTAAAGTGACTTTAAATACTAACTTTATAAATAATATAGTTAACTAAAAAAGCTTATAAGTATTTATAATAAAGCTATTTAGAGATATAATTATATAAAAGGTAAATAAGTAGATAATAGTTATAATATTAATAACTAAGATAGAGCTATTTATACTATTCTAAGTAGTGTGTAAAGCCCTCTTTATAAGTTAGCTAATAACTACTTTATAAGTTTAACTTCTAAGTAATACTATTACTAAAGCTACTTTTACTATACCTAGTATAATATTAATAATAATCTAAATCTAGTATAATAATTAATAAACTATTTAGCTAGTTAATATAGAGCTTATTTAGCTATAAATAAGGCTATAATATATTAATATCTATAATTACTAACTATAGCAAGAGATTATAGAAGGGTATATAGTAGTTAGTTATACTCTATTAAAAGAGATAATAGTAGATAGACTTATAAAGATACTTATACTTCCTTAATTTAAAGTATTCTATAGTTAGCTATAAGTAAGTAATTAGTATATATAACTCGAGGTAAACTATATATAAAATCTAGAAAAAGAGAATAATATAAAGTATATAAAGATAATAGAAATCTATATTTAGAATAAGATAAACCTTAATAGAGTTTAGGAATAGCTTTATAAAGCTAGTAATCCCTAAGGAGATATATTAGATTATAGAGTCTGGAATATATAGTATAAGTTAGGTATAATATTAGTCTAGCTCTATATATAGATCTAAAGCAGTCTAAGTATACTAACTATAACTAGGGTATATATAGGAAAAAGGGGTTAGAATGCGCCTAAATAAGAGTAAACATATAGAATTTATATATATACTATAGTATTATAAATATATATATAATTATACTTAATTTAACACTATATATAGTTAGGGGTTAGAAATAAGGGTTTAATAAGTATATTAATTAAAGTTATATAAGTAAAGCTATCCTTATACTAAATTATAGTATAACTAGTGCTCCTCTTATATATTATTAATCTCCTAAGTTACTACTTATATCTCTAACCTATATATAGCTTAATATTATACTATATATAGCCTGCTTATTATAGTAAGACACTACTTATAGTTATAATACTCCTTCTTACTAATAACTTAGTTTATATATATATTAAACCTTTTTAGTATAATTCTCTATAGTAATATTAGCTTTAAATAGCTTTATATTACTTCTCTTATAGAGTTATTTAAAGATTATCCTCCTAAGTAGCTATATAAGTAGGTTAACTATATTATTTACTAATAATATATACTTAAGATTAACCTTAGTATATTTAATAACCTCTTATATAAAGTAATCATAGACCTATATATACTTTATATAGTTATTTATAAACTCCCTCTTTATAAATATAATAGCTTCTATATCATTAATCTATATATAAAGGGGTTCTCTAAGCTTTACTCTAAGTTTGCTTAGGAAATTATATATTTAAAGTGTTTCTAATATTATTAATAATACTATATAGTATTTAGCTTTAGTTAAGAACTTAGAGACTATTACCTATTATTATAATCTCTATAAAATAGGCCTATTAGCTATAAAGAAGATCTATTCTATTATTAAGTATACTATATCTTTATAGCTAGCATAGTTACTATTAATATAGCTATAGAGACCCTATTTAATTAGATCTCTAGGTTTATTACTATTATTATAACTTATTATAAAAGAGAGATATATACTAAAATACTATATTAGGTGTTTTATACTGTTTTTATATAACTTATTAAAATAATAGAGGAACCTAATCTATAGTTCTATTTTAAAGAAGAGGTCTAGCTATATTATAAGTGCTCTAAAGCTTACTTTATCTAATACTCTTTAATACTAACTCTAGAGATTTAGATTTAGTAAGGTCTCTATATTAAAGATTATAAAGTTAAATACTCTAGTCTTAATAAATATATTTATAGACCTAATCTTTACTCTAAATTCTTATACTATATTAGCTAAATATATCTCTTAGTTAATAATAGTTCTCTAATACTTCTTATTAAAGATAAGTTAAATACTAAGAAAGCTATTAAGTACTCTAAGGTTATTAACCTTAATCTTATTGCTTATATATTTATAGATTATATTTAGAGCAGCTTTTAGTTCTATTACTAAAATATTATTAATATATATTACTATTATAATATTAAGAGCTTTATTATAGTAAGTTATATTATCTAAGTATAGTAGTATAAATCCTGCTTATTAAAGGATCTCTTATAACTTCTTTTGCTACTATCTCCTACCTTATTATAGCTTATATAGAGCTTTATATAGTTTAATAACTTACTCTTAGTCTTCTTTATAACTATATATAGCTAGAAAGCTGCTATATTATAAATCTATAAAGAACTTCTTAATTAAAGAGAAAGATATTATATAGATTGCTTTCTCTAGCTCTCTATTTAAATATATATTAATAAAGCTTTACTATTATATAAAATATCTCTTTTACTATATATAGACTAATAAGATCTACTATAATACTATTTTAGATGTTAAGGTATATATTTAGGTAAAGTCTTACCTAGAGACTTATAGAAAGCCTCCTACTATAATTTATATCTTATACTTTATAAACTTATTATAGGCTTTTTTATATTTCTAAACCTATTTAGCTATTAATTAGAGGCTTTATAGTACCTCCTCCTTATTAATAAACTATAGTATCCCTTTTTCTATAAGCCTATATATCTTAGTAAATACTATCTCTATTCACTCTAATTAGTTATTTATAGATCTATTTTATACTTCTATAATAATTATTAGGTCTATATAAGACTATAAATATATTTCCTAATTATTTATAAAGAGGTTAGTTATAAACTTTATAGTATAAATATAAGCTATACTCTCTCCTCCTAGAGATCTAGTCTCTCTAATTTATAAATATACTTCTTATATCTATTCTATAATTCCTTATATATAGCTTTAGAACTATAAACTTAAACTAAATAGTAATATTTAGGAATACTTCTCTAGCTTTATTATAGATTTATAAAAGATAATATTAAAGTAGATAATAATCTTATTTTACTTTAGTATCTATATTCTATATACTTAGTCTCTATAATAACTAATCAGGATATCTTTTTCTATATATACTGCTATTTCTTTGCTCTTAATCTAGACTTCTAGATTAATATAAATAAAGTAGATATTCTTAATAATCTATAACTAGCTTATAATAAATATATAGTCTTCTCTTAGGCTTAATAAGATATTATAGAGTACCTAAATAGATATCTTATCTATAATAGCTATTATATAGAAGTAATTAATAATATAAACTGCTATTATAATTAAATATAGCTATAAATCTATTAAGATCTCTAAGTTAATACTTAAAGTATATACTTTATCTAGAATAATCTAAATTATATACTTTACTATACTATTCTATTTATATATATATAGAAGTAATAACTCTATCTTTATTATATTATTCTATATTATAGCTTTAAGGTAAGTTATTATAAACTCTTCTATATTATCTATATAGATAACCTTTACTATTATACTAAAGGTATTTTTCTATCCTTAGAGATAAATCCTTAACTAATATATTAGTTTATTTTTTATATCTATAAAGATAATTACTTAGAAGTATATTTTATTATCTAGAATTAGTAAGAAGTACTTAAAATACTTTACTAGCTTTACTTCTCTACTATTAATATAGAGAATATTCTCTACCTTCTCTATATAGTGCCTTAGTATTTATAGAGAGTATCTTAGACTCTTTAAGAGATTATAGATCTTATAGAGTGATAGAATTACTAACTTAGAAAATATTATATACCTCTTAATTATCTATATAGTTTCTTTTATCTCTCTAAAGCCTAGGTAACTAAGTTTTCTATAGTAAAGCTTAGATTTAGTCTTCTGCTATATAATATATATTACTTATATACCTAAATCCTATTTATATATTATATTAAAGTTAAATCCTCTTTAGTATATATCAAGTATTATAAATACTTACTTATTAGCTTTAATAAGCTTATTCTTATTAAGGTAACCTCTACTAAGGTAAAGTCTCTCCCTGCTAAATATATTAATAGGGAAACTTAGTATATATTCTATATTTTATAATTATATTAACTCTGTATTATTAAAGTATAGTATAACTATTTCTATATACTTAGAGTAGATAAAACCTCCTCTTATATATATTATATATAGGGTTATTAATAGAATATACTTATTATTATTATACTATAATATATTATTTATTATATATATCTTTATATCTATATTCTATAGCTAAGTATTATTACTCTACTTAACTATTCTTAAAATAGTCTCTTCTCTTTTAGTATTCTTAGGTATAGTTTTATAAACTAAGTATACTTTAAGATTACTCTATACTACCTAAAAGTTATTTAAGTTTATAAAGATATAGTAAACTTACTTTATTATTTTCTAACTTTTCTTTATAGAGTCTTTCTTAGGTATATCTATCTTATTATTGCTTTTTTATAGTATAGATAAACTTTTATTATTAGCTTTATAAATAGGGTATACTTACTATATAGTATTAATATAGCTATAGCTATAATAATTATAGCTTATGTAATCTCTCTTCTTAGGCTTCTTTTTAATATCTTCCTTAGGTACTTTATCTATTATTTAAGTAATAAGTATAAACTTTACCTTATTAGTTATATAAGCCTTATTCTAGAGGTCTGCTATAAATCCTTTAGCTATTATTATAGATCTATTATAATACTTTAACCTCTAGTAAATAGCCTAGTTATAGTACTGTTCTTTTACTCCTTAGATAAATACTTAAATAGTATCCTTAGAAGAGATAGTACTGCCTGCTTATTAATATCTATATTATAGCTTACTTAAGTATTAAATTTAGTTTAAGAGGAATAATTAAATTAATAGAAATAATAGTTATCTCTATACCTTTTAGAGAAATAATATTCTATATTATATTAGTAAATATATCCTTTCTTTTATACCTTATAGATATAAATAAACTAGATATGTAATTTAATAATTTAAGGAACTATTTATAATAAGGAGACCTAATTACCTCTATTATCTATAAATAGAGTTATCTATAGCTACTATTAAATATAGAGAAGACTCTAGCCTAAAATAACCTTATAGAGACTAAATTATACTAACTTTATTAACGTTTTAGATATTTATTAATTTACTAACTTTATAGAGTTTTATAGTAGTTAGGCTACTAAGTTAAAATATAAATACTTAAATATTTAATAAAGCTTTATAAATATTACTAATATAATATAGAAGCTCTAAATTACTTTAAACTTACTCTCAAGGATAACTATAACTTTAACTATACTATAGTTATTAATATTATTTACCTTAACTTAAGACGAATACTTTATATAGTTAATATTACTACTACCTTTAATATAGAAAGATTTCTATAGAATCTATTAATAAGTATAGTACTTAATATACTTAAATAATACTAAATCTATATCTATCTTTGATCTCTAGATATAGTAATTATTAATATTAATATAAATTTTACCTAATCTAAGTAGTATAGTATGCTCTATTTAATATTAATAACTATTATAGAAGTCTCTATTAAGGCTTATAACTTTATAGATAAGGTTAAGAAATATTATATAATTCTTTAAAGAGTTTATAATATAATTTACTAAGATCCTTTTAATATAAATTATACGATAGTTCTATAAATAGCTTTAAAAGCTATTAATAATACTATAGAGCTAAAAAGCTTAATATTGATATTACTTATCTTTAGAGTATATCTATAGCTTATTAATAAATCCCCTTTATCTCTAGAAGTCTAGAAATAGATAACTACTATATAAAAGGTAATAGAAAACCTCTAAAATATCTAGGCTTTATACTAAGTTTTAGAAGCCCTTACTATCTATAATAAACTAAAGACTTATAGAACTCTGTAGCTATTACTACTCTTATTAATATATATATATTATAAAAAGAAGGGTTAGAAAGAACTATATATACTTCTTATTATTAATCGTAAGATCTATATACTTAACCTTCTATATAAACCTTAAATATTCTATTTAATAGTTATCTATCTATAGTATAATATTAATAATATTATTAATATTAATAGAACTAATAATAATATAATAATAGACTCTCTAGACTAGAATACTAAAAGAATAGAAGAACTAGATAAGGCTAATATTATGCCTAAGCTAATATTTATATTATTAATAACTCTACCTCTATATAAAAGAGAGAGATCTCTCAAGAACTATATAGAAGTTATTATAATATTAACTATACGTTTAATATAAAGAGGTAACTATTTTATAGACTAAAATAAATAATAGAATAGTATAATTAATACTATTTTTATTATAAATATAGTAAAAGCTCTTAGCTAGAAGATTAGTAATACTATAACCTTTTTAATAGTAAAGAAGTATTTAGATTATAATTTTACTATCTATTAATATAAGGAGAGTGTTATTATAATACTAAGAGAACTATTCTCTATCTTTATAATAGCTAAGATAACTATATTTTGGGAATATAGCGTTTTTAAGATTATCCTCTATAATATTACTACTTATAGTAAAACTTAGATCTTTAAATTCTATATAGTTTATAAAGTTAAGGAAAAAGAAACTAACTAACTTTATAAAAAGTTATAACTTATTATTTAGAGTTATAATAATAATAATAAGACTTTAAGTTTTATATAATTATTAATAGTTTAAAGAGTAAGTTAATAACTACTTCTTGCTTTAGTGCTATTCTTTATAGTAAATAGGTATATTCTATAGCTTAGAGATATTATATAAGTATTGAAGTTTATAGTTATAACGCAGCTCCTTTATAAAAAAGACTATAATAAATTTACTTAGTTTATAGGCATAATTTAGGAAATACTATAGAGACACTTTAATCTATAGTCTCTATTAGTTAAGGATAATAATATAAAAACCCTATATATTTCTATTAGTAAGCAAACTCTCTAAATATTATAAAGTTAGATATATACTCTAGCTAAATAGACTAGCAGAATAGTAATAGTATAGATAACGCTATACTATATATAATAGAGCTAATTATATTAGAGCTGAGTAGGCTACTAAGGCTCTTATAGCCTGGGAAAAATGCGTAAAAGGTAAACCTTTTAGTAAGATGTATATAAGAGATAACTCCTTAACCTCCTAAGAGGTCTTTATAGCTAGAAGTATAAAAAGCTCTGCTATAAGTAGGGCTTTATGCCTATCTCTCTTCCTGATTCTATAATATATAATAAGTTCTCTAAGATATTAGCACTAGATCTAGTATATTAATATACTAGCTATATATAAGGTATACTTATAAATATTAATAATATATAAAATATTATATAATAGTTTAGTATTAATATAATTAAAAGGCTCTCTGTTTTATTAAGCAGCTTATATAACACTAAGAGTGTATTATTAGCATAGCTTTTAAGAGAGCTCTTATTAATACCTCTATAAGGGACTTATAGATATACTAACTTATTATAAATAAGTAAGTAGACTTAGTAGCAGAGGTTAGATAGGTTATCAGGCACTTTATAGAGTAGCCCTTCTTTAATTATATAAGTATTTATTTAATCCTAAATAGAGCTTAATAAGATAATATTAATAAACCTTCTAAGTGAGATTTAGAGTAAATACCCTAAAGATTAGATTATAAAGATTATTAAACCTCTATATAGTATTATAGAAGCTAGAACCTATTAGTAAGTAATCTATAGTAAGTATTATAGAGAAAAGCTTAAGATAGATTAATTCTTATTTAACTTATACTTATTAATCTCTTTAACTATTACTAATAGCTTTAGTATTATTAATATATAAATTTATAATATAATTAGACTTTTAATACTAAGTCTCTCTAAATAAGAGGATAATAAACTTATAAAAGCTAGTTACACTATAAAAGATAAATAATAACTTAACCTAAGTAACTTATTAATATTTAATAGTAGTATTATTATACTAAAAATAAATAGTAGTTTACTCTATACTAAAAGGGATAAGAAAATCAAAATTAAGCTTATTAACTTAAAGATTACTTTAACTAAATAAAAATAATAATATATTTAGTAAAGAATAAGAGATATATATATTATATTAATTTACTAACTAGAGATATACTTTAATCTATCTATAGCTATATAGTATTAAGAGCTAACTACTCAAGATAAAGAAGTACTTAATGAATATCTTAAATAGTAAAAGGAGAACCTTAACTATAGTTTTATATTTATATTTATTAACTTAGTGATAGCTAAACTATTTATTTTTATTAATAGCTTTTTTATTAATAATATAAACCTCTTATTACAGCTTATATTTATTATTATTCTTCTTAATAGCATAATAGATAATAATATATTTATAATCTATAGTAATACTATTCTCTTTAGTTTAATAAAGTATAAAAGAGTGACCTAAGGTATTACTATAATAATAATACTTTAACAGATTACTAACTGCTTTAAAAGACCTTATATCTTTATAATTATCTATACTAACCTATACTTAGTATATGAATATTTTATTAAGCTTAGTATTATAAAAGAAAAGTAATTAATAATTAATATTATAGTATTTTAATAGTTCTATAAAAAGAGAGAGCTTTATAAGGTATAATATATTAATAGTAATAATAACTTTATAGATACTTTTATAAAGAGTACTCTAAATCAAACTCTTAAATACTTTATTATAAGAAATATATTATTCCTTATTACTATAAAAGGAACTTATATATTATTATCACTATACCTTTAGAGTGCTATAACTCTATGGATATAAGAGGTATGAAAAAGTGGATAGTATATTTGAAATCCTTGTAAAAAATGGCATATTATGGTATATATATCATATTACCAATAATATATAATTAGAATATTTGGAATAATAAAGTTTCAAAATAAGGTTAAGCTTAAGGTTAAAGTTAAGCTTAAAACTAAAGTTAAACTTAAGGTTAAAGCTAGCGTTAGAAGCTAAACCTTAACTGAAAACCTTAAACCTTATTATTATTACCTTTTTGGAAATAAGGTTTAATTCTAACCTAAAGGGCTATAAGACCTTAGGAACTAAGTTATCTATATATACCTACCTTTTCCCCCGCCTTTCTAGGCCTTAGATATCTATAGATTTATCAATAATAATACTATTTCATATCTACACTTTTCTCTCTATCTGAATATTATGCAATAAACCCGAAAGGTTACCCTTATACACTATTCATTACCCGAAATCTATTTATATTACTTTAGGAACTTTTCTACTTCTCCCGCAGCCTTCATAGCCGTTCTTATATTTATTCATAATAAAAAAGTAATATTTATATAGAGGGGTGGGTAATATAAGAGGAGAAGGCTAAGAAGTTAGATAAATAGCACTAGTTACACTAAAGCAGCTTTAGTACCTTAGAGGAGGAGGATTTAGCTATATTAAATATAGAATAAGATTAGTATATAATCTTATACTATTTTTATATTTTTAAACCTACTTTAAGCTTATAATAGGTATTAATAATATAGAAGTGCATTTTAGTGGGTTATAGTATATCTAGCCTTAAAGAAAAGACTGTTAGTATTATACTAATACTATAATCTATAAAGCAGTAGGATATACACTATAATTAATAGATATATATAAGGTTATATAACCTATTATAGAGTATATATATATAGTTTAATACCACTATCTATATAGTTAAGTAGAACTTCTAAAATAGATATATATTAACTTATAGGCTTTTAATATATATATATAAAGGGAGCCCTAAGTTCTATATAAACCTTAATCTAGCGTGAGTTTTATAAATATAGAGGAGGCTCTTATTAATTTAGCTAGTTTTAGTTAAATTTACTATAATTAGAGTGATTTTAGTAAAAGTTATACTATTAGTTACTATTTTAGAAGTATTAATTTATATATATTCTATTAACCTTATTAAGGTCTTTAGAAGCTATAAACTAGGTAGTAAGGCTTTAATTAAAGTAAGAAGTAGTATTCATAACTAAATAAAGAGTATTATATAGATCCTAAAGAGTTATAAAATATTTATAGAAAGCTAGTTTATATTTATAAACTTCTTAGTAAGTATTATAGATTCTATATTATAGAAGAATATTATTAATATTATATTCCTTACCAAGAGTAGGTTTAATAATAGAGAGGGTTTCAAATAGATTCTAACGTTTTTAGTAATAGATTACTAAGATCTGTATATATTAAATTAGATAATATAGTATTATTTTAAAGTTTCTTTTTGATAATATAAACCTCCTTAGTTTTAAAGTAATTCTTTAATTACTTAATAATCTTAATATATAGAGATTAGAGAATTTAGTTTATAATATAGTAGAAATAGTATTAGTACATATTTCCTTTTAATATTACAGAGAATATCTTAATATATTATTATAGAGAGATACTAACTTTAGTATAATAGTCTTCAAAAATAAGTAATTTAAATTCTCAAATATCTATTTTATTACTGCTATACTTAAGATTCTTATTATTATAAAACTTTATAAAATCTAAAAGTTAGTATAAAGAAAGTACTTCCTTAAGTAGTAATATTTAGATATATAAGGGAGGGTTTTAATTTTATTTATAATAGGCTTAAGAGGTACTTTAAATACTCTAGAAGAGATTAGAGTTTAATTGGAGTAAATCTATAGAGAGATTTAGTAAGTTTAGAGTTATTAATAAAGCTTTAGTAAGTAGGAGAAATAGATATAATTAAGGCTTTTAGAGACTATATAGAGATAGTAGGGATTAGAATAGAGTAATTAATATCTTTAGTGATTTTAGTAAAGAATTTAGGATCTTAAGTATACTCTTTAATAAATAAAGAATATTATATTTTAACTTTAGTAAGGTTATTACTAATCTAGAAATAGTAAGATAATTATTTAATAATATTAATAAAGTTACTCTTTATTTAGTTAGAATTAATAATTATAAATATTTTATTAATAATAAGGGCTTTATAAAGATCTTAGTAATAAATAAGTTTATATAGTTAAAGACTTAAATAATATCTAAGAAGTTTTCCTTAAAGTAAATCTATAGTTATAAACTATAGATACCCTACTTAGTATACTTTATAATATAATAAGTAATATAGCTTATAATCTTTACTAAGTTAGTCTCTTTAGTATTAAAATCTCTAATCTTAGTATATATATCAAGGTTAATAATAGTCTTAGAATTATAAAAGATAGAGACAAGAAAGTAATCTTAAACTTAAATAAGGAAGATAGGAGAGATATTTTTAGATATAGTCAGAAAGAGAAATAATAATTATCTATAGAAGAATTTAAATATTAAACTTATATTAATATTTTAAATATAGATACTTTCTCTAAGCTATAGCTATTAAAGATTAACTCATATATTAAATAACTTATAGTTATCTATACTCTTTAATAAGTAAAAGAGTTTAGATATTCAACTTATAATTATACTTTAAATATAGATATATTCTCTAAGCTATAGTTATTATAAGTTGGTGTCTTTATTAAGTAATTTATATTTATCTATACTCTTTTATACATTTAGTGATTTCTTTCCTTAAACAGAGCTTTCTAAGTTAGGCCTTTTTATAACAATATTTCCTAAAAAAGAAATACTTAGTACTTTTCTTTTGGAAAAGACTTCTTAAAAAGAGAATAAATTTTAAAGGAGTTTATTAACAAAGGCAGAGATTATTAAATATATAAAGGGTTTATTAATATATCTCTTGATCCTATTAATTCTTTATGAGAATATTTTAAAAAGAGAATTACCTTTTTCTTTAATTTATATTTATTTTTAACCTTTATAAAGAGATTCTTACGTTATTTAGTTAAAATAACAGAGATATAAGAAAAAGAAAGACAATCTAAAGTTAAAGTAATATTATTAACTAATTCAAATAGCTCTTATTAAAAACTTAGTATATATCCTTTCGCTCTAGAAACATAGATATTACTAACTATAAAGCTAATTAATATAGATTTACTAAACTTCTATTATTAATAGAGTAATTACAAACTAAGAGCCTTTTTACTACTTACTATAACTTAAATATAATTAATATAAGGTTTTAGATAGAGCGATTAAAATATCTTAAAAATAGTAAATATAGAGGAAAGGTTATTAAGGTATAAAGAAGAAAGAGTTATAGTAAGAATAGAGAGTTATTAAAAGTAAGAGAGAAAGCAGAAAGGAAAAGAGGTAAAAATGGAGAATAGATAGAGTTAGTAACTTAAATTTAGAAGGTTTAACTTAGATAGCTATAAATAAACTAAATTAAGTAGTTATTACTAGAAATAAAGCTTTAATATCCTAAATATCTTAGAATAGATAGAATAAAGCTATAAAGTTATATAATTAATATAATCTTACTATAATTATAGCTTTAGTAAAGAGATTATTATAAAATCCTTTAGCAAATTATTAAAAACTTATTACTATTCTTTTATAGTAGGTCATTAGAGCTTGTTCCTAATTAATAAGTTATTATTATTATTATTATTATTATAAGTAACAGGTTATAGTAAAGAGATTTAGTAATAATAGAGGAGAAAGAAAAGGGGAGAGAGTAATAAGATTAATAAGTAATATATATAAATACTAAGTACATTAAAATATATTACAATATACTAAATGTACTAAAAAGACTTATAGAAGGTTAAAATTAGCCAAACTAATAATTTAAAGTTAAATAGAGAAAGAAGAGAGTTTTAGAAATTATTAAAAACTCTAAAAAGTAATAAAGTTAGTAAAAATATAGTTTTTAGGTAATAGAGGTTTTTAGTAAGGTTATAAAAGTAAAAGATACTAAAAAAGAGTAAATATAAAGAGAGAGATTATTAATATTACTACATAGTAAAGAATTATAGAAATTAATTATAATAGTAAAAGTAAAGTAGTTATAGAGTAGTTTATAGTTATTAATAATAATAAGAAATCTAAAACTTTATCTATTATATTAATAATAACTTTAGCGATTATAGATTTACTAAAAAGACTAAATACTTATTAACTAAAACTAGTCTCTCTATTAATATAATAATCTATATAAGAAGAAGCTTAAGACTATCTGAGTAGTAAAGAATTATTAAATAGAGGTCTAAAAAATAGAAATAAAGGTAGGCTTTAATAAGGATTCATAATAAGTATAGTATCTTTTTAGGCTATATCTTTAATGCTATATTAAAACAAAAGGATCTTCTATAATAAGCACTATTCTATATAGTTAAATATAATAATTTATCTATACTAGATTTAAAAGCCTATATAGTTATATCTTCTAAAGCTTACTAACTTTTAGTAAGTTAATATGAAAGTTACTAATATAAATAGGATATATAGCAATAAAAAGCTAGAAAGCTAGCTATAAGAGCTAAAATGATATAATACTTAATTTAAAAAACAGAGTCGTTATAGAAATATAATACTCATATTATATTAATAAGTTTTATAGTCCTTAATATTAATAAAACTTTCCAGAATATAATATATAGTCTTAATATATTAAAGCTTTAACTATATAAGACTATCTTAGTTACTCTATTAGTTTTAATAGCCTAGCTTAGTAGAATAGCTATAGCAGTAAGGAACTTAATTATAATAATTATAATTCTAGAGAAATACTTTAATATAGATAGGGCTATTATAATAGTAAGCAGAATACTTAGCTAAGAGTTAATAGAGATATTAGAGGTAATAGAAAGAGGTCTATTGCTTATATAAATAGTAATAGCACTAGATACCTTTTAATATTAAGAATAGCTTCCTAGCTATAAGTATCTTAGAGTTAAGACTACTAACTAAAAGCTAAGCTAGAGAGAGATATAAGTCTAGCGTTTTGTTTAGTAGTAAACGGAATTATAGTAGTTAATAGCAAAGTCTTATAGCATAAATAAATAAGATAATATCTAAATTATAGCTCTTAGTAGAATATTAAGTTCTATAGGTATAATACTTAAGTAGATAAGAAGGTTATAATATAGCTGGACTTCTAATTAAATAGTTAGAAAGAATATAAATAGAGGCTTTATTCTATTAGTAAAGAGTAGTAGAGAAAGCTCTTAGTAATAATATATAAGATTTAATATTAGTTTTGCTACTACTCTATATCAAACTATAGCTAATCCTATAATTAAAGTTCTATTATAGATAGAAAGGTTATTATAAACTTATCCCTACTAAGGTTAATACTAAAAGTATAGAAGGTTTTAGTACCTTATATAGTAGTATATTAAACATAAGAGTATATTAAACTCAGCTTATAAGTAGATACTTATCTATTATATATCTCGCTTTAGTAGATAAGGAATTAAGCTTATTTTATATAAGTGTCCTTAGGTGTAACCTCAGATTAGGTACTTTAGCTAGATATATTAACTATTAGACTTAGATACTATATATAATATTATAAAGCTGCTATACTGCTTTTGCATAGGGTTTTATTAAATATAAAAGAAGTGTTAGGAAAGGTACTTAGGAGATAGATATAACTTAGTAAAATAGATATTAAAGTAATTATAAGTCTATAAAGTATATTTATATATAATAAGAGAGAATATATCTTAACTCTAGGAGTAGAGCCTTAAGGTTATATAGGCTTAATCTCTTAACACTAATACACTAAAATATATTTATTTTTAATTTATAATATATAGTGATCCCACTTTATATAGAGTTTAAGTTTCACGCAAAAAATTATTATTAGTAGCTAGAAAGTAATATAAAAGGAGCAATAAGACAAAAGAAAATATTATTCTCTAATAGGATTTATAATCATAAAGCAAATAATATATTATACATAACTCTGAGGACAAGAAAGTTAATAATTAACTCATTGGGGACTCGAACTGGAAGTCTACCTCACACAGAAGTGTCAATGCCTATGAGACATGGGTAGACCCCCTCGGCCATTGGGGATGAAGCTTGTGGAAGGTCGTTGCGTTTTTGCACACCAAGTAGCGTGGAAATGTGAGTGTTAGGAACATCGCTGGTGTGTCTCCCGCGGTCGCACTTGGTGTGATGCACGTTCAGTGAGCAACTCAGCTTGAGATTTCGTTAATTAGTGCTCAGTTCACTCGAATTTTGCTTGACGCTTTTGCTCGTCCAGCGCGTAACCTCAACTGCACTAATATTATGGGTGACAGACATGTCACTTCAGCCGACTTGCGATTCGTAATGCGACCCGAGCTTATTGCTAACGAGCTTGCTCATTGACTCGGGATTGCGGAACCAAATCCATTAATGTCCCCAGGTTTGAGGTGCATTTGACTAGCCGCCCAGCAATAAGTCTTGGTAAATAGGGAGATCATTATCGCACCTCAAGTTCCCCCAACACATCTTCATTGCGGACACATCATTTATGTATTCTTACTTGGAAGATGCGTCCCAGAAATATGCTCTAAAGCCTGCAGCAGCATGAGAAGATGTATGTGCCTATGCGTTCAAGCAGCCCAGACTCTAAGTGCTCATCGGCTGTCTGTCAAAACAATGCCAATTGGAACGAACTCTCTCTTGCACCATTGTACTGTATATGGCTTTGCTTAGGAAAGTTTGCAATGGAGAGATCGCTAGGCGGAGAACGCGAGCTGGGGAAAGGGACGTGAAGCCGATCGTGGTAGACGATGGAAGGGAAACCGTTTGTTGTAATAATGTTGGGGGCAGAGGCTAGGACGATGACGACAGCTACCAGCCAGCAGCAAGCATGCAGGGCGGTACTTCAATTCACACAAGGCAAAATATCCAGGACCAGCTTACCCGCGAGTAATACAGTCAGCCGCGTGTGGTTGGTCCCTTAATTTTCCCCAGTTGCAGAGGGATAGCAGCGACGCTGGGGGCTGTTATTAAACCGAGACAGCTTTGCCTGCACGAGACCACTTAGAAGGAAGTTCGGAGTTTGCTAGAGCAATCACCGCAAGAAGTCGGCATCGAAACCAGGTCAGGTTAACTACCAGCGCCATTCGCCAGGACAACACTCAATTGACAGCGAACATCGTGTTTGAATAGTCAATTTGCACGGGACGAAATCCAAGTACGAATCTTTCCATCAAGATCACTGACAGAAGGATCTCAAGCATGTCGTCATCACGGGAGTAGAAGCCCGTACCAAAAAGCTGCATGTTGATGGAGTGATACGTACCGAAAAAGCAGCCAGATTTTTCTTCCAAGCAACGGGTACGTATCGCAAAGGCAGCCAGCCCTTTGGTACCGTAAGCAAGAAGGGTACGTATCGCGAAAAGCACTCGGTCGGGTGGTACATCCCGAAAGGCAGCCAGTGTTCCAGTCAGTCGGGCGGTATATGTCGAAAATTAGCCAGTTTTCTAGCAACTTTTCGTCATGTCACCACTAAAGTCGCAACACCTATCACTAACTAAGCCGACCCAAGATGCACACTGTATACTTGGTACTCAAAAACAACTGCCAGTGGTCCGGGCCACACCGAGAACGTATTCAGGTGGTACACATCGAGGTGGTTCATGGTTCAGGGAAGCAGACAAACAAAGTGCGCACGGTAATGGCTAGGGCAACAAGCTGATGATTACCCAAGTGGGTGGCAAAAGGCACTAGACGTGTAGAAGCTGATGATCGACAAGAACATCATCTGTGGCAATCGAACCTTTCGACAGGCTGTCTCCCTTCCGTAGCTCATATCTGCACTCTAATTGCCAGCGGACTGGACTTGGAGAGTGTTGGTTCAATTATGCAGAAGTGCATAAAAGTATGTCAACAGGTCGCGCACCGTAATTAATATATGTCTTGATTCCAGCACCGCGAGAAGACGTTCTCCCCTTTTGCGACAGTTGCATAGCAATAGAAGAATTAGAGTGATTCCCGTTTTTCGTGGCAGTCAGACCACTATCGATTGCTACAAACTCAAAGCAATGGTTTTAAGTACTAGGCTGGAGCCATTTTGAGGCAGAAGCGTGGGTCGACGGGTAGGAGCAGCGATCACCTTGGCGTAGATAACGGTAAAATCCTCAGCGACACAACCTGGAAAGTGCACACCGTCGTGATGGCAGCGCCCGACTTGCACTGCACGTTCCGGACCCTATAATCTGACAACAGTACCTTCCTTCGCATGCTACCTTCACAAAGTTGGCACCTGCACTATAGTCAGCTGTCCAGTTCGAGTGTCCCTTGAATTATTCTCCCCTCTCAACGTGTCAATCGACCCACGCTGTAATTACTAAACCTCAACATTGGCCATGACGTACCTAGCCGCTAGACCTCCCCTGATTCACTTTGATGGTGGCATTAAATCCAGACCTTCTAGCCGACTTCTGGCGGAAGATTGACTAACTCGTCAAAGACACCACCAAAGTCTTGACTGAGTCCTTGGACCTTTACCACCAGCTGCGCCAGCTCGAGCAGGACGATAGCATCTCGGATTTCGATATTGATCCTTCTGATCCACGCGCCACTGTTGATAAGCTAGTTCCCCTGTTCCCGAGCATGTGCTTCACGGAGCACGTGCTTTATGTCGCGAATCCGATCCTCATACCTAAGATCACTAAGGTCTGCACTACGTGGGGTATCGCGTCCGATATCCTGCTGTCCTACCTAGCCTTTGACTATAGGGCAAAAGGCGAACAGTATTTCCGACTTCCCGTTCAATTCGCTGGTCGCAGTCCGGACTAGGAGTCGTTGATTGATCTACTTAATCGGTGCGCCATGGATAGACGGACGAGGGTCCGATCAAGAGCCGGAACGCATCCCACCCAGGATATCACCTTCTCAGACATCAAACACCATCTTAACTCTGCCGAGCCCGAAATCCAATCCTGCAACACCCGCAAAGAAGAAACACCGCTCTCCGATAAGGGACAAGGCATCACTAACTTCTGTTAAAGAACCGGAACGGTTGAGGAGGGGTTCTGATATCGGTGGACGTGGCTTTGACGACACCTCAATTCTTTCTAGGGACCCATCCCCTAGCGCGTTTCACGTTTCACGGTGAGCCCCATGCTATGTTTCTTGCTGAGCAGTTTACTAACACTCTAAGGGTCTGTAAATACTCTAGAAAGTCTCTATAAAATATCTTTTATTGAGTATAAAAATATTAATAAAGATTTTAGTAGTTACTTATTTAAAAGAGATATAGTAAGTAATTCTATAGTAAGTAGCTTAATTAAGTGAATACTTAGTAATAGAATATTTATTTATTAAATAAGCTAATTAAGTATCTAGATCTATAAATTAAATAAAGAATAAAGTTTATTATTACTATTAAATTACTAGTTTTCTTAACTATCTTATATTTCTCTAAGTAACTAAAGATATATTCCAATCTCTTTATTTCCCTTACTATTTCTTAATAAATTATTATAAATCTTATCTTTAGTTTCTTTATATTAAGTAAGGAATTACTAATAAGCTATCTTTAAAGTATCTTAAATCTATAAATTACCTTAAAAATAGAAATATACTTTATCCCTCTCTTTTTATATATAGTTTATTAAATAGTAGTTTATTCTTTTATAGATATACTATCTCTATTTTTAAGAATCTTATTATTATTTTAAATTATCTTCTCTAAAGTTTTAGTATAGACTAAAGTAGCTAAATTAGTTATTCTAGCATTAGCTATTATATTTATAATCTATTTAGTATTACTTAACATAGTATTAACGCTATAGAGGTAATTACCTATTTATAAATATAACTATATTACTAATTATAACTTTAAGCTAGTTATAGAAGCTTTTAAACTTTATTATAGAGTTTATAATAGCTTATTTATACTCCTTAACCTCTTAGTAACCTTAAAGAAGTTACTTATAGAAAATTCTATTACTTTTAAATATAGTACTTAATATAGATTATATCTTTATAAAAGTATTAATTAGTAAATATAAAGCTTTAAGCTTTATTATAAATAGATTATTACTTATAATTAATATAAATTAATAGTATTCTTTTAGTAAGGTATATCTATTTAATTTCTTCTATTTTAAATTATTTACTAAGCTTAGTAATAATTCAGTTAGGACTAAGATAAGGCTAAATTTGGTAAATTATCTTAGAGTTATAATATAATACTATATCTTTAAGTATAATTAGAAGAGTAAATAGTATTTACTCCTTTATAAGATCTACTTTTTTATATATATTCTAGAAGATATAGAGTTTTAGCTTTAAGATATCTATATCTTTATTACTATACTTTATCTTATTTATATATAACTTAGTTAGGTTTATAAGTTAGTATATAAGTAAGTAGATATTATTATTAAGTCTGATTTAGGTATTGATAATATTTAGAGTAGGGTTAGTACTTAGAGTTAAATTAAGGTTAATTTGCTATAGATCTTTATTATTCTTAGGTATATTTCTCTCCTTATTAGTTAATAAAGATATAAACCTTACTCTCCCCTTGTTATTACTATCTATAATCTCTTTAGTAAAGTCTTTAGTTTTCTATAGCTTTATAAATATAGTGTTTTTACTTACTTATTCTTTAGCTTTTTATTTATCTAAAAGTGGAACTTATTTTTTAAAATAATTATATACAGCTAATCTATAATTTATAGAGAATTTTAGATAGTATATATACTACTTATTATAAAGTAGTTACAGAGTTACTATCAAGTTTATAGTTATGATGCAGCCCCCTGCAAAAAGGACTATGATAAATTCACTCAGTTTATAGTCAGTTTAAATTTACTCTTAAGGATAACTATAACTTTAACTATACTATAGTTATTAATATTATCTACCTTAACTTAAGACTAGTACTTTATATAGTTAATACTACTACTATCTTTAATATAGAAATATTTCTATAGAATCTATTAATAGGCATAGTACTTAATATACTTAAATAGTGCTAGATCTATACCTACCTTAAACCTCTAGATATAGTAATTACTAATACTAATACTAATTTCAGCTTATCTAAGTAGTATAACATGCTCTATTTAATATTAATAACTACTACTAAAGTCCCTATTAAGGCTTATAACTCTATAGATAAGGTTAAAAAGTATTATATGATTCTTTAGAGGGTTTATAATAAAATTTACTAAAACCTCTCTAATATAGATTATAAAATAGTTCTCTAAATAGCTTTAAAGACTATTAATAATACTATAGAGCTAAAAGGCCTAGTCTTAATATTACTTATCTTTAGAGTATATCTATATCTTATTAATAAATCCTCTCTATTTCTAGAAATCTAGAAATAGATAGCTACTATATAAAGGGTAATAAAAAGTCTCTAAAAGGTCTAAGCTTTTTACTAAGTTTTAGAAGCCCTTACTATCTATAATAGACTAAATATCTATAGAACTCTATAGTTACTACTATTTTATTTATATATATCTACTATAAAAAGAAAGAATAGTAAGAACTATATAAACCCCTTATTATTAATAGTAGGATCTATATACTTAACCTTCTATATAAACCTCAGACCTTCTAATTAATAGTTATCTATCTATAATATAATAATAGTAATATTAGTAATACTAATAGAGATAATAATAATATATTAAGAAACTCTCTAGACTAAAATACTAAAAGAATAGAACTACTAAATAAGAGTAATGCTATACTAGTGCTAATACTAATATTACCTAAAGTCCTATCTCTATATAAGAGGGGGAGACTACTAAAGAACTATATAGAAGCTATTATAATACTAACTATAGATCTAATATAAAGAAGTAACCACTTTATAAACTAGAATAGATAAGATAATATTATAGTTAATACTGCTTTTATTATTAATATAGTAAAAGCCCTTAGTTAAGAGATTAGTAATACTATAATCTTTTTAATAGTAAAGAAGTGTTTAGATTATAACCTCACTATTTATCTATATAAGGAGGATATTATTATAATACTAGAAGAACCTTTCTCTATCTCTATAATAGCTAAGATAACTATATTTTAGAAATATAGTATTTTTAAGATTATTCTCTATAATACTACTATTTATAATAAAACCTAGATCTTTAAATTCTATATAGTTTATAAAGTTAAAGAAAAAGAAACTAACTAAGTATATAAAAAGTTATAACTTATTATTTAGAGTTATAATAATAATTATAAGACTTTAATTCTTATATAACTACTAATAATTTAAAGAGTAAGCTAATAACTACTTCTCACTTTAGTATTATCTCTTATAATAGAGAGATTTATTCTATAGCTTAGGGATATTATATAAGTATATATCTAATTCTAAATAGAGCTTAATAAAATTTTATTAATAGACTTTCTAAGCAAAGTTTAATATAAATACTCTAAGGATTAAATTATAAAGATTATTAAACCTCTATATAGTATTATAGAAGCTAGAACTTATTAATAGATTATCTATAGTAGGGATTATAGAGAAAAGCATAAGATAGATTAATTCTTATTTAATCTATACTTACTAATCTCTTTAACTATTACTAATAGCTTTAGTATTATTAATATATAAATTAATAATATAATTAGACTTTTAACACTAAGTTTCTCTAAATAAGAGGATAATAAATTTATAATAGCTAGCTTTACTATAAAATATAAGTAATAACTTAACCTAAATAACTTATTAATATTCAATAGAAATAAATTTACACTAAATATAAATAGTAGTCTTACTCTATACTAAAAGGGATAAGGAAATAAGATTAAGCTTAGTAATATAAAGGCTAATCTAACTAAAGAAAAATAATAATATATTTAGTAAAGAGGAAGAGATATATATATTATATTAATTTGCTAACTAGAGGTATACTTTAATCTATATATAGCTATATAGTATTAAGAGCTAACTACTAAGAATAAAAAAGTGCTTAATTAATACCTTAAATAGCAAAGAGAGAACCTTAACTATAGCTTTATAGTTATACTTATTAACTTAGTAATAGCTAAACTATTTATTTTTATTAATAGCTTTTTTATTAATAATTCAGATTTATTATAATAGATTAGATTTATTACTATTCTTATTAATAAGATAATAAATAATAATATATTTATAATCTATAGTAATACTATTTCCTTTAGTTTAATAAAGTATAAAAGGGTTACCTAAAGTATCCTAGCTTCTAAAGTCTGTAGTATAGTTACTAGTATAGACCTTATTTATACTATTATAATAATACTTTAGAAAATTACTAACTACCTTAAAAAACTCTATATCTCTATAATTATCTATACTAATTTATACTTACTATATAAATACCTTATTAAACTTAGTATAATAAAAGAAAAGTAACTAATAATTAATATTATAATGCTTTAATAGTTCTATAAGAGGAGGGAGATCTATAAAGTATAATAGATTAATAGTAATAATAACTCTATAGATACTTTTATAAAGAGTACTCTAAACTAGACCCTTAAACTCTTTATTAATAATAATAGAATAATAGTTTATATAGAGAGATAGGTAACTTAAGAGAAGAAAGCTGAGAAGTTAGATAAATAGCACTAGAAGCATAAAAGCAGCTTAAGTACCTTAGAGGAGAAAGATTTAGTTATATTAAATATAAAAGAAGATTAGTATATAATCCTAAACTATTTTTATATTTTTAAACCCACTTTAGAACTATAATAGATATTAGTAATATAGAATTATATTTTAGTAGGTTATAGTATATCTAGCCTTAAAGAAAAGACTGCTAGTGTTATGCTAACACTATAATCTATAAAGCAGCAGAATATATACTATAATTAATAGATATATATAAGGTTATATAACCTATTGCAGAGTATATATATATAGTTTAACACTACTGCTAATATAGTTTAGTAGAACTTCTAAATATAGATATATATTAACTTATAGGCTTTTAATATAAAGGGAGCCCTAAGTTCTATATAAACCTTAATCCAGCGTGAAACTAATAATTAGATTTAAGGATATTAATAAAGTAGAAAGATACTATATAGTAATAGACTTTCTTTTAGCTAGCTTTAAGGTACTTAGTATAGCTAATAATAATATAGACTATTACTCTATAAACTAGTAATATCTAAAAGTCTAAAAGGATATATATTTCTATAGTTTCTTATATTAAAAGCCTCTATTTATATTTTATAAAGCTTTATGGATCTACTATACTAAGGTTTCTTAGATATTAATATTCTTTATTCTTAGTACTTAAGACTATATTAATAAAGAGGTTTATTAATATTTTTACTAATCTAGTTAATCTTACTTTACTTATTAGCTTAGTAAGATTACTAATTACTATATTAGTCTTAAATATAGCTATCTTAGCTATCTAAGCTATAGCTTACTAGTTAAATAATAGTGACATGAAAAATATATAAGAGAGGAGAGAAGGAAGTATATTAATTAGAATATATTAATAATATATAGAAGAGAGAATATTAAGGTTTTTATAATTCCTATTCTAATACTAAGAAAATATATAGCTATTATAATCTTATTAAACTATAATAGGATTATAAATATCCTCCTCTCTATATCTTCTTATTATTTATTAATTATATTATTATACTTTATTATTTATAGATTATTTAGATATATTATTATATTTAAAATAAATTAATTATATATATATATATTAATAATAGAGATATATAGATATAGTAAAGATACTCTATTCTCTAAGGATTCTTTAAAGGCTATTAAAAAGAGCAAAAGAAATCTATCTCTAGGTATTATTAATAAAGTCTGGATTCTATAAAAACTAGAAAGAATAGTAAATAATATAACTCTATTTATAAATAAGCTAGAAAAGTAAAAATACGTTTAAAAGATATATAAAAAGACTTATAAATTTAATTAAAAGAAATTGCTTTAATTATATATTATTTCACTAAGAAAGTATAGAAAAACTAAGAACTTAAGTATTAAGGTATAAATAATAATAATACTAAGTCCCCTCCTCCTCTCTACTATTCTTCAATAATAGATCTATATACTAAGAGATCCCCTCTTAGAGACTATATTACTAAGTTTTACTTATCCTATCCTAATATCTATATTTTCTTACTTATAGAGGCTAATTCTTATTTTAGCTTATTATAGCTTTAGGTATTACCAGCTAAAAGGAGACTTACTAAATATTATTCTTTAGCTAGCTATATAGAGCTATAGCTATTTTAGAGTTAAGAGTATAATAATATAGATCTTAAAAAGCAGGCTCCTAAAGCTACTAGTATAGATATACTTCCTACTTTATAAATACCTTCTTCTTAATAAGCTTATTATAGATCTTATAGTAATATAAAATACTATACTATATTAAGGTTAAATAGTTATAGATATAGTTTCTAAGAGATATTAGCTATAGATTTCTATTAATACGTAGAGACCTTTATAAGTCAATACTTTCTTATTGCTAAGCTAAGAACTTTTAATAAAAGTATTATATAAGGTTTACTAAGATATTCTAACTTAGGCTTAGACTATTATAAAATATAAATACCTTATTCTATATATATATGTTCTAGAAGCTTAACTTATAATTCCTAACTATATCTTATATACTATTAACTAGTTAATAGAGATATCTTTAGCTATTTAGTAAATAAGGTTTAATGTTATACTTACTTAACTTGATACCTAAGGTAATGTAGATTCTGAAGTTTAGATAACACTTAATAAAGTAGTATACCTGCTATATCTTTATAGATAAATAGGTTTTATAAAGATATCAAAGAATTAGTTACTAGTTATTAAACTTTTTATAAAGACTAGTCTATACCTTCTTAAATACTAGCTTTATCTCTATAAATATAATAGCCTTTTATATCTCTAAAACTCTATAATAGGTATAAGGGGTTTTCCTATCTATAATAGTATAGATATAAGCTTAATTCTTATAACTAAGTTAAGTCTCTATTTATATAGCTAGTTTATTCTTCTTAGATATACTACTTTTAATAATATAAAAATACCTCTTTTATTATTTTTACTTAGCTTAAAGTAAGATATTTAAGTTAATATAGTAGATATAGAGCTATTATTATACTTCTAGAAATATATTACTAAAGGCTGCTTTTATCTATTTACTAAAGTCTATAATAACAATATTTAGCTAGTAGATATTATTTTACTAAATAAGCTAGTAAATACTATTTAAAAAAACCTAAAACTCTTTAAGCTATTTATTGTTAATTGAATTAAATACATTATTAAAAACAGAAGTAAGATAAGTTTATCCTATTGCTTAAAAGAGAGAAAGCTTAAAATAGTTAGTATTATAGATATTATTAAAGCTTAATATCTCTAGAAACTATTTCTAGATAGTAAGATAGAGTCTATATAATACTTATAAGCTAATTAGGCTTTCTATTAGCCTACTTAACTATATAAGATATCTCTTACCTATTAAAAAGCTTAATAAGCTTTATACTAAGTAAATAGCTACTATGCTTCTTATAGTTAATTTATGCTTTAGTATTATAGATATCTCTTTAGGTAAAGTTAGATATAGAGAACTGTTCTTGAATAATAATAGATATATTATCAGCTTAAATACTAACTTAGTAACTATTTATATTAATCATAGCTTTAATAGGCTCTTAAAGATATCTATATAAAGAATATATAGAGGGTTTAGAATTAAGAGAGTAATTATATTAGCTATATCTAGGCTTTAGGTATTTCTATAAAAGCTGATCTATAAGAAACTATATCGAAGCTATTATAATACTAACTATAAATCTAATATATAAAGATAATTACTATATAAACTAAAATAAAGAAAAGGATACTATAGTTAATACTATTTTTATTATTAATATAGTATAAGCTCTTAGCTAAGAGATTAGTAATACTATAATCTTTTTAATAGTAAAGAAGTATTTAAATTATAACCTTACTATTTATTTATATAAAGAGTGTATTATTATAATATTAGGAAAACCTTTCTCTATCTCTATAATAGCTAAAGTAACTATACTTCAGAAATATAGTATTTATAAAGTTATTCTCTATAATACTACTATTTATAATAAAACCTAAATTCTTGAATTCTATATAGTTTCTAAAGTTAAAGAAAAAGAAACTAACTCACTTTATAAAAAGTTAAAACTTACTATTTAGGGTTATAATAATAATAATAAGACTTTAATCTTTATATAATTATTAATAGTTTAAGCAGTAAGCTAATAACTACTTTTTACTTTAGTATTATCCTTTATAATAGAGAAATTTATTTTATAGCTTAGGGATATTATATAGATATATATCTAGTTCTAAATAGAGCTTAAGAGAATAATATTAATTAACCTTCTAAGTAAAACCACTCTATAGTATTACTAAAGCTAGAACTTACTAATAGATAACTTATAGTGACTATTATAGAGAAAAGCTTAGGATAACTTAATCTTTATTTAACCTATACTTATTAATATTATTAACTATTCCTAATAACTTTAGTGTTATTAATATATAAACTAATAATATAATTAGATTTCTAATACTAAGTCTCTCTAAATAAGAGGATAATAAACTTATAAAGGCTAGTTTTACTATAAGGGATAAATAATAACTTAACTCTAATAACTTATTAATATTTATTGGTAATCTTATTATAATAAATATAAATAGTAGTCTTACTCTATATGTAAAGGAATAAGGAAGTAAACTTAAGCTTATTAACTTAATAATAACTTTAATAAAATAGAAATAGTAATATATTTAGTAATAGATAAGAGGTATATATATTATATTAATTTACTAACTAGAGCTATACTTTATCCTATCTATAGCTAAATAGTATTAGGAGCTAACTATTAAGGATGAAAAAGTACTTATTTAATATCTTAAATAGTAAAAGGGGAACCTTAACTATAGCTTTATATTTATATCTATTAACCTAATAGTACCTAATCTATTTATTTTATTTATAGCCTTTTTATTAATAATTTAGACCTCTTATTATAGATTAGATACTTTATTATTCTTACTTATAAGAAAATAAATAATAATATATTTATAATTAATAGTAATACTATTTGTTTTAATTTAATAAAGTATAAGAGGGGTACCTAAAGCATGCTAGTTTCTAAAGTTTATAATATAGTTACTAATATAAACCTTAACTATATTATTATAATCATACCTTAGCAAACTACTAACTACCTTAAAAAAACTTATACTTGTATAATTATCTATACTAGTTTATAGTTACTATATAAATACCTTACTAAGCTTAGTATTATAAAAGAGAAATAACTAATAATTAATATTATAGTACTTTAGTAGTTCTATAAGAGAAGGGAGATCTATAAAGTATAATAGATTAGTAATAATAATAACTTTATAGATACCTTTATAAGGAATACTCTAAATTAAACCCTTAAATACTTTATTAATAATAATAAAGTAATAGTTAAAATAGAGAGATAAGTAACTTAGGATAAGAAGAATAAGGAGTTAGATAATTAGTACTAGGTATACTAAAGTAGCTTTAGTATTTTAGAGAAGGGGGATTTAGCTATATTAAATATAGAATAAGATTAGTATATAAATCTATATAACTTTATGTTTTAAGCCTATTTTAGGCCTATAATAGGTAAGTAATAAGGAAGTATATTTTAGCAGGTTATAGTATATCTAGTCTTAAAGAAAAGACTATTAGTATTATGCTAATACTATAGTCTATAAAGTAGCAGGATATATACTATAATTAAGAGATATATATAAGGTTATATACCATATTATAGACTATATATATATAGTTTAATACTACTACCTATATAGTTAAATAGAACTTCTAAATAGGTATATCTTAACTTATAGCTCTAAATATATATATATATATGGAGCCCCGAGTTCTATATAACCTATAATCTAGTATAAATTTGATATTGAGATTAGTATAAATAAAAGCATTAACTATATATATTATAGAAGCTTTATATTAAAGTAGGTTATAACTATAATAAGAGTCTTAAAGAATATTCTAGCTAAAGTAATAATATAAGTATTTCTTAGATTATAAAGTTATTAATCTTCTTTAATAATAAGTCTTACGTTAACTATAATAGAGTTTCTATACTTATCTAGCTTATAGATATATATTTAATAGTAGCTAAATACTTTATAATGTTATATTATTATACTATGTACTTTAATCTATAATTTTAACTATCTATAGCTCCTTTAAATATAATATTTCAGCTTATCTAAACTTATCTCCTCCTAAATAACTAGCTAATTAGCTATAAAATAAGAGTAATAATAATAAATCCCTTTAGTAGGTTCTTAGCAGAAACCTCTTTAATCTATCTCTAATAGAATTATTTATTATAATTAAACTAAGTAGAGAGCTTCTAGCTTTATAGCTTAATATCTAGCTATACTTCTTATTAATACTAAGTTAGCTAGACTATAGATAGATATAGAGATTATCTTACTACTTAATTAATTTACTTAATTTCATACTAGCTAGAAATACTACTTTATGAAGAGTTCTTAAATTAATCCTAATTCCTTAGATTTAATAATGATAACCCCCTCTCTCTTTATCTTAAGATTCTTTATTACTGAGAAGAGTAATAAGAATAGTAATAGAGATAGAGTAATAAGTTAAAACTAAGCTTAAGAGTATTTAAACTTATTTTATAGCTAGAACCTATTTAGTATATTAACTCTATTAATCTCTATTAGCTTAGTTAGTAATAACTATTTAGCTTTTTTATTATCCTTAGTATTATTTAGGTTTAGTATCTATTATGGCTTTATTAATTTAATAATATTATTATTATAGTTATATATTCCTTTCTGGTTTATCTTCTATAGGTTATCCTTCTACTTATTAATAATAATACTAAATATCTTACTCTTATTAAATTAAGTAAAAACTTCTTCTTTTACTAAATAGTAAACTTAGTAACAGTTTATTAAGATATAGCTAATAAGATATCTAATCTAAGCTCTAGAGTTAAAATATTAAAGGTAGTCTTAATAGAGTTATATCTATATCGTTAAGGCAAAAGCCTTATAGCTATATTATTATAGATAGAAGATACTTAGTATAGTAGTATTATCTTCTCTAGATTAGTATAGAAGTTTATAAAGGGTTTTCCACTCTCTTAACTATAATAAAGTATAGTTATAAGTATAGATTACTACTATATAGATCTCTAGCTATAGATATAGTAAAAGCTTTAATAAGAAATAAAACTATCTAGCTTTTATCTTTATAACTATTATAATTCTCTCTCTATCTCTATTTTAGGCTTAGGTATTTAGAGTAGATAGCCTAATTTAAATATCTCTTAGCTAGATAAGGCTCTCTACCTTTTAGTATTTTAGTATCTTATTATTATACTAAAACACCTTAATTATAAGATTTAGCTCTTTTTTAAGTAAGTTAATAAATTAAGTAAATACTCTTATTAAGGTTTTAGTTAAGTAATTTATTAGGTAATAGTTCTCAGTATAATCTAATAGTCTATATATAAAGAATAGAATAGTTATAAAGGCGCTATATTCTTATTTTAATAAATAGAAATCTAGAGTTATTTATCTCTCTAGTATTAAGACTATAATAGACTCTCTTAATATTTAATATATTTTTTAAATTAACTTCTCTAGACTATATATATTATAGTTTATTATTATTAAGGATATTCCACTCTTAACTCTTACTCTATATATTATAGCCTCTAGCTATTATATTATAGCCTTTTCTATATAGCTAAGTTAGTAGAACTAATTTTTATAACTACTATTCTTAGGCTTTCTTTTTATTATAGTAGTATAGAGTTTATATTGTAGAGGGATTAGCATAGTATTATTATAGAAAGCTACTTAGATTACTTTTAGTATATATATTAGTTTCTTAAAATACTAATATAATAAAGAGAGGGGTTAGGTAGAGCGTAATATTAATTTAAGAGATATATATTAAGAAGAGAGGTATCTAGAGAGTGGCTAGCATAAAGAAATAATATAGTTAGTTAATAGAGGCAGACTATATAATATTAGGGGTTATATAACTGCTTACCTAACTAGATTATAGTTATTCTAGCACTAGGCTGTGGATCCTAGTAGAGGTTAGAATCTAACCTATTAGGTAATATAGGTAATTATTCCCATACTAGCAGTCTTTTCTTTTATACTAGTAATTGCCTAATAGGCCTATCTTAATATATAAATTAAATAATAAGTTAGATATTATTAATAATGCTTAATTAAAGCAAAAAATAGCCAGTTTAGCTAATTACCTAAATCCTTCTTAAATAGCCTAAAACTGGCTCTAAATAGCATAAATAGCATAAATAGCTTAAATTAGCTATGATCTTAATATTCCCTCTGCTATATATATTACCTATCCCTCTATTTAAATTATAAAGATATTTTTATTAATAAGATAGCGTAAAGCCCTATTAGGCTTTGCCTTTATTATAGTATTAGCTAGGTTATCTTTACTATTTACCTATTAGATCTCAGAGAGCTTATAACACTTATATAACTAATAGAGAGCTATAATATTAATTATAAGGCGTTTTTCCTTTATAGTGCCTAGCTTTACTAAGCACTTATATAGTAAGTATAAGTCTATATATATTATAGTAAGTATAGAGTTACTAATATCTAGCTTAGTGGTAACTTAGTATAGCATTAAGGTGATTATAAAGGCTAGGTTAGTGCTAGTAACTATAGCATAGATCTCTAAGGCTAATATACTATAAGTAACCTATTTATACTTTATAGAGCTATAATAAATAATATTACTATAGATTATAAAAGTAGTGTTATTTATTGTTTTATTAGCTAGTATAATAATATAGCTTAACTATAATATAAGGTTCTAGTTATTAGTAAATAATCTATTTATAAATATAAATACTTTAGTAGTGGGTAGTAATAGCATAATAAAGGTTAGGCTATAATTAAGGTTATTCTTTAGCTACTAAAGACACTTATTAAGAATTATAATATCCTTATTAGTGGGATTCTAGTATTAGGCAGTAGTTAATAGGTTAAAATAAGCCTCTAGTTAGCAAGTTAAGGCTATATAGGCCTCTCTAGTATATTACTTAATATACTGCTGTTTTGCTAATACCTTTATAATATTCTAAGCTTTCTATACTAGGTTAATCTTAGTACCTTAACCCTTCTAGTATAGAATAATTACTCTAGTGGGTAATAGAGAGATTATTCTATTATTAAAGATAACTAGGGTAGCTATAGTGAGTTTCTCCTTATCTTTAGCTATAAATTTAGCCTTCTAGAGCTCTTCTTCTTTGAGAGTTAAAAAAGAGGTAGTTAAAAGTTTAATAATATTATCTATTTATATACTAATAATAGTAAAGTGTAGGTTAGTATTATTAGTAATAAGGAGGTAAGAGTTAAAAGTAGAACTAGTTATCTATAACTTATTATAATAGTAAGTATTATAGATAGCTTACTAATAAGTACTAGCTTTAGTAATACTATATAAGAGTTTAATAACCTTTATAATAATACTAGGGGGGTAGAGATTATAGATTTAGTTATATAGGTAGGTATAAGTATCTTATATAAAAGTAGTTTATAACTAAATATATATTTAGGTAATATCTCTAATCTAAATTAAATAATTAGGGCTAAGGGATAGTATAATAACTAATAGGAGTTAAATACTATAGTATTAGATTATTAATAATTAGGTTAAAATACTATACTTATTAGTGTTATTTATACTATAAATAATAAAGCAGACCTTCTTAAATAGAGTAGTAGTCTTATTTTTAATCTTATTAACTATATAGAATTAAAAAGGATATCTATATTTCTTAGAGAGGTTATAGATCTTAAATTTAAAGACTTTATACTTAAGGAGAGTATTAATCTTCTTTTTATAGAATTTCTAAAAAGGAGGGCTATTAGTAATAAGTTTACTAAACTTATATAGAGTAAGATAAAGTTCCTAATCTGCCTTCTTCTTTATTAATAAGAAGATTAATAAATAATTAACTTCTTAGTTAAAAATATAGAAGAGGTTAGTAATAATAGGGTTTTTTTAGGGTTATCCTCTATACTAAAGTAGGGGAGGAGCTAGAGAAGTTCTTATAGAGAAAGCAGCTACTAAATTAATATTAATATTAATAAGATTAGAGTTACTAAGGTTATTAAAGTTACTATAGAAAGGTTTAATAGTAGTAGAGAGAAAGTCTTAGAGGCTATAGAGAAGCTAAATAGTAACTATTTTACCTAAAATAGTAATTAAATAGTAGGAACTCTATTATTTATCTTTTTTATAATAGACTTATATTAATAATTATAGTAGGAGGTAAGTAACTTTATCTATACTTAGGCTATTATAGATATCTAAAGTATTAGTGATTTTATATTTAGTAATCTCTTTATATAAATTATCTATAGTAGTATAGATTGCTTTAGCTCTAGCTATTATATTTAGTGAGAGTATTAAGTTATTACTAATATATAGGTAAGCACTAAAGATAAGGAGAGTAGAAATAAAGGTATTAGAGCTAGTAGTATTATTAATAGCTTTAACTACTATTTAGAGAGTAAGGTTAGGCTTAGTATAGAGGACTTCTTATTAAATAATAGTATAGATATACTGAAGAGGTTTATAGTATTATTTAGTTTTATTAATATAATAGTAATCTTTAATAAGTATAACTTTAACTATAATAGCTATAGATTTAGTATTATTTTTAAAGGTTTTAGTAGTAAGGTTTAAATTAGTATCTATAATAATATAATTAAATAGTTCTTAGTAGATATAAATCTAGTAAAGATAGAGAGTTTTCTAAGTAGTTTTTGCTAAGAAATTAGGCAAAAAGTAAGTAGTATTAAAGTTAGTAGTAATATTAATAATATATAGAGTTACTTTATGCTTAAGGTATATAATATTATAGGTAATCTTATAATTAAAGTTATAATTATCTTTTAGTAAGAATTTAAAGTATTAGAGTGCTTTAGTGTTTAATTAGTAGTATTAACAGATCTTAGTTAGCTACTTAATTACTATAGTTTAAATAGAATAACTAGTATAGTAGAGAAGGGTAGCTAACTTAGTAATAGAGGGATAGCTAAATTAGTAGTAGAGGCACTAAAGTTTAGTATTTATTAAGTAGCTAGCTTAAGTAAAAGTCTCCTTATTATTAAGAAGAAGCTAGATATAACCCTATTTATAAATAATAAGAATAATAGTCTTACTCTATAGTAAGTAATTATAGAGGTTATTAAAATAGATACTTAAATAATCTATATTATTTAAGTAGAGAAGAAAAGGGGTATTAGAGAGCATAATATAAAATACTATTTAACTAAATATAGTATTAACTATAATAGTGCTAAATAAATCTTTATAAAGTTTATTACTAAAATATACTCTTACTTAGCTAGTATTAGCTTTATTTATCTTAATTAAAGAGTGAGAATATTATAAAGCTATAACTTACTATTAGCTAGCAGTAAAGACTTCTATAATATCTAAATCTAGTATAATACTCTAGAAGACTTTCTTAGAGTATCTACTATTAAGTATAAATAGCTATATAGAAGCAGAGGTTTTAGATAAAATAAGCTATATTAGAGATAAAAGAGGTATAGAGTTAGTAGCAGGGTTAAAACCTATAACTATATAGACGGCAGCTTAGTTTAGTAGCAAATTAGTTAAATTATTACTATTAACTATAAATATAGTATTAGTAATATAAGTAGTAAATTTATAGAGTAAACTAGGCTAAGATTTAATATCTTAGTAATAATTCTATAAATACTGCTTAGTATTACTATTAGTATCTAAATTAATAGTAGGGGGGTCTTAATTATTATTATTACCTTTAAAATTAAGTAGAAAGGTATTAAAGTTATTCTTATATAAGTTTTAAGAATATATAGATTTAAACTTATTAAACTCTTAGGTATATTAATTAGCTAAGTACTTCTATAAATAATAATTAGGCTTATAATAAATCTAGCAGTATCTAGAGCTATTATAGTAGTTATTTTATATTAACTAATAATATAGTAGAGGTTTTTATTAGTTTAGCTAGTTTCAGTGGAATTTACTATAATTAGAGCAATTTTAGCAGAAATTATACTATTAATTACCGTTTTAGAAATATTAATCTATATATATTATATTAAACTTATTAAAGTCTTTAGAAGCTATAAATTAGATAGTAAGACTTTAGTTAAAGCAGAAAGCAGTATTAATAGATAAATAAAGAGTATTATATAGATCTTAAAGGCTTATAGAGTATTTATAGAGAGCTAGTTTATACTTATAAACTCCCTAATAGATATTATAGATCTTATATTATAGAAAAGTATTACTAATATTATACTTTCTATTAAGTATAGATTTAATAGTAGAGAGGGTATTAAATAGGATTTTAAGGTTTTTAGTAATAGATTTTCTAGGATTCTTATATATAAGATTAGGTAATATAATATTATCCTATAGTTTCTTATTAATAATATAAAACTCTTTAATTTTAAAGTAATTCTTTAATTACTTAATAATCTTAATATATAGAGGTAGGAAGATCTAGTTTATAATATAGTAAAAGTAGTATTACTAAGTATTATACTTTAATATTAGAGAGAAAGCCTTAGTATATTATTATAGAGAAATACTAACTTTAGTATAATAGTCTTTAAAAATAAGTAATTTAAACTCTAAAATATCTATTTTACTATTACTATATTTAAGATCTTTATTATTATAAAACTTTATAAAATCTATAAGTTAGTATAAGAAAGGTTCTTTCTTAGATAGTAGTATTTAGATATATAAGGGGGGGTTCTAATTTTGCTTAAAATAGACTTAAGAGGTATTTTAAATACTCTAAAAGGAGTTAGGGTTTAAAACTAGAGTAAATCTATAAGAGGGTTTAATAGGTTTAGAGTTATTAATAAGACTTTAATAGGTAGGAGAAATAGATACTATTAAGGCTTTTAGTAGCTATATAGAGATAATTAGAGTTATAATAGAGTTATTAATATCTTTAGTGATTTTAGTAAAGAATTTAGGATCTTAAGTATACTCTTTAATAACTAAGGGGTATTATAATTTAACTTTAGTAAAGTTATTACTAGTTTAGAGATAGTAAGATAATAATTTAATAATATTAGTAAGATTATTCTTTATCCAGTTAAAGTTAATAGCAATAAATACTCTATTAGTAATAAGGGCTTTATAGAGAGCCTTAGTAGTAAGTAAGTCTATATAGTTAAAGACTTTAGTAATATTCTAGAAATCTTCCTTAAAGTAGGCCTATAGTTATAGACTATAGATACCCTACTTAGTATATTTTATAATATAGTAGGTAATATAGCTTATAATTTTTACTAAGTTAGTTTCTTTAGTATTAAAATCCCTGATTTTACTATTTATATTAATGTTAATAATAATATTAAAATTATAGAGAATAGGGATAATAAAGTAATACTAGGCTTAGGTAGGGAAAATAGAAGAGATATCTTTAAATATAGTAGAAAGAATAAATAGTAATTATCTATAAAAGAATTTAAGTATTAAACTTATATTAATATCTTATATATAGATATCTTTTATAAGCTATAGCTTTAGATATTAATCTATATATTAAATAACTTATAGTTACCTATACTCTTTAATAAGTAGAAGAGTTTAAGTATTAAACTTATAATTATATTTTAAATATAAATACCTTTTCTAAGCTATAGCCTTAGATATTAATCTATTTATTAAGTAATTTATATTTACCTATACTCTTCTATAAATCTAGTGTTTTCTTTTCTTAGATAGAGCTTTCTAGTTTAGACTTCTTTTATAAAAATACTTTCTAAAAAGGAAATACTTAGTACTTACTTTCTAAAAAGGGCTTTTTAAAGAGGAAATAGATTTAGAAGGGGTTTATTAAAGAAAGGAGGAGTTATTAAATATAAAACAGATTTATTAATATATCTCTTAATCTTATTAACTCTCAGAGAGAATACCTTAATAAGGAGATTATCTCTTCTTTTTATATATATTTATTATTAAGTTTTATAAAAGGATTCTTAGATTATCTAGTTAAGATAAAAAGAATACAAGAAAAAGGAGGAGAATTTAGAGTTAAAATAATATTATTAATTAATCTAAGCGGTTTTTAATAAAAACTTAGTATATACCTTTTTGCTCTAGAAAAACAGGTACTACTAGCTATAAAGCTAATTAAGATAGATCTACTAAACCTTTACTATTAATAGAGTAACTACTAGCTAGAAGCCTTATTACTACTTACTATAACTTAGATATAATTAATATAAGGTTTAGGCAGGGAGACTAAAATATCTTAGAAGTAGTAAATATTGGGAAGAGATTATTAAGATATAAAGAAGAGAGAGTTATAGTAAGAGTAAAGAGTAAAGAGTTATTTAAAGTAAGGGAGGGAAAGTAGAGAGAAATAAGATAAAAGTAGGTAGTAGGTAGGGTTAGTAGCTTAAAATTAGAGAGTTTAGCTTAGGTAGTTATAAATAAACTAAATTAGATAGTTACTGCTAAAGGTGAGGCTATAATATTCTAAATATCTTAGAATAGGCAGGATAAGGCTATAAAATTATATAATTAATATAATCTTACTATAATTATAACTTTTAGTAAAAGAATTATAGTAAGATATATTAATAAGTTATTAAGGGCTTACTACTACTCTTCTATAGTAAGTAGTTAGAACTCACTACTAATTAATAGGTTATTATTATTATTATTATAAATAAGAGGTTAAAGTAAAGGGATTTAAGTAGTAAGAGAGGAGAAAGAAGGAGGGGGAGGGTAGTGAGGTTAGTAAGTAGCATAAGTAGGTACTAAATATATTAAAATATATTAAAATATGCTAAATTTGCTAAAAAGACTTATAGGAGGTTAAAATTAGCAAAACTAGTGATTTTAAGGTTAAATAGAGAGAGAGGGGGGTTTTTAGAGGTTTTAGAGGCTCTAAAAGGGTAAAATTATTAATAATATAGTATAGTTAGAGAAATAGAGTTTTAGCAGAGCTAAAATTATTAATAATATTATATAGTGGAAAGGGTAAAGGTTTTAGTAGAGCTGCAAAAGGCAGAAGAGGCTAAAAGAGAGTAGATATAAAGGGGAAAGTATATATTTTTACTATATAATAAAGAATTATAATTATTAATTATAGTAGCGAGAGTAAAGTTATTATAGAGTGGTCTATAGTTATTAATAATAGTAAGAAATCTAAAACTTTGCCTATAATATTAATAATAACTTTAGAGATTTTAGATTAACTATAGAGGCTAAATACTTAGTAGTTAAAGCTAGTGTCTCTATTAATATAATAATCTAAATAAGAGGAGGCTAAGAACTATCTAAGTAATAAATAATTATTAAATAGAGATTTAGAAGATAGAAGCAGAGGCTATATACTTAGCTACTAAATCTAAAGTCTCTATTAGCTAATATTTAAAACCTAAGGAATAAAATTATTAAGATAAGAAAAACGTCTCTTTAGTTATTTATATAACCTTACTAATCTATAGTTATAAATAATATAATAGTAAGGTTATTTATTATAATTATGGATAGTATAATAGTAAAGTTAATTACTAATTAGTATTAGTTTCCTAAAATACTAATATAATAAAGAGAGGGGTTAGATAGAGTATAATATTAGTTTAAGATATATATCTTAAGAAGAGAGGTATCTAGAGAGTAGCTAGTATAAAGGAATAATATAGTTAGTTAATAGAGGCAGACTATATAATATTAGAAGTTATATAACTACTTACCTAACTATATTATAGTTATCCCAGCGCTAGGCTGTGGATCCCAGTGGAGGTTAGGATCTAACCTATTACGTAATATGGGCAATTATTTCTATAATATACTTAAGAATATATTAATTATAGATATTAAGGAGTTTAGTAATAAAAGTTCTATATTATTATTAAAAATAGTAGTTATTTAGCTTATTATCTTAGTAATTATCTTTCTTCTTTAAGCCTCTATAAAATATAAAATTACTTACTATAGTATTATATTATATAGTATTAAAGAGGTAGAGTTTAGCTAGATAACCTTTAAATCTAACTATATTTATAGTTATAGATCTATACTCTTTAAGTAGTATTAGTTCTTTATAGAGATCTTTAGATAGTTAATCTTATTTACTAATTCTCCATTATATTACGCTTTTACTAAGTTAGCTATTTTCTTATTTAGAGTCTAGTAGTTATATACCTTATTAATAAATATAAATTAATACTTTAATAATGAATAATAGCTTATATAAGCTTAATACTTCTTAAGTCCCTTTGTTTTGTTTTATTAGTTATTAACCCTTCTATTTATCTATCTCTTCCTTAACTTACTTTAAGGTTATAGAGTCTTTACTAAGTAGATAAAAAGGTTGGTTATTATTAGCCTAAATACTCTGCTCTTTATAATATATAACTTTAAGGTTATAGTAGTAAGTATTTTAAAACGTTACTTTATATACTCTTAATAAGATTATTTAGCTTTAGAGTTTTATTATTAGCCTTTTTACTATATATTAAAATTATAAATTATAGTTAATAATTAAAAGAAAGTTCAGTAAGTAGTATAGATAAAGATATGAAACTATCCTAACTTCTTACTACTCTCTGCTATATTAATAACTCTTTATTTAAATATAGCTACTTTATACTTATTAAACCTTTTAGTAATAGACTTCTAGGTTATAATTCTTTCTTTATAAAGAATTTAAAACACTTCTATATAAGATACTCTTACTAACTTAAGTTACTAAGTCTTATTAAATTTAGTCTATATCTTTAACTAGGTAATAGCCTCTATAAAAAAGCTTTCAAATATAAAGTATATCTATTAATACTTAGTATTAACTATTTCTTAGATATAGTTCTTAAACTAAACTATAACCTTATATAAGTCTTTAATATTCTTTATATTATTTTTATATATTAATAGCTATTATATATATATATTAGTTTTATCTCATTAAGTTATTAAAAACCTATACTAGCTTAAATCCTATTAATATTACTTATCCTAACTCTAGCTAAGTAGTACTAAATACTAATGTAGATAATCCTTCTATGTTACTATTGTAAATATTAACTACTAAAAAGTTAGCTTTCTAAAGATAGTCTTAGATCTTTAGCTTTCTTAAAGTAGTATTTAGAATAATATTAAGATCCTTTTTCTCTTTATTCTTTAAGTTAATATACTTTTATAGTTTTATTAACGAGAGTTTATATTCTATTTAATTCTACTAAAGAGGCTAATTCACTAGGTTATTAAGTCTACTTAACAAGCTAGAGACTTTAGTAATACTAATAGCAATAAGTTTACTATAAACTGATATATTAATAATATAGAAATATATTTAATATTATAGAGTTATTTAAATAGCTTTAATTAATATTATTTATAAAAGTTAGACTATTAATTATTAAAGTATATAGTATAGAGTATAAAATAATAGTATATTAAGTATATAGCTATCTAGAAATCTCTATATATAGATCTATATATTATTTATACCTAAAAGTAGCTAAAGTAGGTATTTATCTATTATACTATAGTTATAACTACTTTTATATATACTTAGCGCGTTACTATATATACTATAGAGTTAATTTAATAAGTCTAAGCCTACTAGATAGTATTCTACCTAAACTAGTATATTTTAATATAGTATATTAATATAACTATAGAAAGAAAACTTATATAAAAAGGATATATAGTATATATAGGTATAAATGATACTTTATATATTTTATAATATTTATTTATTAAATGAGTATTATAAAATTAAATCTAACAGTAATTATATTTTAATGGTTTTTAAATTATACTAGAACTTAGTGGGAAGTACTGTGTAATTAATACTATATTTCTTAGGGGAAAGTTTATTTTAAAGCTTAAGGAAAGTAAATACTTAGAAAACCTAAGTATTACTTTATAAAATATAAAAGTGATTTTTATTTAATATATAGTTAGTATTAATATATTTATAACTTTCTTTATAATATTTATATTTTATCAGGATATACTTTTCTAAGTTAGTTAAAAGTATAAACCTTAGTGAATTTTAGGTAGCGCACTGTGCGGTGGCTTCAGACTTTCAACCCCTCACTACAGTGGGTTTCGCCCAAAGCTGTTAGCGCACTCTACAGCGCACTTTACAGGGCGTTCCTGTGAAAAATCACCGGTGAGCGCTAAACTCGGCGAATTGCGGGGGCAGTCCCGGACCTACAGCCGCCAAATGCCCTGTGACTTTGAACCCGCCCAGGCGCAAAAAAAAAAAGGGAAAAAAGTGACAACCACCCACTATTACCCGAAATGATTAAGACTGCTGCCTCACGGTGAGCGCACCAAGTCAAGACTTAATGGGTTGGTCATTTTCTTCAAGCTCCAAGGTTGACCCTTGCGTAGCTGCTCGCATCATGCGGGATACTAATGGAGCCATTGCATCGAGGACAATTCCGCCTCCATCTCGAATATCAACAAAACCCGCACGTAGTCTCCACGACCAGCTGTCGTCTCTCTTGATAGTTAACTAGACGCCCCGAATGTGACCATGCCCAAAGCGATGGGCGGATGCTTCAGAGCTTAGATGACGTTGCCCTTATAACCGCATGCTGCGAGGCGGAAGGGACGTACTGTGTCCCATGGTAGTGATGCTAGGAGTATATATATAGGCTCTGGATTCGTTCTTGTTGACAGTCGTAAGACAGGGTTGCCGATTAAGCTTGGTGGCAGCTATTGGTGCATGCGAAGAGGGAGAGGGTGTACTTGCTACCGGTTTTGAATACCTCGCTCCAGGTTCAATAAGGCAAGTCGTTGACGGCAGTCGTTGACTGCAGCGAAACCCTCGCTTCCAAGGCGCATTCTTTTGCATGCTAGAGCCGTTCTAACTCAAGATGTTGGTGACGACTGCCCAGGAGCCGCTCAAGTAACCAGAGCAGGAAAGCGTTGGGTGGCACCAGACGTGTCGAGTCGGCATGAACGGTCCGACGCTGAAGATGCAGGAGCACAACGTGCCAAACCCGGGATATATGTCGCCAGCACGTAGGGGCTCAACTAATGTCTTGTCCCATTGACAGTGTCTTCTCGACCTTCAGCAGCTTGCCCAGTGCCGCCAATAAGTCACTTGATGGTTGTAGCGGGAGGTAGCATTTAGACAGACGAGACCTGGGGACGTCACGATGGATCGCCGGAGCTTTCCCCGCAAAGTCGGCCCCGCTTCTCCGATGTAGAAGGTCCACATCCCCGATGCGCACGGAAACCGCAGCACAACATCTCTCGAGAACGCACTTACGTTGTCAGCAACACCTCCTCACCAAAACAGTTTCCAGTAGCCAGGACAGGCCTTCCCATATCATCTCCAGGCCCCAGTAAAGGGAGTAGGAAAGAGATACAGAGAGATAGCCTTGGGCCCAGCATAGCAGACCCTCTCCTGAAATGCAGGAGACAACGAGAGATGCATACGCCTACCGCAATCTCCATCGCGCAGCGCATCTAGCCTTCCAAGTGTATGCTACTGCCGTGATTTCCCAAGCCAGGATGTGTCGCGTCGCATTGTTGTCCTTGCCCAGTCGCAAAGCTAGTGATGTTGTCCTCTTCTCCTTGGTGTCCGTTGTCGTCTCGCATCGCATCGCATCGCATCGCTTCGCCGTCCGTTCTCTGTCCGAGTCTTGTCCGTTTTGCCGCTCTCTCGTTCGCGCCCTGATTCTTTCTTTTCCCTTTTCTCGATATCGCTTTTCTTCGCCTCCCTCTCACGATAATGTCTGGCTCTGGCTCTGGCTCTGGTGCTCCCACAGGCCCCACCAGCAGCAACAACCCAGATGGCAGCAGCGTGAGTAATCCATCCCTTACTATCAAGCCCATAGCATCGGGAATCGCCCGTTGGTTCCTTCAACGCCGTTCCGCAGCTTGATACTAACAGATATTGTTGCAGAACCTGGTCAACCAGTACCCCCTTCGCGCGATCCCAACGCGGAACCTGGTGTCGCCCTGGGTGGCGCAGAATGTCCCGGCCGGCCCATCTTACCCGGCGTCAGCTCTGCTCCATCATATCGATACCCACGCCTCCCGCCTCTCAACAGCCCTCGCAGAGCAGGGCAGCGCGCCCACAAACCGCCATCGCCGCCTCAATAAGAACCTTCAGTTCTTATATGAGAACTGGCCCAATGCAGAGTGGCACCCGGCGCGCTTCCCGGTGGGAGCCCCGCCCCCTGAGAATGTCGTAACGGCCATGAAGTCGTTGACCAAGCTGGCGATGAAGAACGGCTGGGCCCTGGGGGATCTGTGGGCCGAGGACGATGAGGACGATGCATGCGGCCTGATCATCCAAGCGTGGCGACAGAAGCGCGCCGTTCTCCTCACCGAGGAGGTGATGAAGCTGGCCTTGAAGAAGGCGAAGGATCGCGTGGCTGCCCTGGAGCAGCAGGTCGAAGAGAACGAGGTCGAGAGACCGAGAAGAGAGCATAACGGCGAGCAGGACCAGCAGAATCCGGGCCAATGGGGCAGAGAGCACGATGACGAGCCTCCCTTTGACGAGGACCCCGCCCCGCCCCCCGCGAACTCCCATCAGCCGTCTCCTCCTCGGTTCTCTCCCGCCCGGTTCTCTCCCGCCCGGTTCTCGCCCGCCCGGTTCTCGCCCGCCAGGTTCTCGCCCGATCGTGGCTCCCCCATTCCGCCCGTCTCTGCCGACCGCGGCCCGGCTCCGCCCCCCTCCGACAATCGTCAATCGCCCCCTGGCTTTTCTCCGGACCGCTGCTCTCCCCCTCGCTGGTCCCCGGAGCGGTTTTCTTCCCCGCCTGTCTCTGGCCCCGCCGCCCCAGCCCCTGACTCCAGCTCCGGGCCCCCTCAGTCCGGCTCCGGGCCCCCTCACTCTGGCTCCGTCCCGCCTCACGCCGGCTCCGTCCCCCCTCGCTCCGGCTCCGTCCCCCCCGGGCGCGATTCCTCTCCCCTTCCGGCTCGCTACTCCCGGCCCTCGCCTCTCCCGCCCGCGCAAGCACCCCTCCGCCGCTCCGCCAGAATTCGCGCTGCGGCCGCATTCCGACAGCAGCAGGAGCAGCAGGTCCACCCGCAGCAGCAGCAGTATCAGGACCCGGGCCCCGCCGACCCTGATGCCGCCGCCCGAAGGATCGTCTCGGCCACCATGCGCACCCTCACGCGCCAGCTCGGCCGTGAGGCCAATAGCTTCGGTCCCCGCCGGCGTGCGAATATTCGCCGAGCTGCTCGTCAGCTGCTGGAGTCTTCTCTGGGCGTCGGCCGTCGTTAAAGCTTTTCTTAAGCCTTGGTTCTTGGTTTTCGGTTTTCCGGCGTCGGGTTTCGTGGAGTTTCTGTTCGGTTTTTATTCTTTTTATGACTCTACTGTGGTTTGCTGTTGGCGTTTCCTGCGTTTTGGGGCGCACATCATGCGTCAGCTCGTTTTTTCGTCCCCGGCTTTTCTTTCTCTCGCCTCCGGGCATTTTTCTGCAGCAAAATAATCAATGACTGAGACCGGTGTTCCGGGCTGCTGATTGCAATCTTGTCTCCTCTTTGTTCAAGGTTGTGTTCACTGCGCTGATATGCTTCATATAAGTGACTGCATGCATGAATAAAGTTGAATGAAATCCACTAGAAATAAGTATTAAAATTAAAAGAATGATCAGTTTGGAGCCCGCAATCAGGTCTAGCGTCTTGCTCCCCTCGCCTTAACAGTGCTTAGGGTTAGATAAGGTAGTATACAATCTTCTAAGCAGTTATATATTAAATAAGTTAAATATATATACTCTTTTATAATACCCCTTACAGAGCCTGCATAAGAGGTACTTAGTAATAACTTTAATATAAAATAACTATAGATTTATATTATTATATTTATAAGTATTAATTTATATTTACATAAATATTAATAAAGATAAAAACACTAAGATATAATTATAAACTTAGTTAAAGTTTGAATAATCTTCTAGTTTAATATAAGACTTTTAGTACTATTTACTAAAGTATTTTAAGATATTATATTATAAATAATTATAATTATATATTTATAATATAATATAGAATACTTAATATTATATATAATTCTGATATATATGATATATAATATATAATATTATAATATATTATATTATATTTAGCTATATAAATTATAAATATTCTAATACTTAATATTATATTATATATTTAACTTAGTTTATGCTTAATCTAAGAAGCTATATAGTCTAATTACTTACTATAAGTATAAATAAAATAAAGGGTTTCCTAGAGATATATATTATACTCTAAGAAATATAATTATAGTATATAAATATATATTAATATTTATATAGTGAAAATACTTTTCACTGTTACATCTAAACTAAAATGTATATTATCAATATTAAACTAAGTTATTAACTAATTTAATATACAGTATTATACTATTTAAGTATTTAGGTATATATGAAATATCTAATATAAATACCTTAATGCTTTGATAAATAAAGATATAAATAGGAAGTGTAAATATCTGTTCAATAATTATTACTATTATAAAGATAAGTTATAGCAGTAATAAGAGACATAGATCCCTTAGTATTTATAGTAATACTTTTAAATACTCTCTTTTTATAAAGAGTATTATAATTAAGATATATATTATTTATAGTATTATTAGATTTATAATATTATTAGGTTTATAATATTATTAGATTTATAATATAATTAAACCTTATGTTAGATAGTATAATATATATTATTAATAATACTATTTATTATAAGAAATATATTATTCCTATTTCTATAAAAGAAACTTATATATTATTATTACTATACCTTTAGAGTACTATAACTCTATAAATATAAGGGGTGTAAGGAAATGGATAATATATATAGGGTCCTTGCTAGAAATAGCATACTTTGGTGTATATATCATATTATGAATATTACGTAATTACATAATATACTTTGCAAGGAATAATAAGATTTGAGAATAAGGTTAAACTTTAGGTTAAAGTTTAAACCTTATAGCTTTAAGTTAAACCTTATACCTTATTATTACTATATAGAGTAATATGTACCTAATAAGGCTTAACTCTAAGCTAGAAGGCCGCGTAAGCACTTACGAAGCCTTAGGAATCAAATCGTCTATATATACCTACCTTTTCTCCTATCTTTCTAGGCCTTATATATCTATGCAGTTATTAATATATATATCTTTTGATATCTAAAACTTTCGCTCTATCTGAATATCACATAATATTGCAGTATTTATACTGTTCATTGCCTATTTTCCCTATATTTGATTATAGACAATATCTTTATGACCTAACTACCGCTCTGCTTTACTTCTTATCTTATAAGAAGTTACCTATAAATCTTATATTTATTTTCAGTAATAATATAGTTTTAGGATTTAAGCTAACATTCCATATTGCTTTTAAGATAAGTATAGATATCTGTATATAAGTCTAGATAAAAATATAAGTAAATATATAGTATAATAAAGTAGATTAATAATAAAAATAAGGGCTTATCTATAGCCTTATTATATAATCTACTTTTATACTTCTTATATTTATTTATAGTATAAAGGTTAATTATATATAGGTATTCTTTAAAGATAAAATATAGTAATAGTATAAAGTATTATAATAATATAAAATATATTATTATATATATGCTATAATAGTACTTTGTTGTTTTATAAAAGGATATTAATAAGCATAAAGCTATAGAAGCCTTTTAAAGTTAATAGTAAGTTAAAGATCCTTAAATACTAAAGATAGTATATATATATATATATATATATTATTTTAGAATTATATATAGATAGATATAATACTATAGTCTAGTATATTATACTTTATTATAATATAATATATTACTAAGAAACTATAGCGGAATATCTATATTATAAATACGCATAGAAAAAAGATTAAATATATACTTATTATTATAATATTATATAGAGATAAGTATAGTACTATAGTATAGTATACTATACTAAAGTATACTATATATTATTTTAATATAATACAACATGCTATACTAAGAATATAGTCTATATTAATATAATATATAATTAGGCCTCTGGCTACTATATAGTAATTTGACCTGCTTTATAATAGACCTTCTAACTCCACGCCTCCTAATAATACCTATAGCCTTTAGTTACGTAATTCTCTCCTAACCACAGCCGCACTTATATTTATCTATCTATTAGCTTATAGCTTTATAATCCTTAACTTCATAGTTTAATAATAATATAGTTTTTGATTCCTTAATTACTACAGACTACTAAACTATTAACTTACCCTCTTATCTATTACTCATGCTACTAATACTATCTTTAATACTACTTTGCTATTTACTAACTATACTATTATTAATAATACTCTCTCTATATTAAAGTAGTTAGTATAAGCTATACTTATTAATACTTCTCTATAGAGCTGTCTCAGCCTAAGTATTATAGAGAGCCTATTTAAAAAAGGGCTAATAGATAGAGTATATAAAAATCTATAATTAACTTCTAACACTATATTTACTTATTTCTATATAATATAATTATATATATAGATATTCTCTATTAAGATATTAAGGAGAGCTCTCTTAAGAGCTATATTAAGAATATAGTGTTTATATAGTTTAGTTTAGTTAAAGAAGAAAGAGTTTTTATTAATTATATTAATGCTAAGCTCTATAGTAATTTAGTTTATATTACTAGTAATAATAGGTATACTTTATATATACCTAGTATATTAATATACTAGGTGTAGTACTAATATCTTAGAGAGTTTATTATAAGTTATAGAATAAGGATAAGAAAGACAGATAGATATAAAGCTCTATTTATAGTAGGAAAGCCTTTTATACTTTTAGCTATAGGAACCTGTGAGGAGGTTAAGAAGTTATATCTTATGTAGTAGTATTTATAGTACCTTACTAAAAGCTTTACCTTTTAGGCATTTTTTTACCTTAAAAAAAGGTTTAGTAAAGATATTTCTAGGCTATAAAAGCCTTAGTAGCCTACTTAGCCCTAATATAATTAGCCCAATTATATATAGTATAGTATTATCTATACTATTACTATTCTACTAGTCTATTTAGCTAGAATATATATCTAACTTTATATAAGGGTTTACTTACTAATAGAAATATATAGAATTTCTATATTATTATACTTAACTAGTAGAGGGTATAAGTCAAAGTACCTCTATAGTATTTCCTAAATTATATCTATAAACTAGGTAGATTTGTTATAGTCTTTTTTATAGAGGGCTGCATTATAACTATAAACTTAATAATCTATAATTTTAGAAAACAACGCTATAAATAAAGATATCTATCTCTTTATAATTAATTATCTTACCTTATTAATTATACTATGCTAAATAATACTGGTTAAAGACTTTACTATATAAAATATATTAGTTATTAAGTTATTATTAATTACTGATTATTAATTATTTAGAACTTACTGCTGCTTTAAATTCTTTTTTCTAAATTTATTTCTCTCTGAAGTATATACCTAGTAATCTAATTATATAGATATATATAATATTAGACTTAGCTTCATATATTTATATAAGTTCATATTAGCAATTAGAAAATATAGAACCTATATAACATATTATATTATTCTATATTATTCTATATTATGTTATATTATTATATATTTATAAGATAACAGGAAATTATATATCATATATTATATACTGTATAGTATAACAGAACGCTATGTTATAATATTATAGTTTATAATATAGAAATACTCTGTTATTTATTACTACTTTATAATTACTTCTATTACGTTAATAGAAATTAAAGCTGTTACTATAATACTTTTTACTAACTTATTAATTACTATTTTTAAGAACCTAAAGACATAGTCCTCCTAGCAGTAGTAGATAAATATAATCTAATTTCTAGAACTATATACTTAAGAGACTAGAGGAATACAGACTGTAAAGAAAGAATATATAGAAGCTTATAATTAATATATATAATTCTTAAGCTTTATATTAAAAATAGATTTATATCTATCTATAGAGTTAAGTTTATAGAGTTATAAGTTATAAGGCTCTATAATAATATAAAATTAGACTTTATTAACATCTTCTCTATAAGTTATAATTTATAAGACAGCTAGCCCTACTATTAACTTATTAAACATAAATTAAGAGACGCGCTTTATATAAAAACTATTATACCAAAGAGAAATAAAATATATAAGATAAGACAGAGTTTAAGCTATTTATAAACTTAGTTAAAGTAAAATATTATTCAAAGTAAAAAATAGCTTTATAACGTAAATTAAGAGGATTATTATTTAGTTTACTATACTTAATATCTAAAGAACTACTTAAGTTACTATTAATATTAATTAACTATATATAAGGGTAAGGAACTAAAAACCTCTAAATATAAATAAGGTCTTAGAGTTAGACTAAGTATAGAAATATATAATATATATTAGAGAAATATTTCCTTAATACTTTACTATTTATTAATAATTTAATAGCTTTATTAAATCTTAAAGCTATATCTTTATTAAGACTTAAGTACTAAGTATAGAAGCATCCTTATATAAATAAGCCTTTAGAGTTATACTAAGTATAGAAATATAGAATATATATTAAAGTAATACTTCCTTAAAACCTTTAGTAGGCTTGCTAACTACCCACGGGTACCTATATGGGTAGTACCCAAAACTACCTATAGGTAGTTTAGGTAGGCCTAAACTACCTATAGGTAGTACCCACTTTAACTACCTATAGGTAGTTAAGTCTATAAGTAGTACTACCTATAGGTTAATATTATATAGTACTACCTATAGAAAAATATATATAATAAATAGGTTTTAGTAAATATAAAGATTTAAGCTTATAAGTAAGATTACTATAAATAATTACTATAACTATATTAAAATACTTATAGTATTATAAGATATTAACTTAAGAAATTTAACTTTACTTAAGATAGAAGTAGAAGTAATAGATATTTATTTACTATTAGATAAAGAGCTTATAACTACTAGTATAGTAGTTTTTCTCTACTTCTATTATATTAACTTAGAAGAGTAGCTTATAGATAAGTGAGGTATTTATTAGGATATAGGAGGTATAAGTAAGTAGCTTAGTTAGGATAATTAGCTTAAGAATCTTAGCTGCTAAGTGCTAGATAAAAGGAGTAATAGCTTATCTCTAAAGCTTTCTATAATATCCTTATCTTTAGAAATAGCTTAAATACTAGCTATATTATTACTATCTTTCTTAATAATAATAGAGAGGTTTAATATATTATTAAAGATTATAAGATATTTCTTAATATTATCCTTCTCTAAAAGAGAAAAGTAATTAAAAGCCTCTTTAATAATATACTACTACTCCTTAAAGATATTAGTAATATTAATATTATTAGAGATCTCTTTAAGTATTATCTCAGAGAGCTAAGCCTTATTATATTAATTAATCTTAATAGTAAAAGTATTAAAGATAGTATTAGCTGAGAGGTTAAAGCAAGAATAATAGTAGATATAGTAAGTAAGGCTAAATAAGTGTTTAAGAGGGATAGATATTAGTTAAATAGATAAGAAGTCTTAAGCTATTTAATAAATACTATAGAATCTTAGATTGCTATTTTCTAAGTAAATCTAAAATTACTATATAGTTTCTATAAGATATATAACTAGTTATATTAGCTATAAAACTAATATATTATTAATATTATATACTAGTATTAAAAAAGTTATTATAAATACTTTAAGCTTCTTAAGATATTAATAGCTTTCTCTATAACTAGTTAGTATAATTAATTACTATATTAGATTGCTATAAATACCTTTTTCTTTAAACTATATAATAGTAAACTATATAGTATATACTATAATCTCTAAGTTATAGCTTAGTTATTAGTACTATAATACTCTATATCTTTATAGTATTACTTAGTATAAACCTTAATAAAGTCTTATTATACTTAAGTCTAGAGTATAATAGAAGAGAGTAAATCCTTAAAAAAGTTTGTAAAGTGGAATTATATATTATATATACTTATAATTAAGGTTCTAGGTTTAGAGATAAGTAATATAGTAATAATATATACCTTAAAAGACTCCTTATTAATAAGCTTCTTAATATACTTATATAGCTTATCTTATCTATTCTTAGTAACTATCTAAAAAACTATTACCTAGGTATAATCTTTATATAATACTTTTTCTTTTAGTATAGTAGCATAAAGATCTAAGTAGACTATTATAACTTATAATAAAGTGAAAGTATAGCTAGAAGTAAGGTTATTTAACTAGCTAAGGAGGTTAGTAAGAAGCAAAAAGGGGCTAGTAATATTAAGTAGAATATTAAGAGCTTTCTAATTAGCCTCAGTAAAAGTAAACTAGGTATAAAGGGAGTGCTTTTTAATCTAAGCTAAAACTATTATCTTAAGCTCTCTTATATAAATATATATAAGTATAGTAAAGTTCTATCTTATCTTAATATTATAAAGTAGGTATAATAGTTACTTATTTTTCTAGATAGATTTCTAGAGGTTAAGGAACTCTTATATCTTCTTACTAGATAGCTTTAGGAAAATAGCTAGAAACTAAATCTAGATAACTATTAGTATATAGATAATTTCTAAATATTTATACTTACTTTTTAAATAATATCTCTAAATAGACTAAGAGATATATTATCTCTAATATCTAGATCTTAGCTATTTAAGCTAAATAGGTTATTATCCTCAGAGTTCTCTTTATCTTTTAAGTGAGTAGTTAATAGCTAAGACTTTATAAATATATCTACTATAGAGATTTAAAGAGCTTTAAAAATAGCTCTAATAATTAGATTAAAGATATAGACTAAATAGTAAATATAATATATTAGCTAGACTAGAGATACTAAATCTTTTATAAGTTTCTAAGCTTAAAGAAACTTATATTATCTACTAAAACAGTCTAAAAGTTAATAGTTTTATATATCTTTTAGTATATCTCCTTAAAGAGATTTAATAGAGCTCTGGCTTGCTTAATTACTAAATATCTATTAGTTATATTAATAGCACTAAGGAGCACTTATTATAACCTCTATTACTAATTAATAAAATAATAAAGAATACTAAGCAGAGAGTATTTTAAGCTAAAAATACTCTAGATATTAATTATAAGAGAAATATTAGTAGTAGGAGGAATTAACTAAAAAGTAGTTTATTAGATCTATAAAGCTTCTTTAGCTATCTATTTTCAGAGGGTTTATTAAGATAGTAAGTAGTAAAGGGGATTAAGATATAAATAAAAGTTCTTAAACATAAGGTTTATAATAGAATTAAGAGAAAGGTTAGCACTAATAATAAAGTAAACTAATACTTATTAGTTTAAAGTAGATATATTATAAGCCTCCTAAATCTAGATTACTATAAAAGATTACTATAAATATATTAACTAACTTATAGCTATTATACTACTACTATTATACTAAGTATAAATATATACTTTTAAGTTAAGATATTATTATATAGCACTTATACTAGAGTTCTTAATTATAGAATAAGTAAAAGATTATTAATAATATTTATAGAGTAACTATAGCTCTTCTAAGATTAAATTATAGCCTTAGTAAAACTATATCTAATAAGGAGTCCTATAAGGGAGAGTCTAGAATAATTTTATAATTGCTTTTTACTTTAATTTAGAACCTATTAACTATAGTATATATTTTCTAAGTTAAACCTATTTAAGATACTATAATAGAGTTTTCTAAAATATAAGAAAAAGTTAAGTAGTTTTTAGAATAAAAATAATAATTTTTAATTATAGCTATAAGTTAGTAGGAGGGAAATATGTTATTATATAAGTTATTATAGGCTAGATAGTATTTAGTAGTTTAGAAGCTTCTAATCTAAAAGGGTCTAGTCTATAAGGGTCTAATCTAAGAGAACTTATTATTATAAATAATAGAGTAATAAAGAATACTAAAGGAGAGAGAATTTATAGATTACTATAAGGTAAATATAAATAAAAGATAAAGTGTAATTATATAAGTAGCTATTTTAGGGTTTCTAACTAATTTATTTACTTTATAAATTTAGTTAGATTTAGACCCCTTATCTTTTTTTTTCCTTCTAGTTATATTTACCTTTTAATATCTTACTTATTAACTAGCTCTATATTTAATAGAAGCTCTCTAGAAAGAACAGAGAGCTCTTTATTACTAATTTAGAACCCCCTATTAAAGATAGGGTATAATCTAAATAAGCCTTAAAAGTAGCTAGTTAAAGAGGTTCTAGAAACTCTATAAAGGAGTATAAGTTATATAATAACTATTACCTAAGCTAGCCTAGATATTAGTAGTTCTAAGATTGAATTACTATGCTTTCTGCTATAAAATTTTATAATAAGGTTTACTAGAAGAATAGATATTAGTTAATTACTATAAGTAGTCTAAAAATAGTTACTAAAAACAGCTTAGAAAAAGCTAGTTTAGATTATAAAATACTAGAAAGTTTATAGATAGAGACTTAATAGTAAGTAATATAATTATTATTTTAAGCTTTTACTAAGAAATATAGTAACTATACTTTATAAAATTTGAAAATATTAAAAGATAACTAATCTTTTAATTCTATAAAGTATATTTACTAGATTAGTTTAAGAAATAACTTATAGTCTCCCTCTTAGAAACTGCTCTTAGATTTAATTTTAATTATAGACTATTAAAGCTCTCTATAAGATTAGTAAGTAATTCCTTATTAATATATTTAAAAGTAAGAGATATCTTACCTTTTTACTATAAAATTATATTAATATTAATAGATATAAATCTCTATATAATTTATACTATATATATAACCTTATAAAAGAAGGATATAGACTTAGTAAAGAAATTAATAAAGAAGATAGTAGTATAAAGTATTAAATTAGTTTAGTTTACTTAGATTACTTTAAATAATTACTATAATAATTACTTACTTTCTATTTCTAATACTATTACTTAATCTAAATAGCTATACTATTTAGAGTAAAAAGTTAAGTTAATAAGTAAGCTTCTAAGTAATCTTAGTAACCTATAGCTAGTTATAGAGAATACTATTCCACCTAAGCTTAAGCTTAAGAAAAAAGAAGATTAGCTATAAAATAGCTAAGAATAAACTATCTATTATAGATAGAAAGTTAACTGCCTAAGTAAGAGTAGTAAAGTTATTCTAAAGCTAGAATAGATCTATAAGCTCCTAAACACCTCTCTAAACTACTTAGCTAGTGATTTTAGTAAATATAGCCTTAACTAATAGCTTAAAGGAGGAACTATAATAGTGCTTAGCTATAGTATATAGTATACTATATATCTTAAGAACAGAATAGTATACTAAGATAAAGTTTCTATTTAAATTAGTATAAATATAAAAGATTACTATAATAGTATATTACTTATATCTTAATTCTTTTAATAGAAGAGTTAAGAACTAGGTATTTCTGCTTCTTTTAGGAGAGGTGCTTTAGCTACTAGTATTTAGTAAGGGAAAACTAAAGAAGTACCTCCTCTTTAGTGAAGATATTACTAGCTACTAGATAGTTATAGCTTAATTAAATTAAGCTATACTTATATATAATAGCTACTATAAAAGCAGGGTTATTTATAAGGTGCTTAACTTTAATATAAAGTCTCTCTAGTATAACTTCCTAGTTATTATAAAAGAAGTAATACTCTTGGATATAGTTTTCCTATATTTATTAGTAATTATAGTAATTAATTATAGTAATTTATATACCTTAATAAGCTTATTAATAATTATAGCAAATTACTTAGTAATATTAATAGTAGAGATTTTCTTATTAATACTTATATTAAAATTAAGCAAACCCTTAACGTTATCTAGATTTATCTAGATATTCTTATTAATCTCCTCTATAGAGATATCTTTCTAAGCCTTATCTCTATTTTTAGCTATAATATTATAGTAGCTAGAGGAGACTAGGCTAGCTATTCTAGTAAGAAGCTAGTTTAAGTAAGTTCTTTTTAATATATTATAGAGATATTAATATATACTTAATTAAGAGATAAAGATACTTATTATTAAGCTTTAATCTATTAGATCTCTTAAGCCTCTAGCTTAGTATATTTAGTTATAGAACTATTAGTCTACTTACTTAAAGCTTTAAAGGCTCTAAGTTTATAGGCCTTCTACTATCTAAGAGCCTTTTTAGTATAATTAACTTCCTTTTAGGCCTTATTTATATTATTAATTTACTAATAAGACTTTTTAGTGTTTATATTCTCAGAATAACCTAACTCTGCTTTACACTTTGCTCTAGCACAAGACCTAAGCAGCCAGCCTATAGTAGATTAGTATAAAGAATTACTATAAAAATAAGTAGAATATACTATACTTATATTATAAGAATATTTTAATATAACTTACTAATTTATAAAAGTTAGCTACTTAAATTTATAAGTAGAATTATAATATTATCTTATTTATAGTAGTTATAATTATACTTTTATTATAGTTATTATACTTAGTAAGTTATTATTTAGAGAGAAGTTTTTTTTAGCTTTAAAATATTAAAAAAGATTAAAATATATAATAGTTAGTCTATATGCTAGCTTACTCTTTACTGTGTTTTCCCTCCTTTTATCCTAAATATATAAAAATAAAAATATCTATAATGTTTTTAGTAATATATTTAGAAGATTCTCTATTTAATAAGCTTACTTCTATATTTTTAGAATATTTATATAATTTATAGTAGATTTTAGAAACTTAATACTTTATACTATTAGCCTCTATTAAATAAAGAAAGATATTTGCTCCTTTCTGCTTAGTTAATAAAAATTATCACTAAATATAAATCCTACTTTTCCCTAACTATACTAACTTTCCTCCTATATTCTATAACTACTATAATTATAAATAGGTAATTTATCCTTTTAATTATTATAGTAATTATCTATACTAATCTCTACTTAAGCTATAGCTTTTATATATATAAAAATATAGTATAGAGCTGCTACTACTAGTAAGAAGCTTACTATAGATAAGAAGACTCCTACTAAGAAGACTGCTACTAAAAAGATTATTACTAAGGTTACTAAGAAGTTAGCTAGAAAGTCTCTCTCTAGCTAGTCTCTTGCTTTAGGCTAAGCCTAGAAGAAGAAGTGCTATTAGTGCTCTAGTAGTAAGCTAAAATTACTATAAAAGATAGCTATAAACTAACTTACTTTAGCTAAGGCTCTTTATAAGATTAGAACCTACTAGAAATTAACTAATCTTATTATCTCTAAGCTTTCCTTCTAGTAGGTTTACTAGGAAATCTATAATAATATTAGCTATAGTAGTAATATTTACTAAGCAAAATTAGCTATTAGAGCTCTCTAAGAGTTTTTAGAGAGTTTTCTTTCTAGCATTTTTAAGAGTAATTATCCCCCTCTCTAATTTATTTATTTATTAAACTAATTAGTTTAGTGATTAATCTTGCTACTATTTATACTAAATATATTACTATTATGCTTAAAAACCTTAACTTAGTTAAGGCTATTCTAAGAGCTAGTAAGCTTTATAGTAATAGGTAGTTTAAGATATAAGGGTAAAAAGGGGTATTAAAATATAATAAGATAGTAATAGAATTTTAGCTATTTATAATATATCTATAAATCAGCCTAATTACTATAAAAGATATCTATAACCTTTAATAAAAATATAAATTACCTATAAGTATAATTACCTATAGGCTACTTAAACCTATAGGTATAGTATTTATACTATACCTATAAGCTTAATTACCTAAACCCACTTAATCTATAGATACTTATAGGTATTGCCTGCTACCTATAGGTACTACCTATAACTACCTACCTATTTCGCGGGTACCTATGGGTACCTGCGGGCCGGGTAATTGCTAACCCTAACCTTTAGTATCTACTTATAGTTAAATAGCTTTATAAAAGCTCTAATGTATACCCCTGTTAAGCCCTAAATACTAATTAATATAATAATACCTTAAAATAAACTTAAAAAGGGTTTTATTAATTATTTAGAAGTTATATATAATATAAGAATATAAGTTAGTAATTTTCTCAATATTTAAGAAATAGAATATAATAGAGAAAGAGAAAACTATTATAAAATAGTTATTCTCTATATCTTCTTCTTTAGTATTAATATTAGCTGTATTTATATAGTTAGAACTAAAAGAAATAATTTAAATAGAAGATATCTAAAAAACTTAAAAGACCTTAGGAAGAGGTTAAATAATAAATAAAGTTTATTATTATAATATAGCCCCCCTCCGAAAAGACTATAATACTTAGTTTATAAATATAATTTAGAGAATACTATATAAATACTTTAATTTATACTCTCTATTAACTAAAAATAATAATATAGAAACTCTATACGTTTTTATTAATAACTTAATCCTTATATATAGTTAGATATAAGCTCTAGCTAAGTCGACTAGTGGAATAGTAATAGCGTGAGTAAATAACGCTATATAATTAAAGCTAAATAGGCTACTAAGGCTTTTATAGCTGAGAAATATATAAAAGATTAACCTTTAAGCAAAGTAGACATTACTATATAAGAAATAACTCCTTAACTAAAACGGTCTTTCTTATGGAGTTGTTATAGCTAGAAATATAAAGGGCTTTACTATAAGTAGAGCTTTATATTTATCCCTCTTCCTCTTCTTTATTCTCGAAGTTATAATAAATCTTCTAAGATATTAATACCAAACTTAATATATAAATATACTAAGTATGTGCAAAGTATACTTATTATTATTAGTAATATAAAATAGATTGCTATTTAGTTTGATATTAATATAAGTAATAAAACCTACTTTTTCTCTAATTTGCTAGAATAATACTAAGAGTATATTATTAATATAACTCTATAGAGAGCTCTCTTTAATATCTATATAAAAAGACTCTAGAGATATAATTATATTATATATAAATAAGTAAACTTAGTACTAAAAGTTAATTAAGTTATTATATACTTTATTTAGTAGCTTTTTTTTTAAAATAAGTTCTCTATAATACTAAAGTAAAAGTAGCTCTTTAGAGCTTAAATATTAATTAGTATAGTATACACTAACTATAATATATAGAGAGAGCATTATTAATAATAGTAGCGATTAAAGTATTAGTTAGCTTAATTAAATAAGGTAGATAATAAAGTAGTAATAAGACAGTTATTATAATATAGTTTACAGCACTCCTAGTCTTATAAAGCTATAGTAGCTATATACTATAGTATATAATTATATAATTGCGCACTATAGACTATTTCACTATACCTTCTATATATACTAATCTATAGCTAAGATAGTTACTCTTTATAACTTACCCTTACTCCTATTTATAGCTTATAATAGTTATAAATCTATATAAATCTAGCTCTATAGCTTATAAATACCTCTCTAACCTCTCTAAGCTTAGGAAAGAGTAAGGAGCTTTTCTCTTATTATTTTCTTACCTATTTAAAATATCCTTATAATACTTAAAAACCTTTTTAAAGTAACTTTATCATAATAGCTATATACTCTTTAATAACCTTCTCTCTAAAACTAAGGCTCTAGAGCCTTACTAACTAGCTTAATTAATACCTTAATCTATACTTATCTATAAAAGTAAGTATATTTAGAAATATCTTAATCTTAATAGACCTAAGATTAAGTAACCTTTTAATATACTTAAGAATACTCTAACTATTTAGGAGTTTATAGATAAGTATAATACTTATCTCTAGGCTAAGTATAAAGCTAATCTTAGTATATATAAAGCAGCTCTTTAGAAATAGAAAGCTCAGGAGAATCTTTCTTAAATACTCTATAAAATTACTAAATATAATAACTCTATTAATATTATCAAGAGTAAGGAGTCTAATGCTCCTAAATATACTAAGGTAGGTCTTACTACTTCTAAGCTTATAAAGCTAACCCTACTAACTCCTATTAAGCATAAGGATATCTAAGAGGAGTGGAGTAATATACTTAAGTTCCTCTCTATTAATAATATAAACCTCTCTTTATAGATTACCTTATACTATAACTACTAAGTGCTTATTTACTAAATAGTTAATATAGTTTATATTAAGACTATAAGTATAAAGCTTAATAATATTCATAATAAGTCCTAAATTAACCTTTACAATATACTTTATCTTCTTAAATAGTAATTTACTTACTTTAATAATAATATATAAAAATAAGTATACTAAAACCATCAAAATATTCTAAAGTATACTAAGTATATTACTTAACTTACTAAGTAGTACTAAGAGTAGTATTATCTCTATAAGTTAGTAATAAGCTAGAATATTATTAATAGTAAGGGAAGCTATAGTGGATATACTTTTCCTAAAGTAATATACTATAGAATTACTTCTATATAGACCTAAAACTAGCTAGATTTAGTTACCTAAGTAGAAAAGATTAAAATACCTTATCTCTTACTTAAAGAGCTTAGAATTATCCTTATTATGAAGATTTATAGTAAGCTAGCTTTTATTAAGTGTTTTAGTAAGTTACTTAGAGTATATCCTACTTTTATAAACTATTCTAACTTAGAGAACCTACTATATGCTTTATAAACTACTTTAGATACTTTCTTTTTAGTAGTAATACTTAATAAGATCCCTAGCTATCTATATAGATAATACTATAGATAGACTCTATAGAACTATAGCTATATTTAATAAGTATTTATAGACTTACTATAAAATAGCCTTAAGGATTATAAAATACTAAAGATTAAAGTATAATATATATAGAAGATAGTAATATTTCTATAGTAAGGCTATATCTATAATAACTTTATATATATAGAGTAGATTATAAAGGACTTATAAAAGAGTAGCTAGCTTCTATCTAACTATAGTAATAGTAAATACTATAGTAATAGTAAGAGTAGATATAGTAATAAGGGTAGTATTAATAACTAAGAGTAACTTCTTAATAATATTTCCTACTATATTATTGACTAAAGCTTTCTTAATAATAAAGGCTAAGTAGTCTAAGTTTATTTAGTAGTATTTATATTCTTTAAGAAACTATATACTCTCTCTAATAGTATTATTCTAGATAACTATAGAGCTCTCTATATTAATTATAATAAGAGAAAGCTAGTTTCTAGTATCTCTATTATCAAATTAGCAAAAGATATAGATCCTATAAGATATATTACCGATTTGCTATTACGCGCGGCTTAAGTACTAATTTGACATTTATATACTTATATAATAATAAGGTAATTAAAGTTAGTAGTATAAGTATAGTAATTATTAGGAGAGGTACTTAGGTCTTTGAAGATATATTTAAAGATACCTTAATAGATAAAAAGAGCACTCTAACCTCAAATAATATTACTATTATTAAAAATATGTATATTAATATAATCTTAGAAATGCTTCTCTTTAAGATTATATTTAGTATAATAGCTATAATTATACTCTTTAATATAGTAAGCTAGGTAAGTTTACTAATATAAAGTAGCTATTATATAGATATAACCTAGCTTTCTTTAAATATAATTCTATTTTTACCTACTTACCTAGTGTTAGTATTTCTATAAGTAGTATATATATTATAGCTTTCTTAAATTACTAAAGGCTTAGTAAACTATATACCTAGATACCCCTTATTAAAGATAAGTATAGTAAAAAACTCTTTAGAATTCTCCTAGTCTTAAAAGAGTATAATAAAATATTTAAGATACTCTAGATATTTCAATACTAAGTATAAAGATAGTAAAGCCTTACTATATATAGAATCTACTATAATATTAATTATACTATTATTACTATATAAAGCTTTACTTAGTATAAATAATAAGCAGAAGAGCTTAGAATTAAACTTAAGCTTCTATATATAAATACTAAGGAGCTAGTAAGTAGTAGAGAGTATACTAGCTTAGAAATTATCCTAAATATATTTATAATACTAATAGCTACTTACTTACTAAAATACCTTATCTTAGAGACTTAGAGAGTAATAGTCTTTATCTTTAATATTAATCTATATACTATAAATAACTAGTAAAGCTCTATTTAGAAGGAACTTAAGTAGTTCTAGAACTACCTCTAATAATAATAACTAGACTTTATACTTACTATATATTAAGACCTATATTCTTATTAAGGAGGCTTATATATTTATAGCTATAGAGCTTACTCTCTTAAAGAAAGTTATAAAAAAGGTATTAGGAGATATTATCATAAAGTTAACTCTAGAGCTTATCTTAGATACTCTATAGAATATATATTAGAAATATATAATCTATATAGAGTCTAGGTTTTTATACTTAATTAGGTTATTATTATATATAATATATACTTTAATAAGTTAAAATTCTACTCTCTAGATACTAAAAAGGAGGCTATAGATATCTAGAGTATCTAGATAATTATTAAGAAGGTTAAAATATATATTAAATTCTCTAATATAGTTCTTAAGACCTTAGAGATACTTAATAAAGTAAATAGTAATTAAGAATAAATTAATAAACTAGTAATAAGCTTAAGTTCTCTATACTAACTGCTTTCTATAGTTTAAAAATACTTTATACTATTACTAAAATATAGTCTAACAGTATATTAACCAAAATATAGAGAGAATTACTTACTTCTAAATAAACTCCTAATTCTAAAAATATATTAGAATTAAGTTTATACTCTCTATTAATACTAAAGCTCTACTCTAAAGTATAAAGTGCTATTACTTAGAGTATATATCTACTTATTTTTAATACTTAAAAACTAGCTACTTAAGTATTTATAAAGAAGAAGAGCTTATAGTAATCTAGATAAAACTCCTTTTTAGTAACTAAAATAGATTTCTAACCTACTTATTATTGATATTAATAAATTAACTATAAGCCTTTAATAACATAAAGCACTAAAGAGTAGTACTTAAGAGTCTTTATAACTCTTTATTTAGAAAAGAGCTTACTAAATAACTACTAGAATACTTTCTTTATAATCCTTATACCTAATTAGTATAAAGCTATTATAGAAAGTACTCTTAGCCTCTAGCCACTGCATAGTGATTTTACCTACTTTATAACAGACCTTCTAACTCCACGCCGCGCCTCTTAATAATACACACAGCCTTTAGGTATATAATTATAATTACTAACCACCTATTCTAACCACAGCTATACTTATATATACCTATCTATTAGCTTACAGCCTTATAATCCTTAACTTTACAGTTTAATAATAATATCTATTAACTTATTCTCTTACCTATCACCCACACTGCTATTAAATACTATCTCTATCACTGCTTTATCTACTAGTCTCCTTATTTAATTAGGCTAGCTGACACCTTTATAGCAGCTATATTATTATTAGTAATGCTCTCTCTATATTAAAGCAGTTAGTATTAAGACAGAGCAGTAAGATTAACTCTGCTTAAGACTACCTAGGTTATTATATTAATCAGCATAATATAGGAGGTATATATCTATATAGAAGAAAAAGGAAGGTTATCTAGACAGCTTCACATACAGAGTCACCTTAGCATAGCTTATCTTATTATTTCAGAAGTTTTTATAGTTTTTACTTAAGAAATTATATTTATAATAATAAAACTATATATAGTGAGATCTTTTTCTTTATGCTAGAGCCTCTAGATATAAAGCTATAATATTATAATATTTATGGAGCATTTTATACTTCTAGCTATAAGAACCTTACAGGAAGTTAAGGAGTTATCTCTTATATATATAGTACCTTACTAAAAGGTTTACTTTTTAGGCATTTTTCATAACACCTTACTAGAAAGTTTAGCAAAGATATTTCTAGGCTATAAGAGCCTCAGTAGCCTCTTTAGTCTTAATATAATTAGCTCTATTATATATAGTGCAGTATTATCTATACTATTACTATGCTGCTAGTCTATTTAGCTAGAGTATATATCTAACTTTATATAGTGATATTAAGAGGGTTTACTTACTAATAGAAATATATAGAGTTTCTATATTATTGTCCTTAACTAGTAGAGAGCATAGGTTGAAGTATCTCTATAGTATTCCCCGGATTATATCTATAAACTAGGTGAATTTATTATAGTTTTTTTAATAGGGGCTGTGTTATAACTATAAACCTAATAGAAAGTACTTTTATATATAAAACTCTATACTTTACTATTATAGTATATCTATAGAATAACTCTAAGATATACTTGAATACTAAGTATAAAATACTATACTTTATAGAAAACCTCTTAAAGGCTCTAAGTAACTACTTTAAAACTAAAAAGCTAAGAAAGCTACTTTAAGATATATTTTAAGAGGCTATAAATAAGGAAATTAATAAGCTTATAGCTAAAAAAACCTAGTATACTATTAACTAGTCTAAGGTATACTTAAAGCCTCTTTTCTTAAAGTAGGTATATATCTATAAGTTTTAAGGTAACTACTTTAATATCTATAAAGTATAAATCTATATATAAGGGGATATATAAGATACCTTCTCTCTTAGCTTAATCTATATTACTATACTTATAGCCTAAAGTCTATATATAGTAATAGTAATTATAGCCTAGTTTAACTATAAAGTACTCTAATATAATATTAGTAATATATTCTTAAATATAGATATTAATCTAGATAGAGAGCTAGTTATCTATTACTTTTTAGATATCTTTAAGTAAGTTAGTAAGTTTATAGAGCTTCATAGAGCTTTATATAGCTTGAAAAATATACTTCTTCTATAATATAAAGAATTATCTATAGCTTTATATAAGCTTAGGCTCTCTCTATATAATCAGAAGCTTTATTCTTTTGAAAATAAGTACTATAAAGTTTTAATTCTATTTTATATTAATAATATTCTTATTTCTTTTTATTAAAAATATATTTCTAAAGCTTAGAAGCTTATTTAAGAGATTAAGTAACTATATAAACTATGTAAGCTAAGCTTTATTTAATAGTACCTTATGCTATATATTATATAAGACTAAGTAGCTAAAAGGATTTACTTTATCTATAGCTAGTATATTAAGACTATTATAGAGTACTTTGAGCTTTATAATAGCCTCTATTTAAATACTCCTATACTAGTTATTAAGCTTATAAAAAACCTTAGTAAGGCTAAGAATATCTAGGTTAAGGAGTATTAATTACTTATTAAAAGTATTCGAAATATAGTAATAATAATATAACTTAATATAGTCTTTACTATAGTATAACTCTCCTGCTTTCTTATAAATCTAAGTATATAGTACTTTACTATAGTAAGATAGTATATTTAGTATCTTTATATAACTTACTACTTTATAATCTATATTAGTAGCTTAGAAGGTAATAAAGAAACTTCCTTATTACTAATTACTAATAATACTTTATTTATTAATAATAAAGAGACTTATAAGTTATTATAAAGCTATATAATAAAACTCTTTAGAGATATAATTTAGTAGAAAGTAACTTACTAAGTTATAATTCTAATATTAATAACTAAAGTAAAGCTTCTAAGCCTTTAATATAACCTTACTTTAAAGCTTAGAGATATTTAGAAAGTCTATTGTAATAATTAGTAAACTATTTAACTAGTAATTAGATAGAGAGAGTATATATTAAACTATCTATAGTATATTAATATTTAAAATATATAGCTATACTAAGAGTATATAAAGAGTATATTTAAGGTACTCTATATATCTATAGATAAGATATTAATAGATAGGCTTATAAAAAGCCTCTCTTAAGCTAAGTTTAAATATCTCTAAGTATTACTAAACCTAGTAAATACTTACTATATTATTATAATAGAAAAGAAGTAAGTTTAAGAGTATAGAATAAAGCTCTATTTAGCCTAAAGATTAGTAAATATTATCTATAGAGCTATAGCCTCTCTATATATAATAGCTAGGCATAAAAGTAATTCTCTTAAATATACTAGCTCTACTTCTCCTAAAAACTAAAAGCAAAGAGTATTAATACCTAAAGATATATATTTAATAATAGAAGTATTTCTCTCTATATATAGCTATAATAAGGTAGTTAATAAAGCTATTAGCTATGTCAATAAGTAGCTTATAGAGAGCTAAAAGGCTTACTAAGTAAGTATATATATTAGTAATAATAATACTAAGAAGAGTAGTAGCTATAAAAGCCTATTAAGAAGAGCTAGTAAAAGCTAGCTTTTCTATAGTAATCTCTAGATATATAATAATCTAGAGCTTCTCCTCCTCCTCCTCCTTCTCCTACTCCTTCTTTTCCTCCTCCTCTTTTTTAAGAGTAGCCTAAAGAGTATAGTAGTAAAAGAAAAGGCTCTAAATAGATAAGTTAGTACTATACTAAATTAGCGCGCACACGTGCGTGTAAAGAATATTTATAATTTAGTTATAGCTATTATATATCTTATAGTAGTACTTATAGAGTATAATAGTAGTAATAAGAAGGGGCTTATAGCTATAGCTAGCTAGGTAGTAATAGTAGTATTTATTAATACTATAGAAGCAGTAACTAGAGCTCTTATCTATCAGTAGTAAGTACGTATAGCTATAGTATAGATACTCTATTAGCTTACTAGCTCTCTCTAGAATAGAAGAGAAAGTATAGAGCTTCTTAGTAAAGCTTAGGGTCTTTTTACTAATAGTAAGAGTAGTTTTCTTTTAAGGTATACTATAATATATACTATCTATAACCTTAGCCTGCTTAGTCTTATGTTTATTTATATTATTCTTAGTATTTCTAAAGTATATAGAAGTAATATTATAAATATATAGATAGGCTTCTTATTATCCTTATTCTCTTTCTCCTTAATAGAGGGAGTATACTTATACTTATATACTAGCTTCTTAGGAGTAGTAGCCTCCTCTATTAAAAAGATATTATTAGCTTTTATAGTATTTGAAACCCTTATTAAATAGTAATAAGCTTACCTTAAGCTAAGTTCTCCTCTATTTTATAGAGAATAGTCTTAACTATTAAGTATTAATATTACTAAAGAGGCTATAGAGTAGCAAAATAAAAGACTTATACTTATTAACCTTATTATCTCTAGCCTCCTCCTACTTAGTAAGAGTAGCTAGCTACTCCTACTCTACCTTCTTTATAGCATTATAGATTACCTTAGCCTTAGTAATATAGTTAGTAACTAATACTATAGATTATTTATGATTAAGGGCTATTTTAATAATAGTATTAATAAGTATAGATAGTACTATATAAAGGTAGGTATCTATAATAGTTAGTAATATATATAATAAATCTTTTATATATATAAAGGGTTAACTTATAATTGTTATAGTATTCTAAGTAGAAAAAGAAAGGAAAATTAAGGTAGAGAGTAGTATAAATAATAACTATACTACTTAGCTACCCTTATAGATAGTTAAGTACTATTAATAGGATTCTACTACTTACCTAAATTATATTACTATTACCTAAGTTATATACTGCTTATTTATACTCTTTAAGCCTCTTATAAGAGATATTTTCATTTATTCTATACTTTTAAGGCTATTTATAATACTATTATATCTCTTTTATATATATTTATATATAGTTATAGCTATATATAAAGCTAGATTGCTATATTACTAATATTTGCTATATAGCTAGGGGGTGTGTTATAATATAGTTTATAGCACTCCTAGCTTTATAAAGCTATAGTAGCTATGCACTATAGCGCGTGATTATAGAATTATACACTATAGACTATTTCACTATACCTTTTGTACACACTAATCTATAGCTAAGATAGTTACTTTTTATAACTTACTCTCACCCCTATCTATAGCTTGTGATAATAGTATTAGTAGTATAAGTAAGAAGCAAGAGGATAAGTTAATAGTTTAGTAGTTAGTAATTAAGCAATTAAAAACTATATTATTATTAAATTATAAAGTTAAAGATTATAAGCCTATTAATAAGTATATATAAGTGTAGTTATAGTAAGAAGAAGTAGTTAGTAACTTAGGAGGTTTTAAAGAATTATATAACTAAAGGCTATATATTTTATTAAGAGGCATAGAGTTAAAAAGTCTATTATAATATTTATAAAATCACTATATAGTAGCTAGAGGCTTATAAATATATATAATATAGATTCTATAATATACTATAGGAAACTATATATAGATATATATATTAATTATTAATATAGTAATATATATATATATTATAAGCTAAATTTCATTCTAAATAAACTTCTATAATTGCTTAAGTATACTATTAATAATAATATAGATTTAGAGAAGATATAGTTCTATATAATATATAGTAAAGTATCGAAGTTTTAGTAAAATAAAGCTTTTTAATATTATATACTATAGTTTTATAATAATAATATATATTCTTAATATAATATATATTATATTATATATAACAATAGACTAAGGTATATAATTATAACTATATTATAGCTAAGTAGTCTTAGATAATCTATTCATATAATATAGTATATTATAACCTATATTATAGATATAACTAAATATAATATAATTTTATTATAATCTATATTTATTATAAATATTATTTTATCTTAATAGAAAAAGAGGTTTTATATATTTACTTAGAGTAGTTCTAGAAACTAATATATATACTATATATAGCAATTATAAAGATTATATATAATCTGAAAGGCTCCTCTGTATTTCTAACTGGTCGGGCGTGGCCATACTACATGGCCTGGCAAGCAGGGCATATCCATGGTGGCTGGTCTTGAGGCGTTCTCTTCTACCCTAAGGCTTAGCTCTGCTGCAAGCATGGCTATATGCACCTGCATCTTGGACTATTTTTCGCTCAACGGTATCATAGGGTTTTATGCCTCATAAAACGAACCGGGCCTGCCTGAATTGAGGAAGGAAAAACAAAAAAAAAACAGGCAAAATCCAAAATCGCAATTTTCCTGAGGTTCTATTTAGAAGAGGACCTGGACCCACCTAGTTACGGTAGGCGCCTGAGGTCTGTGCGACACTTTCAGCGCTTCACAGATGTACCCCTGCTGGGCGCCCGCCTTTGGGTCTTGCCTGCAGAACACTACCTTAGTACCTAAGGTAGGTACCTGGTAATACTTACCGTACTGCACCTGGCACATCTGGTACGTACCGAGCCCGGCAGCAACCTGACTTCCATTGTCGGGTCGTTCCATTTTCAAGTCCTTCAACTTCACTTCACCTCAACTTCATTAATTCATCAACATCACATGCACTTTCGCCTTGTTCAACGTCCAACGCTCTAAATGAACAAAGGGCAAGCATCATGGAGTGGAAGCTTAATTACGACATGGTTCTCTGCGTTGCGGCCTCCGTTGACGACTTGCCCACGCTGAGCTCCATCACCCTCACCTGCCGCGAGCTTCGCAGAGGAGTCCTCCCGATCCTCCACGAGATGGCCCTCACGCAAGACGATATACAAGTCAGGCCCGTCGATCCAGACGCCACCGAATTCACCAGCCTCCACGGCATCAACCAACATCGTCCTTACGCTGTCCCTCTGGTCCTTTGGGCCGCCGCCGTCCCGGACCTGCCTCTCCTGGAGACCGTCCTCGCCCGTCGCAAGCATCACCTTTCGGCTCGTTTCCGCCATCCGCCTCGCACTTGCCAGCCTCACTGGCAATGGAAATCGCACCCCTCCGTCGTCGTCACGTCCGGAATAGTGACTCCCCTTCACGTTGCTGCAGAGAGAGGTCACGTCTCCGTCATCCGCTGGCTGCTGCGTCACTTAACCACTAACCGCCCTGAAGTTCTCGATGCCCCGGGAAGCTATGTTTGCACCTGTCCCTCCGCTCACCTTCGCGTGCTGCGCGAAATCCACGTCATCTCCGAACCAGAGGGCGCTCCCCACGCTTCGCCCCTCCATCTTGCCCTCTGTCATGGCCATCAAGACTGTGCCCGGCTACTCATCACCCATGGCGCCAGCTGGTCTAAATCAGTTCCTGGCTCCTGTGGCGTTACTGGCCTCATGATTATGGCTGCTAATGGTCAGCTGGCCCTCCTCGACTGGCTCATCGACCGCCGCCTGCTCAACGACATCGCCCTGCTCCAACGAGACCACATGTGCCTCACCCCACTCAACTACGCCTCTGTCTGCCGGGGTGGTTGGGTGGCCAAGGCTATCGTTAAGAGACTCCAGCCCGCCCGGTCCTCCCTCGACGACTTCCACACCTGCGACAATTCTTTACACAGCGACTCGAGCGACTGCGGCATTCACGACGACACAAGTTTCCACTCTCGGGAAGCATGGTCCGACAACTTGGAGTCCTGCCCAGTTTTTACAGCCCGCTGCATGGCGAACAGCGACGTCGTGGACCAATTGTGCCAAACAAGCCCCCCGAACTACCACACGCTATGCTTGGACGTCGCCGACTGGCAGATGGAGAATGGCGAGCGCTGATCTTGTTGAGTATCGGGTGCGCATGCTAATTTAAACACGTTCATGGGTGGGTGGCTTTCATTGCTTCTTCTTGGGCATAGCGTTGTATGTTATTATTGATGGTTGGTGTTTGGGCCTGGGCCATTGCTATTCGACAAGAGTCAAGTTTGTCAAGACTGAGGAACACTAATTCTTGTCTCTTCTTTCGCACGATACCCGTATTTCACTAGTTTGAGAACTGCGTACTTCACAATATAGATATGAATCTTAGGAGTCTATAACTTGCAACAAGGTGACAACAGCCTGAGAATGGGACTTCTATTTGTTCGTGGGGACGGCTCCGATGGGGCTGGCGATGTCGGGGTGGGTCTCGGCGCGGGGCTCTCCGCGGGGCCTGGCACTGACAGCCCTGACAACTCGCTCACCAGACTCGGATTGCTCCTCCTGCTCCTCCTGCTGCTTCTGGTGTAATCCAGAGTCTCTGGCCTTTCCCTCGTACTAATTCTTGATATGATGTAGGTGCGCTGTAGGGATCTTGCCTTAATCAGCCAGTTCTTTTGCCACTCGACCTCGCCGTCCAGTGCCGTCTCCTATTTGGCACCGTCGATGAAGAATTCCAGCACGGCCAGTATCTCGTTGGTGAACTCGGCGATTGCTTCCGTCTTGTAGGGGCATGTTTTGACCAGGTACTTGTGGAACCTGCGCAATTGTTGGGCTTGTAGGCCATGGTTAATCCGACCTTGGCTGCGGCTGCGACTGCGACTGCGACTAGGACTATCTGGTTGGGCTATGATCTGTGGTTGTGAGATGAAAGGCCTTGTTAGTGCCAGGACTTTCCCACAGAGGTCTCTCTTTTGAGGGCTATAGATTCTGAACTTGGAGCTTACTGAATATGAAACCTAACTGAGTTGTCTGGTAATGACTGCTGGGGCTGTGTGCTGCTCTGCTGCTGATGTTCACGCGCGCGGGAAGGAAGATGGGGTGGTATGTGGGTCTGTACTAGCAATATCTGTGAGAGCAACATTTATGCCTCGAGTGTGTGTGTATGTGTGTGTGAGTGTGTTGACGGCCGGCCTTTGTAAGGTACTCATTTTCACAAAATCATCCCTCGCGCAACTGTGTAGCACGGGCGTGAACTTGGAAGCCCACAGGTTCATTACGATTAACAAACAACAGGAGACAGGGTTCTGAAAACACGTCGAAATGAGTAGAACAAACGACAAATAACATGGACCAATCCAACCCTTTCCCATTCCTTCCCCCGATTCTGGTTCCCCCTGTGGCCTGATCTTGATTATTCCCCCTAAACCCTTCCCATCCCTATGGCATAATTCTCGCATAGTGCTGTAGCTAGACAAGCAGGACACTATGGGTGGGTTGAGCGAGGAAACACCACTTCTCGTCTGCTAGACTTCGACTCCTAGCCATGGTTCTGGTAGGAGCGGCAATATATGAAAAAGTGCGATGGTGACGAACTGCAGCTACTTGCAGAGCCTGCGCTCCACACAATCTTATGCTTTCAAGGCTCTCCAAAGTAGCCACAGCTAGGCAGACAGCGCCACTTCTAAGAGGAGGAGGAAGAGCAACAAAGATAGCTAACATATTGAACAACAGGGGCACGCACAGTGCTGCGCCTAGTGCACCTTAGCTGACGGTAACCCTGAGGTGGTGGTAGCGTGCTGGAGACGGAGACGGGAGCAGAAACCCGACTTAAACGATATAACTACTACTACCCCTTATCTCCAGCCCTTTAATATCATCCTAAGCTTAGGAATAACATACTTAGGCAAGTAATTATCAGCAAGAGGCGCCTGCTGATACTCACTGTCCTTTTTGAGGTCTAAGTGAGATAATATGTCAGGGGTGAAGACAAGGGATTAGATGGCGGTGCAGGCTTAATATGAGTCTGGAGGTCATAAGTGAGTGAGTGAGGGAATGAGTAAGTGAGTGAGTGAGTGATTAGTGTGTGTGTGTGTGTGTGTGTGTGTGTGTGTGTGTGAATTTCTCAAGATATAAGAGTGAGAAGGCTATATCTATGTTACTTTAGATAGGACCAGAGATTAGCAAGATAATAGCTAGAGCTAGTTGCCTGAGTAGTGTTTCTCCTTTAATATTTCTTCTTTTCTTTAGTAGTAGTGCTACCTAGCTTGATAAAATAATAGGTCTAATAGTAGGCTTTATCTAGGAGAAGATATTAATAAAGATAAAGTATAAAATAAGTAGCTTAGGTTAAGATAACTATCTTTAAGAAGTTAGAAAATTAAATATAGAAAGGTTAAAGCTATTACTATTATAATTATATCTTATTTCTCATATCTAGCATAATACTATTTATTTTGTTTATATATCTCTAAGGCTACTATAAATCTATAATTATATTTATTCTCTTTAATTATCTTATTACTATCTCTTATCTATCTACTCTAATTAGCTAGTCCTTAATTTTAATTCTATGCTTATATATCTAAGTAGGCTTTTATTAAGTAGTCTATGTATATTACTACCTTAGTCTTATTATGATAATCTCTTCTCTCTTATTATTCTATAGTAATTATCTTGCCTGCTCCTTACTAATATTAGTGCTTTTAAATATATTTATTCTCCTTACTTTACTAGTCTAGATACCCTCTATTAATCTTATTAGTTATAGCTTATATTTCTATCTATTTTACTAATTAGATATAGGTATCTCTCATTAGTTAAGAATCTAGCTTATAAAAAGTAATCTATATTTAAAGCATAAATTAGGCTTCTGTAATATCTTAGTCTCATAGCAAAATTCTACCTCCTTATATATAGCTAGTGTCTACTTTTCCCTTTAGAGCTATATATTATAAAATTAAAATCTCTTATTATTTATAGCTATCTCTAATAGTCTTTTATTATTAATTATCTCTTTCCTTACTATCTATCCTATTACTCTATATTATCTATATTACTATATCCTATATATTAATATAGAAAGTATTAAAAAACAAACCTATTACTAAGCTTCTAGTATTATAAGTAGAATAGTATAGAGTAAGAAAGTTAGTATAGTTATATATAACTAAGTTTAAATATTCTTCTCTAGCTATCTAGAACCTAAGAGAGAGAGAGCTAGAGCTTATCTAGAGAATATCTAGTAAGTACCTAGTACCTCTCTATTATTAAACATATTTATTAAACTACTCTAACTAACTTACTAAGCCTTTTTATAGAAACTTAAATCTCCTTTTAAGCCTTAATATTGTCTTAGCTTATAATATAATCCCCCCTCTTTAATAAGTTTATCTTTAAAGTTATTAGGTTATTAATTATTTAGCAATTACCTAAAGATTACATAGTAATAAACCTTGATTATAGTTCTCTATAGCTTTTATAAATCTAGAATTTAGGATTTCTTACCTAGATTATATTAGCTTTTTCTTAAATAGTTAAATAGCTTAGAGAAGTAGTAAGTTAGTGATAAAACTTCTATTCTATACTTTAACTATCTCTATAGCTCTATATCTAATTTCTAAGGAATTATCTCTTTTTCTAAAGCCTTTTTAATTATTTTTAGTTATAGATTACTTAGTAATTATTTATAGTATTATAGCTAGGTATTTCTCTAAGAATAGTATCTTTTTTCTTAAGATAGTACTAAAATTCCTTATTATTTAGCTTTTTTTAAGGTATTAAATTTACTCTCCAAATTAATATATCTTTTTTTAGTTACTTTAAGTTTATAGTTATAACACGGCCACCCTATAAAAAAGACTATAATAAATTCACCTAGTTTATAGATATAATTGAGGAAATACTATAGAGGTACTTTAATCTATGCTCTCTACTAGTTAAGAAGAATAATATAGAAACTCTATATATTTCTACTAGTAAGCAAACTCTCTAAATATTACTATATAAAGTTAGATATATACTCTAGCTAAATAGACTAGTAGAATAGTAATAGTATAGATAACTATACTCTATATAATAGAGCTAATTATATTAGACCTAAGTAGGCCACTAAGGCTCTTATAGCTTAGAAATATCTTTACTAAACCTTTTAGTAAGGTATTATAAAGAATACCTAAAAGGTAAATATTTTAGTAAGGTACTATAAGTACTACTATATAAGAGATACCTCCTTAACTCTCTAAGAGGTTCTTATAGCTAGAAGTATAAAAAGCTTTACTATAAATTAAGCTTATACCTATCTCTCTTTCTCATCCTTATTCTATAATCTTTAATGCGTTCTCTAAGATATTAACACTAGACCTAATATATTAATATACTAGCTATATATAAAGTATACGTATTAGTATTAATAATATCTAAAAGATTATATAAGAGTTAGTATTAATAAAGCTCTCTGTTTTATTAAGTAGCCTAGATAATACTAAGAATATGTTATTAATATAGCTCTTAAGAAAGCCTTTATTAATACCTCTAAAGATAATAACTAGATATATAATGATATTATATATAAATAAGTAGATATAGTATTAGAAGTTAATTAGCTTATTATGTACTCTATTTATTAACTCTTCTTTAAATAAGCCCTCTATGATACTAAGGCTAAGGCAGCTCTATAGAGCTTATTAGTAAGTATAGCTTGTGCTAATTAAATAGAGAGAGCATTATTAATAACAGCATAGCTACTATAAAAATATTAGCTAGCCTAATTAAATAAGAAAACTAGTAGATAATATAGTAAAAGAGATAGTATTACTAGTATAGATAATAGGCAAGAGGATAAGTTAATAGATATTATTATTAAACTGCAAAGTTAAGGATTATAAGGCTATAGATAGGTATATATAAGTGTGGCTATAGTTAGAATAGTTATAATTACGTGACTAAAGGCTATATATATTATTAGGAGGCGCGGAGTTAGAAGGTCTATTACAAAGCAGGTAAAATCACTATATAGTAGCTAGAGGCCTTTTAGTTACTTTACTTCTAATAGCTTTATAGTATTATTAAGAATATACTCTCTCTATAAATAAATAGTTCTTTATTATAGTATAAAAGATTATTAATAATCATTTATAAATTACTTAATACCTAGCTTATTATAATAATATTAAATAATATCTTAATTTTAAGACTAGTTCTCCTTTAAGTATATAAGTTATTAGACTTAATATTATATAAAAGATATATAAATACTAACTAGTTTTCCATTGATTACTCTTTTTTTAATTTCTTTTACTTTTCTAGATTATAATATTACTATTATTATTAACTTTATATTAGCCTCTCTCTATCTAATTAATAGCTTTATCATAATTATAATATAATAAATCTATTAACTCTTATTATACTACTACCTATTAATAAGAATAAGTAGAGGTTCTCTAGAGAAGAGAATATCTAGAGTTCTATTTCTATTGGTAAGCTCTAGGTATACTTCTATAATTACTTTCTTTAGACTTAATCTATAAGGAAACTAGAATAAGCTTATTCTATACTATAAAAATACTTATAAGTAATTAGTATATACTTATTACTTTTCTAGTTAGTTTTCTAAGTTTAGTTATTAATAATATTAACTTTTAGCTATGTTTAATAAGTATACATACTATATATATATAAAGGGTAGTAAGCTCTATATTAATATAAGTCTTAGCTATAATATATAGTTATAATTAATTACTAACTATCTATATCTTATTTATATTATAATAGCTATCTCTAACTACTTTAAGTAGCTAATCAGATACTCTCTATAAGCCTTTTATCTCTAATTAGTAATAAAAAAGGTTTTTTAGTTAAAGAAAGACTGAGTTAATATATTAGCTAAAAAGTATAAAACTAGGAAGGCTAAGTAAGACTAGATATAGAGTAAGTATTAGGTAAATATTCTAGAGAATATTACTAAGGCTACTAAGTACTTTACTAAGGCTACTAAGGCCTAGAATAAGCTTCTTAAAAAGTATTATAAAAAGATTACTTAAGTTTATAGTTATGATGCAGTCCCCCTGCAAAAAGGACTATAATAAATTCACCTAGTTTATAGATATAATTTAGGAAATACTATAGAGGTACTTTAATCTATGCTCTCTACTAGTTAAGAAGAATAATATAGAAACTCTATATATTCCTACTAGTAAGCAAACCCTTATATAAAGTTAGATATATACTCTAGCTAAATAGACTAGTAAAATAGTAATAGGGCTAATTATATTAAGACTAAGTAGGCTACTAAGGCTATATAGCCTGGGATTTCCTTTACTAAACCTTCTAGTAAGGTGTTATAAAAAATGCCTAAAGGATAAACCTTTTAGTAAGGTGCTATATATATAAAAGATAACTCCTTAATCTCCTAAGAGGTTCTTATAGCTAGAAGTATAAAAAGCTCTACTACTATAAATAGGGCTTTATATCTATCTCTCTTCCTTATTCTATAATCTATAATAAGCTCTCTAAGATATTAGCACTAAACTTAGTATATTAATATACTAGCTATATATAAGGCATATCTATTAATATTAATAATATATAAAATATTATATAAGTGTTTAGTATTAATATAATTAATAAAGCTCTCTGTTTTATTAAGCAGCCTATATAATACTAAGAGTATATTATTAATATAGTTCTTAAGAGAGCTTTTATTAATACCTCTATAGAGAACTTATAGATATACTAACTTATTATAAATAAGTAAGTAGACTTAGTAATAGAGATTAGATAGGTTATTAAGCACTCTGAAAAGTAGCTCTTCTTTAAATAGACCCTCTATAATACTAAGGCAGAGGTAGCCCTTTAGGGCTTATTAATAAGTATAGCTTATACTAAATAGAGAGAGTATTACTAATAATAGTATAGCTGCTAGTAGATAAAGTAGTAATAGAGATAGTATTTAATAGCAGCATAGGTGATAGGTAAGAGGATAAGTTAATAGATATTATTAAAGTTAAGGATTATAAGGCTAGAGATAGGTATATATAAGTATAGCTGTGGTTAGGGTAGGATTATATAACTAAAGGCTATATATATTATTAGGAGGTGTAGCATAGAGTTAGAAGGTCTGTTGCAAAGCAGGTAAAATCACTATGCAGTGGCCAGAGGCCTAAAAAGATTACTTATTACTATATTATTATAGAAACTCTAGCTAAGAGCTAGCTAAATTCTATTATTATATAATCTTTATATATATAAGAATTTAATAAGTTCTATAATAAGATTCTAAATACTTAATACCTCTCTAATACTTCTCTAGTATCTTTATAATACTATAGAATGTATTTCTAACTTTATTTTTAGAGTTATAATACCTTAGCTACTTATTTAGAAAATAAGGAGAATAAAGGAAAGCGTAAAGAGGAAAAAGATAAAGAAAAAGAAGATATTACTACTAAGTAAATTAAATTTCTTTAGAGATGCCCTTAGTAAGCTATTAGTTATCTCTAGGTAACTATTATTATTTTCTCTTACTTTATTAAAAATCTTTAAGCTATTTTTAAATCAAGATACCTAGCTAGTATACTTTACTCCTATAAAGCTACTACCTATTTAGTACTTCTTTTTATATTTATAACTATTATATTCTTATATTAGCTTTATAAGCGTTTTATAGATTTACTAAGATAATTTATTATAGTTTTCATAAATTATCTAATTTACTATAACTCTTCTACTTAATAAAATATTATTAATACTATTTAGAATCTCTATATATAACTATATAGTTAACTATATAGATATTGTTATTATTATTGTTAATTAGTATACTTTATAAAAATATAGCTAAACTAAAAAAGAGTTCTAACTAAGTTAAGATAAAGATATTATAAATTTAGTATTTAGTATTTATTTATAATTCATAAGCCTTTCGATTATCAACCATCTAGTAAACTATAAATAGGCCTATGTATTTATTAAAAAGCCTTTTAAAAGATTATCTTTACTTAATATTCTTTATTAAAAGTAAAATAAGGTCTCTTATTATAAAAATAATAGAAGTTCTTTCTCTATTCTAAAACTTACTATAAATCTTATTAAATCTATATAGTAGCTTTATTACCTTTAGTCTCTAGGTAAGTAAGTCCTAAGTTCTATCTTATATAGCTAGGATAGATACTAAAGTAGTTAGAGGTTTAATATTATTTAAACCTTAGGGGAGGTAACCTATTAATAGGTCTCTATATAAGCTCTAGGTTACTTTATAATTAGTATTATTATAAATAAATTATACTATTAAAAGCTATTTTACCTAGTTATCTTAGTTAATATTAAAAAAGATATATATGAAGTACTTAATATTCTAATTTTATTATTTAGTTTACTTATTAGTTTAAAGATAAAAGACTATACTTAGTTTCCTCTTAATAGCTAGTAGGTAGCAAACCTCTATCTAAGGTTTATTAAGAAATAGAACCCCTTAATCTAACATAATAGTTTTTAGAATTCTATAATTAAGAAAGATATACATTATTAATAGTATTACTAACTTATTAATAATTAGTAACTCTTAGGTAGGTAAATATAAAGTATATTATATAAATTAATTAATAACTATAAAGATACTATTATAAAACTTATTTTATATTATAAAAAATAGCGGTAACTTTATAATAAAATTAATTGATATTTACTTAAAGAGTAAGGTAAGTAGTAATATAGATATAAGTTCTCTATATAGAAAGTAGTACCTTAGTTTTATTTATTAATTTATTATATATATCCTAATATATTTCTTAATATTAAGCTTTTAGGAATTTTAGAAGAATAAATTATAGATTCTTTTAAGGGTCTTAGTAACTCCTAGGTAACTTATAAAAGGTTTATTATTAAGTTTATAGTTATAACACAGCCCCCTGCAAAAAAGACTATAACAAATTCACCCAGTTTATAGATATAATTTAGGAAACACTATAGAGGCACTTTAACCTATACTCTCTACTAGTTAAGGATAATAATACAGAAACCCTATATATTCTTTAAATATTACTATATAAAGTTAGATATATACTCTGGCTAAATAGACTAGTGGAACAGTAACAGCGCGGGTAACGCCGCGCTATATATAATGGGGCTAATTATATTAAGGCTAAGTAGGCTACTAAGGCTCTTATAGCCTAGAAAAAACGCCTAAAAGGTAAACCTTCTAGTAAGGTGCTGTGTATATAAGAGATAACTCCTTAACCTCCTAAGACGTTCTTATAGCCAGAAATATAAAAAGCTCTGCTACTATAAGCAGGGCTTTATATCTATTCCTCTTCCTTATCCTTATTCTATAACTTATAATAAATCCTCTAAGATAGCAGTACCACACTTAGTATATTAATATACTAGGTATATATAAAGCATACCTATTATTACTAGTAATATAAACCAGATTACTATAGAGTTTAGTATTATTATAATTAATAAAAACTCCTCCTTCTTTAACTAACCTAACCTATATAAAGAGTATATTATTAATATAGCCCTTAGGAAAGCTTACTTTAATACCTCTATAGAGGATATTAATATATATAGTTATATTATATAGAAATAAGTAAATATAGCTTTAGAAATTAAATAGGTTATTACACACCCTATTTATTAGCCCTTCTGTAAATAAGCTCTCTATAATACTAAGACAGAGGCAGCTCTATAGAGCTTAAATTTTAGTAAGTATAGCTTACACTAAACAGAGAGAGTATTACTGATAACAGCATAGCTAGTAAATAAAGCAGTAATAGAGGCAGTATTAGTAGCATAAGTAATAGGTAAGAGGATAAGTTAACAGTTTAGTAGTCTGTAGTAATTAAGTAATTAAAAACTATATTATTATCAAACTATAAAGTTAAGAATTATAAAGCTATAAATAGGTATATATAAATGCAGCTATAGTTAGAATAGTTATAATTACGTAACTAAAGGCTATATATATTATCAGGAGGCGTGGCGCAGAGTTAGAAGGTCTGTTGCAAAGTAGGTAAAATCACTATGCAGTAGCCAGAGGCTATAAAAGGTTAATTATAAAATACCCTTATAATTCTCTTTTAGAGTAGGTAATTATTAAAGATAAATAGGCTATTACTATACTATAATAAACCTAAGTTATTTAGTAATTATTAAGTTCCTTATTATTACTATTCTTTATTAATATTAAAGGGGTCTTATTATTAAGTATTTCTAACTTTCTCTTTAAATAATAGAGTAAGGTCTTTAAAAGTTAGAGTTATTAATTAGGTTACTAGTTATTTATAAATACCTTCTCTCTTAATACTTAGAGTTAATATATTCTTCTATTATTATAGAAATCTATAGAGAAATAAGTTTTTAGCTTTAATATTCTTAATACTATTTAGAATATAGTTAGGTTTTCTTAAGAAGTCTTACCTGGGTTCTAGTAGCCTAGCTAGTATTTAATTTCGAAATTAAATATTAATAAGTTCTATAAAAGATATACTTAGTAATTATTCAGTATCTTCTTTTTACCTAGGTAGTAGTAACTTAGGTAGTTAGTAATAAACTAAATATAATACTAAGAGTAAAGTAAATAATACTACTACCTTATTACTATATATAGATAGCTAGTAGCTTAGTTTCTAGAGTACTATATTCTAGCTTAGCTCTTTTTAGCTTATATAATATAAATATAATAAGCCTCTATATATTACTTTATAGTTAGCTTAATATTTTCCTTATTATAAAGTTTAATATATCTATTTTAACTTAGATTTAAAGAGTAGAATTAAAGTATTATAGAATAGAGGCTTTTATAAATAAAGCTTATAGTTTATAAAAGGTATCTAGTACTTTATAGATTATTACTAATTAACCCTTAATAGTATTTATAAATTAATTAGTTAAGAAATAATAGACTTTTAAGTAGTTTTTAATAGATCTCTTATAGAATTCCATAGATTCTAGATATTTCTAAATCTCTTAGATAGTAGTAAGTATTAGCTACTTAGTTATTACTTAGACTCTATTCTATTCTATAGTAATGCTTTATAATAATACTATAAATCCTAAGAAATTAATTTCTTTTTTATAAAACTTTCATTTTCTAGAATTAGTATAGAAGTTATTTACCGATAACTAAGTAAGTACCTACTTCATAATATCTATATAAAACTCTATATTATTAATAAAAATTAAGATATTATCTATATATATAGTATAAATAATATTAATAAGTTTTAAAAGCAATCTATTAATAAATATCTAGAATATAGTAAGTATATTAATAATTTTAAAGAGTATAATATAGTATTTGTAGTATTTATAGTAAGTTTAGAAAGCTATCTTTTATTTATTATTCTCTCTAATTCTTACTTAATAAAAAAGTATTCTTAAAGTTAAACTTAGTAAAATATTATATTAATAATAGTTAGTTTAAGATCTTATTAATTAAGGAGAGAGGGATATAGCTTTCAATAGTTATCTAGTTAAGCTCCTAGTAATTAATATATAACTATAGTTTTCTCTCTTTTTTTTTAGAAATAAAGAGAATTAATACTCTTATTAAGCTTATTAATTAGTAGATGTAGCCTTTTTAAAAAGCCTTTTTAATATATTTTCTTAGTCTTTCTAACTTCTTTTTAGCGAGTAAGGAGATAGATTTAAATAGAGATTTTATACTAAGTTCTAGATTAATAAAGTACGTTTTAGTAGTTCTAAAGTTTAGTATAGTTCTTACTAAGTTAATATTAAATATCCTTATAGACTATAGTGTTTTCAAGAAATATTATTTTTTAGATTCTTAGAAATAAATCCTATTTAGGTTTTATTAATAATATTTAGTTAGATATAAAATAGGTTTAATATTAATATATTATTAATTTAGGGTATTATAATAAATATTACTTTTATTTTATTTTATATATATCCTAACTCTTTTATAGTAGTAATAAAATAAATGCTTTTTTTAGTTAAGGAAAAGGTGTTAAATTAGGCGTAACTATTTATATATTTATAATACTATAGTGTGTGTGTAACGTCTATATCTTAACTCCTACTTAGGCGCGTTCTAGTCTCTTTTCCTGCGCGCACTCTAGTTATTGTTAGCGCGCCCAGGCCACTTATTTTAATATATTATTAGTAGTAGTTAATTTTCGATAGAGCTGCTTTCCCTTTATAAGGTTTTAATTTATCTTTTATTATAGATATATATACTTATTATATAGCCTAGACCTCCTCTAGAGCTCTTAGCGCCACCCTCTGCGCGCTCTATATGCCTCTAAGCGCTGCTGTTAAATTGGGCGTAATTATATATATATTTATAATACTGTTATATATATATATAATTCTATCTATTTATTCCTATTTAGGTGCGTCCTTAACTCCTTTTTCCTATATATACCCTAGATATAGTTAGTGCACCCAGGCTGCTTTAGGTCTATATATAGAGCTAGGCTAGTATTATACCTAACTCACACTATATATTCTAGATTCTATAATTTAATATATCTCCTTAGAGATTACTAGCTTTATAAAGCTATTCTTAAACTCTATTAAGGTCTATCTTATCCTAAATATAGATTTCTATTACCTTTATATACTTTATATTATCCTCTTTTCTTAGGTTTTATATATAGTTTACTTCTAGTTATATATATTAGTTACTTATTTATAGCTAACTATAAAATACTTTAAATTAAGGTAGTATAAATACCTTTATAAATCTATTTACTATTATTTCTGCTAATAGAGTATAACTAACTACTATATATCTTTCTATAATCTTCTGCTATAGCTAGTAGTTATAAATATTAATATATTATAGCCTTATCTATAGCTAAATAAGCTTTATATTAAGTAGCTAAATAGTTTATTAATTATTATACTAGATTTAGATTATTATTAATATTATACTAGGTATAATAAAAGCAGCTTCAGTAATAATATTACTTAGGAGTTAAACTTATAAAGTAGTTATTAACTACTTTATAAAGAGCGTTTTATATACTACTTAGGATAGTATAAATAGCTCTACCTTAGTTATTAATATTATATTATAACTATTATCTACTTATTTACCTTCTATATAATTATATTTCTAAAAAGATTTATTATAAATACTTATAAGCTTTTTTAGTTAACTATATTATCTCTAAAGCTAGTATCTAAAGTAACTTTAAGTATATTATCCAGTCTACTAAGCTTAGCACTATACTTAAGGTAGAGATATTATATTTAGTAGAGATATTAAAGAACTTAATTAATAATATTATACTATATAAAGCTTAGGTTATTATTAAATCTTATAAAGTAGCTTATAGTAAATACTATATTAAGCTATATTATTATTACTATATATAGAATTATTTTAATATAGTATTAATAGTAGTTAATTTTCTATAAAGCTGCTTTTCCTTTATATAGTTTTAATTTATCTTTTATTATAGATATATATACTTAGTTATTTATATTAAGGCTTATAGTATACTACTTAAGCAGCTTATATATCTTATCTATTAAGTTTATAGTTATAACGCAGCCCCCCGCAAAAAAGACTATAATAAATTCACCCAGTTTATAGGCATAATTTGGGAAACACTATAGAGGCACTTTAACTTATACTCTCTACTAGTTAAGGATAATAATATAGGAAATCTATATATTCCTACTAGTAAGTAAAGTCTCTAAATATTACAAAGTTAGACGCATACTCTAGCTAAATAGACTAGCAGAACAGTAATAGCGCAGGTAACACTGCGCTATATATAACGGGGCTAATTATATTAGAGCTAAGTAGGCTACTGAGGCTCTTGTGGCCTGGAAAAAACGCCTAAAAGGTAAACCTTCTATCTTATCTTATCTATAAATACTAACTATAATAGCTATAGCTTATATATAGCTTTATTATAGAGCACTTTAATTCTAAGGAACTATTATAGATTCTAACCTGCTTTAAGGCAGTAATGCTTCTAGAGGGTGCTTATAGCCTTCTTTATACTTTTAGTATACTTATAAGGAAATATTAATATATATTTATCTATATAGAAAAAGAATATTACTTAGCTATACTGCTAATAGTAGTTCTTACTAACTTTCTATTTAAAGTTAAGTATAGTGAGGCTAGTCTCTAAGTGCTTTTACTAAAGCAGCAGTAAGTAGTATAGTTTATAAAGTGCTTTTTATAGATATAGAATCTTACTATTATAGTAATATCTTAGTGATATACTTATAAATACTATTTTATTAATAGATATATATATAAAGATATTTATAGTATTATATTATAATAGCTCTATATTAAAATAAGTAGCTATAGCTATTAGTACTTATACTTCTACTATACCCCTTTACCTTAATATTAACTATACTATATTCCTTAATAAGAACCTAGTGTATATCTATTTATAGAAAGTTACTAAGAGCTGCTTCTATAAGTATAGTAAACTATATAGTATTATTAAATATATATATTATTACTCTAGGATTTAGGATGGTAGAGTTATAAAGTTAGTAGTTATTTAGCTATATATAAAATATAAACTTAAGAATCTCTCTATAGTAGCTATATAGTTATTTATTCTCTATATACTATCTACTGCTTAGTTTAAGTTTATAAATATACTTTATAAGCTTCTTATTATTATTAATATACTTCTCTATTAAGTAGTAAAGAGATTTAATTCTCTAAAGATACTCTAGGTATAGCTCTTTTAATATAATCTAATACTTAGCTAATAGATAGTAGCTATAATAAGCTAGGTAGAGTCTCTTTTTATTTATTATTTTTATAGTTATAAATATCCTTTTATAGCCTTTAGATATAGTAGGTTACCCTCTATTCTATAGTTAGTATATAGTAAGCCTTTACTTTTTAGGTACTTCTAAGTTATTTTTAGAAAATAGCGTTTTTATTATTTCCTAATATAGTAAGGCTAAATACTCCCTAGTCTGTTTTAGTATATAGATTAGCTATTTTAAATATATTAAGAGTAACTTAGATATCCTTTAATATATCTCCTATTATAAGAGAGCTAGTATTTAAATATAATTATACTATTATTTAGTATATAGAGATCTAGATATCTAAGCTACTATTACTTAAAGCTATAGTAAAGTTAGTAAACTACTAGTTAGGCTTCTTTATTTATAAGAAGCTACTAGCTTATACTTTAGTAATAGATCTCTCTTACTTTATAAACTATTTCTCTATATTATATTTTATAAATAGCCTTTTATATACTAAGAGCTTTAGAGTTATAGTATAGCTATTTCTAGGTATAGCTTTATACTTATAGATATTAATATTAATCTCTTTATAGAGTATATATACTTAGTAATTAATATCTATATCTATAGTATAGTATAGATATAGTGAGACAGAGCAGTATAAACAGCCCAGTTCAGAGGGTGCCTAGACAGGTGTATTAGTCAGCACAGTATAGCAGGACTTTTTGCCTTATTAAGGGCAGAGAGGAGAATAGAGGAGCATTATTAGTTAGCACTACTATAGTTTTATCTTATTATTAAGAAGCTTTTATTACTTTTACTTAATAGATTATATCTATAATAAGGTTATTATACTCAGAGAGATCCTTTCCTTTATTCTAGGGCCTCTAGATATAAAGCTATAATATTATAATATTCCTATATAAGTATATAGGAGTATATAGTTTTATTATTTTTATCTTAAGGTTCTCAGCCTGTTTTAATAGTACCTAGAGGCAGATTCTTCTCTCTTAAGGCTTCCTCTATAATACTTAAAAGGGGTATACTTCTATACTATATAAATAGGCTTATATTTAACATAGAACTATAATATATTATTCTAACCACTTAATAGAATATTAACTTTGCAAACTTAGCAGTAATAATAATAGACTTTATAAAATAACGTTTAGAAGCCTCTTTATAGATCTAATCTAAGAAAACACCAGGCATAATAGCTATATAGTTAGAGTTTTTAACGGGAATACTTAAAACCCTGAAAATCTAGCTATAATAGCTTTAGACTTTACTAAATTAAAAAGTTTTCTCTTTTCTCCTTAGTTCTTATAAAAGTAGAGCTAATATCTACTTTCTATAACCCAGAATCTAATAATCAGTAATAAAGCAATAAATTAATAATACTAGTTAGGCTAATAAGCTTAACTAAGGGGATTTAAGCCCTATCTCAGTCACTATATAGTTAATATCTATAAGATTAAGGAGATTATAGTATTATATTGCTTATAAGAAAGAATAGAAAAGAGTCTGCAAACTTATAGATAGGATAGAGGCTATAACTACTTCTAGCTATATTAAGAAGGAGAGCCTATATACTTATAGGAGAAATAGAGGCTATAACTACTCCTAGCCTATAATTTATAACTACTATCTAAGAAGAGAAGGAGGTTAAAGCCCTCTTTCTCTCTATTTACTTAATTATTATAGATTAAATTATTATATAACTCTTCTCTTTTATTATTAGATAATTTAAATATTAATAAACTTTAGTATTAATACTAATATTAAATTATAATAAATTATATTAACTACTTCCTATACTATATCTAAGTAATACTCTAAGAAATCTAGAGAAGTTCTTAAAATTAGTATATCTGCTTTAAACTCTTCTAGCTCTAAGAACTATATTCTAGGTATAGAACCCTTTAAGGGAGCTATATTTAAAAGTATTTAGGAATAAGCTCTTTGCTCTACTACTATAAATAATAATAGGTTTGAGAAGTCTTTACCTTTATAGTTCTAAAGCACTAAGATTAGTTACTAGGTCTATATTAGTAAGAATATCTATAATAAGTATAAAGACTATAGAGGTATAGCTTCTCTTAGACTATAGAGAGTAGGCCTAAACTAGCAGCTAGATAAGGTTATATCTATAAAAGCTATTACTATATCTTTTATAGGAAACTTAGCCTCTCTGCTTACTATTAATATTATAGAAGTAATTAAGAAATTAGCTAAAGCTATATAGAAGCAGTATACTACTACTCTAATTATCTCTTATAGTCTAGAAGCCTCTAAGTTTATTAGTAATAATATTTCTAACTTCTTTAAGAATTATCTATTCTATACTAAGCTTTATAGCTAGAATAAGAAGAAGATAATTACCCTAGTTAGCTAGCACTATATTAAGGCCTATTAGTAAACCTTTAAAAGTATTTCTACTTAATATAATAATTAGCTCTCTCTTAAGGATAACCTCTATAAGATATATAATATTATAGACCTAAATACTTATCTAGATCTTAATAAGAAGCTTTAAAGCCTTATTTCTAGCCTAGAGATTAGTAATCTTAGATATATCTCTAAGTTTCTTACTAAGATTAATAACCTTTAAGATAGAGTAACTAAAAGGAGACTTTCCATACTATCTAATATAGAGATTAACTATATTATCTTCTACTACTTCTCTAAGCAGACTATAAAATATATTTTAAAGATCCTCTATAAGAACTATTAGAGTCTCCTTTTAGTCCCTTAGATCTAAATAGAAGTTATAATTACTAGATAGGTTTAGTCTTAATAGATATATATATAACTATAAGGTATTAGAGAGGATATTCTAGCTAGTATACTAGTTACTATATTTAAGTATAAGTAATTAAAAGTATTATCTATAAAGGCTAAGCTAAAGGATAAGATAACTAGTACCTCTAACTAAAAGGCCTAAATAGATAACCTTACTACCTACTTTAAAGATATAGAGATTAAGTAGATTAGAACTAAGTACTATACTAATATACCTTAATATAACCATACTATTAATAAGGTAGATATATATACTACTAATATATCTAATACCTAGCTTATATAAAAGCCCTTATAGTATAACTATTATAGCAGTAACTCTTATAACTATAGCTCTATATATAGAGGATATAGCTATATGCTCTTTAATCTAAGAGGAGGTAGTTACTTAGACTCTATAAGCTTTAAATCTTACTACTAGCTAAAACCTCTAAGGTTTATAAAGACTATTAACCCTAATACCTACTATACTTATAGTAAGAAAGGATATCTTACTAGAAATTATAAAGCTGCTAGAGCCTTCTCTAATATAAAACTATACTTATTTTATAGAAGCTACTAGTAGATTAACACTTTATAAGGTCCTCTCTATATCTATATTCCTAATAAAGAGATTAATAAAGGCTACTAATAAAGCTAGTATAACCTAATAATTGTTTCTTTTCTAATCCTCACAGCTAGTATAGATAAAACTAAGCAGCTAGAAGATAGTATACTTACCCTTTATAGATACTTTCTAAGCCTTTAAGAAGTTAAGTTCCAGCTTAAGAGCTATAAGTAGTCTAATAAGTGCACCTAGTATACTATATAGAGAACTCTAAGGCTTCTAATCCCTGCTTTAGCTATAAAGACCCCTCCTATTAGTATAGTAATCTTAGATACTATCTGTAATATTCTTAATATCTATATACTAGCTCCTAGCACTCTAGCTATAGTTCTCTCTGTAGATATAGATATTAATACTATAACTAGATTATAAACTTAGAACTACTATATAACTTCTTACTCTACTACTAGATCTGAGAAGAGGGTCTATATTATAAACCTAAACACAGCTTATTTTCCCACTCTACTCCCAGAACCTTATATTAAGGAAGTTATAGATAAGGATAAGGATACTCTAGTTAATAATAGCCTCTTAGAAGCTGCTAAGACCCCTTAATCTAAGTCTTTTATTATAATATTAGAGGGCTATATCCTCACTAAAGACCTATAAGCTAAGTAAGCAGATAGAAAGGTTACTATCTCAGAATCCTTCCTTTATTAGGTCTAATATAACTATAATAATATAGTCTATAAGTATATAAAGCTAGTTATCTAGGACTACTTCTAGTAAAATAGCAATTAATAGCTAGATATATTTATACCTATAAGCAGAAACCTACTTAGCTATATTATAAAAGCTTCTAAATTAAGCAGCTAACTTATATAAGAGATTAGGTATTAGAATAATATATAAGCAGACCTAACTCTTATATTCTAGTATAAAGCACTCTTATAGGTAGAAGTTAGTACTATTAAGGTCTATATTTAAGCTTAAGTTTATAAGAAAGAAACTATAGTATTTTAGACGCTTTATAAAGCTGTTATACTAAACTAAGGATAGGGTTTAGATATAATTCTCTTTTACCTAGTATCCTACCTAACCCCCTTCCCTTTAACTAGTATCTTTCCTCCCTTTATAGATATAATCTGCAGTTTCTAAGCCTTTATAAGCAGCCTAGCACTTTCTATTTTTAGTTAACTACCTCTCTATAATATAGTAGATATTAATATAATAGATATTATCCTATCTAGCACTTAATCTAAGAAGAACCTTAATATACTAGTTACTTCCCTTAATAATTTAGCAGAATATCTATACTATATTGCAGTTACCTACTAGCATAGAATCCTCACTATATAAGATTTTATTATACTACACTTCTAGGTTACTATAAGGATTAGTTAGTCCACACACTTAGAGTAGTATAAGATTATTAATACTAGCACTGCTATTAATATTATCTCTGAGAAATATATTAGCTATAATAGGATATAGAAGAGTATTATCCCTATATATCTTAGAGTCTAGGGCTTTATAGATATTTAAGCTATAGTAACTTTTAAGGGTATTATAGTTAAGAATATCTATATTAGTAGCTATTATATATCTAATATACCCTTCTTTATTAACCTATATAGTAAGACGTCTAAGAATATAATCCTTAGAGCCCTATTTATTATATATATTAGGATAATACTAAAATACTTACTAACTTAGATAATTAGTATCTTTTAAGCTAGTAATTAGAAGATCTATACTCCTTTAATATTCTATACTTTAGATTCTACTAGTTACTTTGCTACTATTCTCTCTAACCCTACTAGCTTCTATTATACTTAGTAAGTCTATTTAATTCCTATAGAGGAGGGAAAATAGAGGCTATTACTACTAATTCTAATATAGTAGCTAGCTTAGTAATTATAAAAATTAATAGATAACTAAGTAAAAGTCTATAGCTATAGCCTTATAATATAGAAGGCTAGCCTAGTCTATATATACTAGAGGAGGTAATACTAATAGTAAAAGCTAATTTATTAAAAGGTTTTAATTTCCTAGTCTAAGAGGAATTAGAGGAGGATAAGGAGGTTCTAGTAATATTTAATAAAGATAGTAATATCTTCTATATAGTGCTTAAAGTCTCCCTTAAGCAGGCTATTATACTAAGGATGGAAGTAATTATCTAGGCTATTTTAGAATTATAAAGATATACTCCTAGATACTAATTCTATAAAGATAAGTAGTACTCTAACTATTATAAACTCTTTTTAAAGGAGTTCTATAAATATTACTACTAGAAAAAGAGGAGAAAAGCTAACTATATAGATTCTAACTATATATCTAGCTATAAGGTAGAAAAGGTTCTAATACTTCTAACTAATATTCTAAGTAAGCCTCTCTTCTTCTAAGAGTAGAATAGAAATAGAAACTAGCTAATCTATTAGTAAAAGGAGAAGCTAATCTCTACTAAGCTATATAATAGCACTAAGTTTATATTATTTAAGACAGCTAAGTATCTCCTTATATATAGTAAGGCTACTCTTTTTAGAAACTAGAAGACTACTATTAGTATTCTTAATATAAGAGAACCTAAGCATACTAGAGCTCTTAGCTATATAGTTAAAAGATTTAACTCTATTATCTAGAAGTATTATAAAGAGCAAATAGTATATAAAACTAACCTATTAAAGTTTATAACTAATAAAAAGCTTTAGTAACTTCTCCTTTCTACTAGAATATACTCTTTACTCTTTATAAATCTATTTAACTTAGAATAGGAAATTAGATTTAATATAGCTAATATCTAGGTGCACTATTAGTTCTACTAGGGAGAAAACCTCCTAAAAAAGGTCCTAATAAGAATCTAAAATAAACTGAGAACTAATTATATCTATAATAATACTCTATTCTTTATATATAGAGAGGTTAATATAATATATAAAATAAAAAATAAGAAAGTTTAGCTAGTTAATAACTTACCTTTTAATAGCTTAGTATCTAAAAGAAACTTAGAGTAAAAGTTAAAAGCCTAGATAAAAGTAAAAGAAAACCTTAAACTAGTATTAAAAAACACTTTTATAAACCTTATCTAATTAAAGTTTTTAACTATTTCTAAGAGGGAGTAACTTATAGTAGAATAACTTAATAAGATTCTAGTAATAGTAAACTACCTTAACCTAAAAGAGAAAAAGCTCCTCTCTAAAGTTCTAAATAATAGAAAAAAAGCTCTTATATAGAGTTTTAAGTATTATAGATCTATCTATTTATCTATAGCTCCTCTATAAATAATTAGAGTTATCCCTTATAAGGCTTAATAAGCAAAAAGCATACTAATCTTAAAAGCCTTAGAGGGTAATATAATAATAATCCTAAAGGATAAGCTAAAAAAAAGTATCCTTAAGCAAAGTTATATAGCCTACTAGAACCCCTTCTTTCTAGTTAGAAAAAAGGATAAGAAGATATATCTTATTAACTCTATAACTAAGATTAACACTATTACTCTATATAACGCAGCTTTACCTCTATTTAGTAATAAGTTTTTAGAAGACTTTATAATATACTAACTTCTCTTACTATTAGATTTCTTCTCTAGGTATAACTAAGTCCTACTAGATCTATATAGCTGTGATATTATAACCTTTATAACACTAATTAGACTCTTTTAGATATATATCCTGCTTTAAGGAGCTACTAACTCTATAGTCTAGTTTATAAGAGTTATAATATAAATCCTATATAACCTAATCCTAACTTACTATAAAGCTTTTCTTAATAATATAGCTATTAAAGGCCCTACCTTAAAGTATAATAATAAAGAAGTCCCTAGTTACTCTAAACTATATAGATATATCCTAGAGTATATCTAGAATATTAATAAGGTTCTTATTAACGTTAAGTTAGCTAGCTATACTATTACTATTAAGAAATTGCAGTAGACCTAGCAATTTGTTACTATTATAGCATATATTTATAGTACTAATAGCTAAAGGCTAGAGGAATTAAAGATTATTAAAATTAGAAAATAGGGAGTCTATAATAACCTTACTAATCTCAGATCTTTTCTTAGTATTATAATATTCTATTATATTTAGGTTTAGGGGTTTTCAGTTATAGCTAGGCTGCTTATAGCACTCTTAAAGAAGGATACTCTGTTTAAATAGGACTAGCCTTAATAGTTAGCTATAAATACTTTTAAAGACTAACTTACCTCTACTTCTATCCTTATTAGGCTTAACTATAGTACTAATATAGGTAAAATCTACCTTATAGTTAATACTAGCAGCCTCAGTTAGAGCGCTATTCTTAGTTAATATATTAATAGTAAGCATATAGTTTCTAGATATAAGAGTAGCTTATAGGCTAGTATAAAGCTAAACTATAATACTAGAAAGAAGGAGTTAAGGGGTATACTTAAAGCCCTTAAATAAGTTTACTTTTATCTCTATAGTTACCACTTTATACTAGAAACAGACACTAAAACCTTTATTACTTAGCTTAATAGCACTGCCTCTAATCTGCCTAGAGCTCTTATTATCTAATAGATTTTATAAATTTATATATTTAACTTTAAAGTTAAACACCTACCTAGAAGCTAGAATACTATAGCTAATAGATTATCTTATAAACCTAGCAGACTATTAGATAAGCTTAACTAAGATACTAAAGGAGAAATTAATAACTAGATTAATAAGTAAATCTTCTTTATAGATCTAATTACTATCTCTTTCTTTAATAAAGTATAAGTAGATGAAAAAAGAGTCTACCCTACTAAGATTCTTACTACTAAAGTTAATAATATTCTATAAGAGTCTCTAAAGCTTATAGATATCTCTAATACTATACTAGATAGCTCTTTATACTAGAATTACTATTTATACTAAATTACCTACTATCTTAGTACCTTAAGATAGCTAGATAAAATTAAGCCTAGTCTATACTAAAAGTTTAAGGAGGAAACTAGGAAATTCTTCCTAAAGGATAAGTTATTATTTATATATCCCAGTATATATAAGCCTACTCTATAATAAGTTATAGATAATTTATAGACCTAAACTAAGCTTATTATAAAAGCATACTAAGAGAGTAAGTATAGGGGATATAATATAGTTATTAAATAGTTAGCAAAGCAGTATTACTAGTATAGCCTCTATTAATAAATTAGCAAATAAGTCTAAACTTATAAAGATTATTAGAAGCATAGACCTAGATATATAGATAACTCTTACTGTTTCTCAGCACTCTTAGAGCTGCTATTTACTTATATAGTATTAGATATATAGAAAGTTAGTAAGTAGGATATAGTTAAAGCCTAGTACCTTCTAACTAGATAAGTAGAGACTTAGTAGATATAGTAAGCTAACTCTCACCTTATTACTAAGTTTATATAGGAGGATATTATTTATTACTATAAGCTTTATAGTATACTTATTATTAATAGAGGCTCTAAAAATAAGGGTGTAGTTATTAAATTTAACTATAAATATAGGCTTAAGCAAAAAGTTACTACTACCTATAACCTATATGCTAATAGCACTGTTAAAGTTAGCTACTAGACTATTATATACTTCCTTGCTACTTAGATAAAGAATATAGATAAGAACTTCTAGCTATTCTTCTAAGCTATACTATTTACTAATAGAACTTTTATTAGAGCCTTAACTAGCTATAGCCCCTTCTATCTGCTTTATAGATATAAAGCTATAACTCTAATTAAGATATTTATACTAACCTAGAAAGTGCTAGTATAGAACTAGGTAATAATACCTAAAAAGGAGCTTCTTATATAGATAAGAGCTTTTAAATAGCTTAATAAGAACTATACTGCTACGTAGAAGATAATAGCAGCCTAGTATAAGTATATTATAGATAGGTTTAATTACTAGAAATACTATATCTTATATAGTTAGGAATTAGAAGTAGGTGACCTTATCCTAGCATTTAACGTTAAATAGTATATAGATAAGTTTTTAGATACTAAGCTTAACTACTATTAGAAAGGCCTCTTTAAAATCTATTTAAAGGCTCTTAATAACACTTTATATTAGCTTAAAACCCTTATAGAGAAACCCCTTTATAGGTTAACTTATACTAAAAACTACCTAAAGAAGTTTATTAAGGCTCTAGAAGGTTTTTAGGAACTAGAAGATATTAACTAGTATAGACTTAACCTTATAGACTAACTTAATAAGATTTACTCTACCTATAGTTACCCCTACTCTAATAAAAGTAATAAAGAAGAAGCAGAGAAACCTTTTACTAAACCTAATAATGCTAACTCTCTATTAATAAGTAATCTAGATAGTAATATTCTATAGCAGATTATATACTTAGTAGCATATTTATAGGCTCTAAAAGAGGCTCTTAACTAGATAAGAGTAATATAGAAACTTTATATAGAGCTTTAGCTATTTAATCTAGTTAGAGATAGTTAGTATACTAAAATAGGAGATAACACTATATAATCTACTAGAATCTGCTCTGCTATAGAAGATTAGACCCTTTTATATCTATAATAGCTAAGGCTTATACTCTTAGAGAGAGACTTACTATACTTTCTACCTTAATTGCTTAACTATAATTTCCTAGCTTAGTATATTAGAATAAACTATAGGGATAATACTAAGGCTAGCCTACTTATACCTATATTATTCTGCTTACTATATAAGTCTGCTCTTATACCCTTATAGTTCTAATCTTACTAATAATAGTAGTATTAAGTCTAAGCACTATAGTTATATTAGGGATTATACCACTAAGGTTACTACTATGCTTATAGTAAGTCCTGCTATATAGGACCTATTAGGAGCATACTATAACCTTCCTAGTAATTAGTATACTCTATTTCTCTCTATTACTGCTTAAGTATTCTATGCCTTATCCTAGAAGATCCCTCTTTATAGCCTCTTATCTTAACTAGATAGCCTCCCACTTTAAGTACTAGGTTCTAGCTTATTATTACTTAGAAAGTCTTTAAGTTATAATTTAACTTTAATAGTTTAGCTATATCTATAATACCTAGCTAGTTATTTTTATACTGCTTCTAGATCAGACTTCTATACTTAGCGTTCTAAGAGGGGTATATCCCCGCATAATATAGCGTTATTTTATATTATCTATCTGCTCTTTTTTAGTTTCCACTTCTATAGCAATTATTTATCTATTTTATATTTGTAATAATGTTCTTGCTTTTAAATTAATTCTCTACTTATTCTCTTATATAACTATAGCCTTATATAGGTAGTTAGATTAGTAAGTTTCTCTAGCTATAAACAGTTATATTACTAAAGAAACTAGGGATAAAGGAACCCTCCTACCTATATTTTAAGGTGCTCTACTATATTAGAAAAGTATTATTATAGCTAGTTAATTTTACCTAATTTACTAAGACTTTATGCAATTTTTTCTAATTTCTCCTATATTATTTTATATAGAGTATATATATTAAAGTATTTTAAGGCTAAATAAGGAGGATTTTATTTATTAGTTTGTATTTTTAGATCTATAAAGACTACTATATATATAGAATATTATATTAGTTCTTCCTTTTTCCCACTCTTCTCCTTTAAACCCTAGTTAGGATTTTAACCTGCTCTCTCTTATTAGAAACAGAGATATCTAAATTAGCTAGAGGGTAACTAGTAAGAATAAATAGTAACCTAGACTTATACTCCTTTAGCTAAGTTTTATAATATTCTACTATAGTTCTAAACTCTAGATAAGTTACTCTAAACCTCTTTATAGTCTACTAGTTAATCTAGAACTAGGTAACTACCCCCTTAAACTTACTGCTCTATTACTCTAGATTACCTATTTTATAGCTAAAAGCCTTATAGTTTCTCTTAGAGTTAAAGAAACACTTAGAATCTTATTTATAGTAAAGATAGTTAGTATAAGTATTACTAGATATACTTATATACTTAAAGTATAGCTTATAAATCTAAGCCTTAGTAGCCTTATTATAGAGAGAGTAAGTATACTGCTTATAACTACTATAAAGAACTATATTATAACCTCTATTAACTTAAATATAGAAGCTATAGCTAATCTTAGATCTATTAGGATTAATTATCTTTACTAGCTAAAGTTTAAAGATATCTATAACTCCTAAAGCAATAAAGACATACCTATAAAATAGTAGTCTCTTCTCTATTATGCTCTTATAATAAGGACTAGTATAAGCCTCTTAAAACTAATAAATAATAATCTTATAGTTATCTAAAAGCAGAACTTTTATATAGAAATCTATTTTCTAGTATAGCTAGAAAGGCTCTAAAAGCTTAAGTAAGTACTATATAAGGGATATTATAACCTATATAAGAGGGTTAGTAAATATATAAAGTAAGAGCTAAAGGAGTAAGTCTACTTACTATAAAGGAGTTAATAGAGGGCTTAATATATAGAGGGGAGTTATAGTCTCTCTTATTAGAAACTAGTTTATTTATAAAAAGCTAGAAAATATACTTTTTTAGCTAAGTTAGTATATAAGGATTATTAGGATTCCTAATAGAAGCTATAACTAATAAGTATTAAAGAAGGCTTAAAGTTATACTTTGCAGATATAAAAGAGAGATTACTATTTCTATTATATTATAGAGAAAGAAGAAAAAGCTAGAGAGAGCTAGAGAAGATCAGGTTATATAACCTAGTTATCCCACCTCCTACTAAATTATTTACTTAAAGGGTTAAGCCTTTTTTATAGTTAAGATTAATTAGATAAGAAAAAAAGTTAACCCTTATAACTACCTCCTCTTACTACCTATTCTTATTCTATCTCTTTATTTTAGTTAGTTAATAATTAGTAACTAGTAGCCTACCCCTTTAACCTATATATAAATAACTACTTTATCCCTCTTAATATAAATAGATTTAATCTATTAATAATTAATTTAGTATTATAGCTTAACTTAATTTATATTCTAAGCCCTCTTTATAGATATTTAAGTATAAATTCCTACTCTAACTTATACTTACCTATATATAACCCTCTCTTTATAATATTATAGACCTTTATTCTCCTATAGTACTTATATAACCTTCTCTCCTTACTAGAAGCCTTAATTAAGTTTATAATTATCTCTATTTACTCTATTCTTAATAATATCTTTATTTAAGGGTTTCCCTACTAAGATTACTAATATTTAGGTTAAGGAGGTATTTCTTATTACTATTTTAGAGAAGTTTTCTCAGAAATAAGATAAATAGAATAGTAAGCTTTTAGAAACTATAGTTATATCTACTAACTCTACTCTCTTTAAAAGGACCTTAAATACCCTAGCTATAAGGATTAATAAGCAGCACTTAACTAGGTAGGTGCTTCCTTCCCACCCCTAATTCCCTTTTAAGCTAAATAAAAACCTTAAATATAAAAAGCTTTAATAGCTTTACTCTAGCACTCCTATAGCTTAACTCTATATTTATCTCTAATAGTCTTAATCTACTAGATCTTAATAACTAGGCTAGGCTAAAAGGAATAAAAGAAAGCTAGCTACTATAATTAACTTATTTAATCTATAAGAAACTATTTAGACTAAGACTTCCCCTTTAGTGTCTAATATAAAAACTAGTTTTTAACTTCTCACTTATAATCTCTCTAATAGGATTAGCCTTATTAGATAATACTATATCTCTACTAATACTAAAATTAAAGATAGTAGAGCTACTATATAGAAAAGCTAGCTTACTATACTTATTCTCTAATTACTAGCTAAAAGGAGTATTAGTAAAAAAGTAGTCTTTTATTCTATCTTACTTATTAACTAACTTTTAGACTTTTCCTACTTCTATAATAACTTCTAGTATAATAGGAAGGCAGAATTATATCTTAAAACACTAATTAGATCTATAATAGCTATCTATAAGCTTCTTAATAGTATAATATCTATTCTTAAATACTTAGTTAAAGTTATCTATATACTCTAACTCTAAGAAGGGTAGCTATAGATATTAAATATACTTTGCCTTAAATAGCTTTACTACTATATATAACTAGAGTTAGCTAAGTACTAAACTAGTTCTTTCTTTAAAGAGATCTTTAATATATAGATAAATTAAATTACTTCTAAGTTCTATAATAGAGATCTAGAGGTAGATAGTATAGTCTTTCTAACTCTATTAAGAACTATTAATAGGGCTAAGTATATTAAAAAGATTATCTCTTTGCTATATAATAAGAAGATTTAGAAGATAATTTATACTTAGAACTCTATAGTCTTTAACTCTATATTTACAGAGAGATTAACCCTAGTATAGCTCTATCTTAGATACCTTAAGATGCTTAACCTTAACTCTAAAGTATCTATACTTAATATTTAAATAGTAGAAGCTTTTATACCTATTAATATATCTATTAAGCCCCTTATAGACCTAAATCTAAGTCTACTTAAAAACTATAATACTAAAGTAAAAGATATTATTAATAATTACCCTTTAGTTAATACTATATAAAACTATACCTACTAAAATAGGATTATTACTACTATATACTAAGAAAATAGATAGATAGGGGAGAGAGCCTTTAACCTTTATAATAATAAGCCTTCCCTTTATCCAGATTATAGCCCTTACTATGCTAATAATCCTAGATAACCTATCTATATTAATAACCCTTATAGCACCCTAGAACTCCTAGTTATAGACCTAGCTAGTAATCCAGAACTACTAAAAAACAAAATAGAGGAAAAGAGAGCACCTAACTAGTATATTAAGTTAAATTAAAACGCTATACTATCTTTATAAACCTAATTCTACTATAGGTTTAATATAACTAGAGGATAGACTAAGTAGCCTCTATTAGTTATCTAATACTATCTTATTTATCTCTATAATATTTAAAGGGAACTAGTAATAGGAACCTATTATAAAGTAGAAGAAATATATTACCTTACTAAGTTTAATATATATAGGTTAGGTAAATATATATAGACCCTAGAAAGATAAGTTACCTAGCAAATAAGAGCAGCACCCTCTCTTAGTAGGTATTAGGTCTTAATATTATTAATTACAGACACCTATTATAACCTACTCACTTAGTTAAACGTTACTATCTTTTATATTTAGTATAGTAGTAACTACTAGATAATAATAGTAGTAAACTAGAAAAGGGAAACTACTTATTATACTAACCTAATTTAAGGTAGAAATTCTAATAGACTGTTTATAGAGGCTATAGAGGACCTCTCTTAATACTATAAGCTTCTTAGAGCCCCTATTAACATTTATACCCTCCTTTAAAAGAATATTATAGTTAGATCCTAGCCCTAATAGTAAGATTTATAGATATATAGTCTTAGAGTAGTAGATTAGATTAGAGCCTATATTTATAAAGGCGTTATTAATAGCATAGTATTAGTAGTAGCTATAAAAGGAGAAGTAAAGAGAAATTAATTCTAAATTGTTACCTAGTATATCTTAAAGATTACTACTAAGTTTATAAAATACCCTATACTCTATAGTAATAAACCTTTATAGATGCTCTAGATAGACCTCCTTATAGCAGAATTATATAGTAATACTAATAAGATATAGCTCCTAGTATCTAGAACACCCTCCTTTCTACCTCTTCTTAAAGTACTAAGACTTTCTATAAGAACTTTTACCTTATATTATATAGAAGGCTAGGTTAGTAAGCCTAATAGCAGGAAACCTACCCCTTATTACCCTAGTAGGGCTAGCTTCTATACTATTATAAACCTAGACTTACTAGCTTTTAGTTTCTATAATACTCTACTATCTCCTAGTAATAATAACTCTAGCCTTATAAATCTAGGTTTAACTCTGTCTAACCCTTTTATTTTACTAGCTAGACTACCTAATACTAAATAAAATATAACCCCTTTATACCCTCTTACTCTAGCACTATGCTAAACTATTATTACTAGGAAATATTCCCTATATCTAGCTTTATCTAATATTCTTTAGCCTACCTATAATAGCTATAAGAATTATATTATAGAGTAAGTTAACTGCTAGTAATAGATTAAAGATAATATCTCTAAGAGTAACTATAGTTACTACTTTTTATAGCTACCTAGCTAGCATAAATAGGGATAATATAAATAAGGTTTAAATTAGAATAAGGCTTATAAGCTTATAAAAGATAGGCCTAGATAAAGAAGACCAGAATAGTATAACTATAGAAAGAAATAATTAGGTCTATAATAACCTAGAAGAAGCAATTAAGTAGTATAAGGAGTACCTTTTCCTTTATAAATAGTAACTTTTATTTATATAATTTTTTTTTAGTATATAGTCTTCCTTATAGAGCACTAAGGTAAGACTATAGAGAATAATTAAGACAGAGTAGTATAGATAGCCTAGTTTAGAGAGTGCCTAGATAGATATATTAGTTAGCATAGTATAGCAGGACTTTTTGCCTTATTAAGAGCAGAGAGGAGAATAGAGAAGCATTATTAGTTAGCACTACTATAGTTTTATCTTATTATTAAGAAGCTTTTATCACTTTTACTTAATAGATTATATCTATAATAAGATTATTATACTTAGGGAGATCCTTTTCTTTATTCTAGAGCCTCTAGATATAAAGCTGCAATATTATAATATTTCTGTATAAGTGTGTGAGAGTATATAGTTTTATTATTTTTGTCTTAAGGTTCTCAGCCTGTTTTAATAGAAGGTCTAAGTAGATATTATTATAGATTTAGTCCTAAAATATATATTATTACTTTTTATATACTTTATAGTACTCTTTTCTAAATATATAATCTGCTTAGTAAGCTTAGTATAGTTTATAATTTACCTTATATAGATCTATAATTATATTAGTATATATAGTAGTTATATTATTACTAAATAGTCTAACTACTATACTATTTAGTATATTATTTATAGAGTAGTCAGAGATATCTAGAATAGTTAGCTCTATAACCTTATCTCTAAAGTAGCTTTAGAGTGTACTATCTATATTTAGAATAATAATATATAGGTTTATACTATTCTTTATCTTAAGGCTAGATACCTTTATATATATAAGGTTAATCTAGAGGATCTAGTTACTATATCTATATAGCTAAAAGGCAGTTATAGTAGTTATGATCTTATAATTAAGGTTTTAGAGTAGTATTTATAGTAATATAGTGTATATTAAACTATTAATTATTAAATTAGGTATAATTATATATATATTTATAATACTGTAGTATATTTATAACTTCTATATCTTAACTCTTATTTAGGTATATCCTAGCCCCTTTTTCTATATACACCCTAGTTATAGGTAGCACGCCTGGGCTGCTTCAGACCCGTGCGTAGAGCCAGGCTAATATTATGCCTAACTTACACTGCGCGTTCCAGACTCTATAATCTATTTAAAGAGTTAGCTTAAATTTCTCTAATTAGGTTATTAATATTAACTTCTAGTTAATACTATTCTGATTAGCTCTATTATTAATAAGCATAGTCTCTATCTTCTAGCTATTTATAACTCTAACTTATATTATTACCTTAATATAAAGTAGCTATATAGTATTTTATTAAACTATATATATAGTTATCTAGTTATTATTAAGTAGTTATTTACTTAGGTAAGATATGCTTTTATAATCAGTATAGCTATATTTCTTATAATAGAGATAGCTTAGTAAAAAATACCTCTTTTATAAAGATATTAATCAGTAGTACTAAGTGGGCACTAACCCTTTTTAGAACCCTTATATATATATATATACTTTAAAAGAGGCTTTCTTTTAATATTAGAGGCGAAGCTAAGTTATACTTGATATATCAATATATATCTATTATTATATAAAGTTATAATTCTTCTCTAATTTAGGCCTTTAGCTATACTTATACCCTGATATATTTTCCTTATAGATATAGTAAATAGTTTCTTTCTTAAAATCTCAGACAGTATTTTTAGGTTAGTCTTAGAAGTCTTTAGTAAGTTTCTAATTAGATTTACTTTATTTTCCTTAGGTAATATTATTAAGGGGCTAACCCCTCTAGCTACAGCTAAGTTATAAACTCTATAATTAGACTTTTACAGACAGGCCTAGCTAAAAACAAATAGTACTAATCTTCTTATAGTTACTATAAAACTTTATTAGTATTTATATATCTTTATTAATTGAAGGTTATTTAGAGCCTACTTACTATTACCTCTAAGACTCTAAGTTAACATTAAGTATACCTTATCTAATAATAATAATAAATCTACCCACTATACTACTACTACTATATCAACTATTAAATAGTAATATATTTATTCTCTTCTAGAGTATTATTTCCTATTAAAATAAGTAGTATATAAAGGGCTTAATAATACTATATATAAGGCTAGATTTATAGTATCTTTACTATAGTTAAAGAGTAACTATAAAGTCTATGCTTATATCCATACAGCATATTATAATAGTGCTAAAAACAGAGCTCTTACTACCTCTACCTACTAGTTAAAGAACCATAAATCCTCCTCTTATAATACTAACTACTACTAATAAATTATAGTTAAGAAGATAGTTAATAAATAGGGGTTTAAGCTTATTATAGCTAGTAGTTATAACTACTATAACTACCTGGTCTTAACCCTTCTATATATACTGAAATCCACTATAAAACCCTTCTTAAGTATAGGATAAAGTAGTAAAGCTATAAAACAAGGAGATCTATTTAATATAGATATTAATAATCTTATATACCTATAGAGTAGAAAAAGTCACTATCTATACTATACTAAATCTTCTCACTACTTATCAAAAAGCAGAACTTAATAATAAAACCCCTATTAAGTAGCTCTTTAATAAGCTTAAAAATAATAATTAGTATTAGTATTATTACCTCTAGAATAAATAGAGCTATATTACTACTCTTCTTATTATACTATATAATAGGATTAATCTTCTCTGTTAATATCTTAGTATATTATTAATAGATTTAATATATAAAATAAATTACTTTAATATACTATTATTTAATTTTTATAGTATAACTAACAGCAAGCATACGTTCTAAGTTATATGCTACTTTTTAAGTAGGAAGAAAAGGGTGTAATTATTAATAAGCAGTTAACACACTAATAAAGTTACTAATAGAGTTAAATATTCTATTACTAAACGTTATATATATAGATTATAAGTTAGCTCTTCTTTAAGGTTTTAATACCAGCTTAAAATTTCACTTTATTCTATACCTACTCTACTAATAGTATATTAATCTTAATCTATTAGTATACACTTAAAGATACTTCCTACCTACTATAAGAGAACCTAATAATAGTATTATAAAGTACCTAGAATTCTAGAAACTTCTTAATATATAGAATAACGTTCTCTAAAGTTATACTATTAATATATATTACTAAAGAAGTTTTTGAAAGCTAGTTTCCCCACTACTACTATTAAGTATATAGTTAATACTTAGTTAGTACTATAATATAAAAAGCTTATTAATTATTAAGTTAATAAACACTCCTACTTTAGCTATATTACAATGTCTATTATTAAGTTATCTTATATTAGTATTAAAGTATATATTTAGTACTATATTAGTAATCTTAAGAGTATATTAAATAAGCTAGTACTATTTTAGGCTAGCTAGCAGGCTATAACTATAACTAAGAAAGGTTAATAATAGATAAAGGTCCTCTCCTCCTCCTACTATACCCTCCTAAAGAATACTTAATATTATATATACCTAAAAGCACTTATTATCCTCACTAATAAGCTCTAAAAGCTAGTAATAAAGAGCAAATCTAGCTCCTTCTAGAAGCTAAAGTATAACTATAGTCTCTATAGATTTAAGAAGGCCTATAGACTACTATCCTACTATATACTTTATAACTTCCTTATTGATAATAAGTTAATACTACTCTTAAAGATCTATTCTAACTAGCTTTAGGTATACCTACTACTCTATAATAATAAACTAATAATACTTAACCTAAGAGAAGTATAACGTAAGAGCTACCCCAAGCAGTTAGAGAAGATACCTAACTAGTTAACTATATAAAACCCCTTATTATTTAAGTATAAGATAGCAGTAGAGAAGGCTAGTATAATACCACTACTATTAACTATACTACTAATACTAAGTAAAGTAACTTTAATCTATAAAGGCCTTAAGGCTATTAAAGCTTAATAGTTATAACTCTAGTACTAAACACCAGTAAAGTTATATATATACTGCTACTTATAAGGGATTTAAAGTAGTTAAGTATACTTAGCTATATAGTAAGCCTAATAACCTAATCCTAGTCTCTAATACCTCCCTACTATAAAGCCCCTCCTCTAAGAGCTACCTAAAGCCCCTAATATCTAAAAAGAGTCTTTCATAATTATTAAGATCTTAGACACAGTCTAACACCCTATAGGATCTTACTAATAATAAATATAACCTCAAAATAACTATAGAAGTTAAGAAGCTTATAGATATAAAGCTATAAGAAATAGAGGCTATAGAAACTACTACTATAGTTAAGGAGGCTAAACTATATTAAATTAAGCAATTAAAGAGTATTGCAGACTCTAAATAACTTTAATATATATTACTGTTTTGAACTACTTATTTATATATTATATATATCTACTTTAACTGTATTATTTATCTCTCAATATACCTACTTTAGCTATTAATTTAAATAATATTAAAATGCATAGAGCAGAGGGCTTTTTAATATAAATAAATTAACTAAATACTAGCCTCCTATTAGCCTAATATGTTAACTGCTCTTTTTGCTAGTTATTAAAGGCCTAGGTAGCGCGTAACTACTTAGCTATGGCTAGAGGGCTGCTAAATAGCTAGAATAGAGTGCTAAGTATCCTGCTCTATTATTAAACTTTAAACTCTAGCAGTTATAATATTAATTTATATTCTAGCTTTCTTATTATTGCACTAACACTATAACCCACAAAGCGGCAGGATACGGGCTGTAATTAATAGATATATATAAGGTTATATAACCTATTGCAGAGGATATATATATAGTCTAACACTACTACTAATATAGTTAAGTGGAACTTCTGAATATAGATATATCTTAACTTATAGGCTTTTAATATATATAAAAAAAGAGAGCTCTAAGTTCTATATAACCCTTAATCTAGTATAAACCTAATACTAATTAGTGGTTAACCTTATAAGATATAATACTTAACTTCTATAGATCAGTAAGGATATTACTTAAAGAGGTAAAGTAATAACTTCTATATTAGGTTTATAATCTAGTATATAAGGGACTTATCTTTATACTACCTAAGTTATTAAGTATAAAGGGTAGGTTTAATTATAATATACCTATCTTAAAGACCTTAATATACCCCTATGTCTATTATATATATATTAACTTTATTAATATAACTTATTACCCACTAAAACTGCTTAAATAATAGGAATAAGAGATAATAGATAAGTAAGGAATCTATGACTGTTATAATAAGCTAGTATAATAAGAACCCTACTGCAGAATTATCTATCTTAATAGAATTACTATATCTAAGCTTAACATCTGCTCTCTCTATATTTATACTGCTATTCTTTAAAAACACTAGAATCTATAATATTTATGCTTATATATATTTAAATATTATAAAACTTTTGCTTAGAATACTTAAATTATTTACTATAAAATAAGCACTACTATTAACTTTATAATTATTAAGGAGGGATTATCTTTAACCTAGAACTATAACTTATACCTAAATAAGGGGTAAATCTAATACTACTAGTAACTTTATACTAAAATAATATATTATTAAGTATATAGTAAATAACCTATTAATAGATATAGTAAAAGATACTAAGATACTATAATAACTTATAGTATTATTATTAATACTACTTATGCCTACTAGAACCTAGGATTATCCTAACTAAGAGGTATAAAATAAGGGTATCTATTCCTTCCTACCTTAAAATAATAAAGCATCTTTGATCTTTAGTATATAGATAGGAGTATAGCTTAAGTATTATTATCTATAGTAAGTATAATAATACTATAGTAAGTAACTATAGCTACTACTATATAACTTATAATATCCTTACTATTATTACTAAACTTAGTATTCTAAGAGAAAAAAAAAAGATAATACTAAATAATAGTAAGACTACTTTATAGACCTATAGAGGTTACTATAAAGACTAGGGATATAAAATACTACTTTAACTTTATTATATTTAGTAACTAGAGAACTAGCTATCTAATCCTAAATAAGGAAGACTTACACTCTAGTAGAAGCTTTAATAAGATATTTTACTAGCTGAAAATCCTTATTATAATCTTTATTTACCCTCTTTTATATAATATTATTAACTACTATAGTAAACCTATTTATACCTAGCTAATTAACACCTTAGTTTAACTTATTACTTATAGTAACTCTATATTATTAACTTATTATAGAACCCCTAATCTCTACAAATATAAAGGTATTTATAAATAACTATAACTAGGGTTAAATATTTAAATCTAGTAATAATACTATAGAGAAGGAGGTAAATATAAAATTCCTCTTTTACCTTAAGATCTATAAAGCTAATAGCTTTATAAATATAGCCTTATAGTGAGAATTTCTATATAACTTTATTAACCTACTACTTAAATCCTAGACCTAAGCTACTATAAGTATTATTTAATAACTCTATAACTACTTTATAATAGGTAAAGTATATAGTATATATAATTCCCTATAGGTTATAGCTTAACCCTTTAGAATTATTATAGAGGATAACTTCTATTTCTAGATAACTAAGGAAGCAGAAGAATAAGTAAGTAAGAATGCTATATTTATAAAGCTATAGGAAAATAAAGACTTTACTAAAAGGATTATAAATATATTAATAGTAAGAGAAGAGTAAAGTTTATACTTTTGCAGACTAATAATAAGAGAAATATATCTATAAATAATAAAAATCTATAGTTAGTTAACCTTAATTTAACTCTAAATACTAATCCTACTCTAAATACTATAAATACTTAAGTTAGACCTAAGAATAATGCCTGCTTACTTATATACTAACTTATAGACCTAACTAAGTTATATATTAATAAGGTAAAGTATAGTAATAAAGATATAGATATTTTAGAGCTAAAACTCTATATCTTCTAGAATATATATAAGAGAGCAGGCTTTATAAAGGAATAAATATAATTTACTTTTCTAATTATACTTAAAGAGAGATTATTATATTATTACTATAAGATAATTTGCTAAATTTGGCCTTATCTTAACTTATACTAGATTATTACTAAGCTTAATAAATATTTTAAAATAGAAGAATTTAAATAAGTTTACCTTACTAAATAGAATAATATTATCCTTATTTTGATTATAAATAATAATCTATCTATAATAAAGCTTAAGGCTTTAAATTTACTAATTAATATCTTTATAAAGATATAATCTATATTAGGTATTACTTATAAAAGTAATAAGATCCTATATAACTAACTTCTTTAAGGTTACTAAGGGGCTAAGAAATATAAATAAGCTACTATAAGCTCTATAATAAAGTTTAAGAACCTCTATAACTAGCTTAAAGTTATAATAGGTAATATAGTTATATTTACTAATAGTTAAATATCTCTATAACTATAATACTATACTAAGTAATACTAAATAGATTATAAGTATAATAGCTAAGGCTAGAATAATTAATTTAGCTACTCTAGTCTATACTAAAGCTTTAAATAAGATAATTTAAAATAATAATAAGATCCTTAGAAATAGAGATTCTATATCTATAAAAGAATAGGCTACTATTTAATAAACTATATATAGAAAGAGAGAAATAAAGTATATTTTTAATTTTAAAGTAATTTATAGATTTAAGATACTTTAAAGATAGCTTATTAATAATTCCTCACTTAGTATAAAGAGGCTAAAGATAAGACTTATAATAATTGAAGAATAAATAATAAAGAGGATAAAGAGATAAAAATATATCTCTAGTTATTTAGAGAAGGATAAGGTAGTTAAGAGGATTAATAATTTAATAATAACTAGTAAACCTTATTCTTTATCTAATTTATAGACCTAAATACTTAGTTAGCTTATTTAGTGAATAAGAATACTATTACTAAGTACCTACTTAACTAAGCTACTTACTATAGGATTACCTACTATAACCCTTTTAAATAAATAACTAATAATATTTCTATTAATATCTTTATGCTTAATAAAAGATATTCTTTAGAGACTTTCTAGAGTATTATCCTAAATATAGAAACTACAGGATTTTTAATAGCTAGTTATAACTAGCTTATTATACTTAAACAGACTAAGTTACTTAATATTATAATTAACCTTACTACTATAGAAAGAGTAAGTATTAAATTTAGTTCAGGAGGAGTAATTAAATTAATAAGAATAATAGTTATCTCTTTGCCTTTTAGAGAAATAATATTCTATATTATATTAGTAAATACTCCTTTTCTTTTATGCTTTATAGATATAGATAAGCTAGATATTTAATTTAATAACTTAAGAAACTACTTATAATAAGGAGACCTAATTATCTCTATTATCTATTAATAGAGTTATCTATAGCTACTATTAGATATAGAGAAGACTTTAGCCTGGAATAACTTTATAGAAACTAAGTTATACTAGCTTTATTAATATTTTAGATATCTCTTAGTATACTAACTTTATAGAATATTATACTAATTAGGCTACTAAGTTAAGATATAAATGCTTAAATATTTAATAAAGTTTTATAAATATTACTAGCTTAATATAAAAGCTCTAAATTACTTTAAATTTACTCTTAAGAATAACTATAACTTTAACTATACTATAGTTATTAATATTATCTACCTTAACTTAAGATTAGTACTTTATATAGTTAATACTACTACTATTTTTAATATAGAAAGATTTCTATAGAATCTATTAATAAGTATAATACTTAATATACTTAAATAGTGCTAGATCTATACCTACTTTAGATCTCTAGGTATAGTATTTATTAATACTAATACTAATTTTAGCTTATCTAAGTAATATAATATACTCTATTTAATATTAATAACTACCACTAAAGTCCCTATTAAGGCTTATAACTTTATAGATAAGGTTAAAAAGTATTATATAATCCTTTAGAGGGTTTATAATATAATTTGCTAAGACCTCTCTAATATAGATTATAAAATAGCTCTCTAAATAGCTTTTCTTAATGAGGTAGCTCGCTTATATAATTATATTACGTAATAGGAATATTATGTAATATAGCTTAGGTAATTAAGGAGGTATTAAAATAGGTATTATTTCGGCTTATTAACTAGTAACTAGCTAGGTAGGGGAGAGAGGAGTTATTTATACTTATTCTAGCCCTTCTAGAGGCTTCTATT